>LR738712.1:757903846-757932325 GCA_902687465.1 Secale cereale
AGCTAAACCGTGACTCTCACGAAAAAGGAAAAAAAAAACAGTAAACGCGTTTTTTTTTCTTTTCGAGAGGCACGGCCGTGACTCTCGCGAAAGTACAATCGTGCCTCTCGCGGAAGCAAAACCGTGACTTTCACGAAAAAATGTGTTTTTTTGCAAAAAAAAAATACTTTTTTGAATTTTTTTCCGTCGAAAAGCTAAGGAAGACCGGTGGAAAACCAAAATGTCAAAAAAATCGGGAAAAAACCGTTCAATAAGCAGAAAACGCATGTGGAAAAATAAAAAAAATAAAAACCGGAGTGAGCGTCCAGAGTGCGACATGTGGCGAATGGCTGAGAGCGCGCCAAGTGGCGCTGATCGCTGCGAGGCTCCCGAAGGGGCGCTCGTTAACTAGTTGCTCCCGTGTGAAGTCCGAGAGCTCCTATAGGCCGCTCGCTGCGGCTAAGTGTCAGCGCTTCGCAAAGGAGTGGCTAGCGTGGGCCGGCCAATTTACGGCGGCACGTTCCCGAGATGAAAAATCGCAAAAAAGAACTAATTGGCCTGTCGTGCAAACCACTGCGACATAGACCATCGCATGCGCAACAGTTAAAGACGTATACGACAGAGACTAAACTTAAACATTAATTCACAAAAAATTCCAAAAACTGCAGTCCATTTATTGAGTCAAATCGACGACCTCCTACAACTGAATTTTTCGAAATTATGAATATTTTCTTCAAAATAAAAACATTTTTCGAATTATCGTACACATTTTGTAAAACAGGAACATTTTTATGATGTGAATAAATTTGAAAAAGGGGAACATTTCTTGAATTTGTGAACAAAAAATAATAATGTTTAGTTTTTAAAATTCCAGAACATTTTTCGAATTTGTGAACAAAATTGAAAAACATGAACTATTATTGAATTTGTGGACAAATTAGGAAAGCTGGAACATTTTTTTTCAATTCCCAAACATTTTTTGAATCTTGAGAACAAATTTTGAAACAGAGAACAGTTTTGAAAAATCCTGAACAACTTTGGAAGTGCGAACAATCTTTTAAAGTACAAACATTTTTTCAATTTTGAGAACTTATTTTGATACGGAGAACAATTTTGAGAAACCACGAACAAATTTGGAAGCGCGAACACTTTTTGAATATGTGAACAAAAAATTGAAACCGGTACATTTTCTAAATTTAGAAAGTTTTGTACTTTTTTTGTGTAACGAGAACAGATTTTGAATTTGGAGAACATTTTTTGAAAACACGAACAAAATTTATTTATATTTATTTTTTTTGAAAAAAGAGAAGAATAGAAAAAGAAATAAAAAAGAAAATCATAAACATTTTGTCAAACTATGAACAAGTTCTGAAAAAGAAAAAGAAAATGAAACAAAAACTAAAAAAATGAAAAAATGAAAAAGAAACAGAAATGAGAAAAGAGAAATAAAAAAAACAATAGAAAGCCAAAAAAGAACCCCAAAAAAAACGATACATGAAAAAATCCGGTTCTAGAAGGTTCCCAAAACCGGTTGGACGCATTCTGTATAATTGGGCCGGCCCAGGTTTGTCGCTCGCTGCGCTGCCCTGTGCGGTAGCCCGACATTTTGGCGCAGCGAGCGGCGAAAAAGGATTTCCGTGAAGTCCCTCAAAAAATCTTTCTCTTGTCCAGAACAACCCGGTCATATGTGGGCCGAGTTGTGGGTTTCCATTGCGTGGGCTGAGTAGCTTGTTGCTATACCTGGCCATGGGCCGGGCCGGGCTGGGCCCTAAAAAGCCCATGGCAGAAAACTGAGGCATAGGCCCGCCCAGGCCCTATCATCGGGCCTACTTTTCATGCCCAAGCCCGGTCCATCTAGTAAAAAGCCCTGAAAAGCCCTTAGGGCTTAGGGCCATGGGTCGGGCCTCTTCCCTAAAATGCTAATATGCCAAGCCCAAGCCCATCCAGGCCCTGCTGGTGGGCTCAAAACTCAGGCCCAAGCCCGGCCCACGAGCAAGCCCATCGGGCCTAGGCCCTGGATTTTAGGGCTGGGCGTGGGTGGGCCGGCAAGGCCGGGTCGGAGATGGCGAGGACTACTTGTTGCTACCATGTTAACTAACGGAAGGCAACCCATGGCCTTCTTGAACCCACTCAAGATCGGAACCACGCTTGTTGGCGGGGACACACTCCTCTACCGCCGCTTTAATTTTGTGGCATCCCGGTTTAGAGAGATCGGAACACCTCGTATTTCAGCCTTGAGATCAAGTCTTCTGAAATACGCACTGCTTGGCATAGAATAAATCAACTCTTTATTACAAATGATATGGATATAAGTGTTTTGATATAACAGGGAATTACATTGGCACATCGACACTACGCCTGCCAAGGTTGCTCTATGCTAGCAGCAGAATAACTAGTAGCAGCAAAATAACTTCTAGCAGCGGAACAACGACGACAACGATGGAATCCACTCCGCAGGGACTCTGGCTGGAACGCTTATCCTAACTCGCAAACTCGGGTTCCTCGGCAATCAAGCAAACACGACATGACCTGCAAACTGTAATGACACGCCAGGTGAGTACTTTGAATGTACTCGCTGAGGGAGTCCTGGGTTCAGGGGTCCTCAGGCGTCCGGGTCGATGAAGCTGGGCCGTATTGATGGGCCACGAAGATAGAAGCAGAAGACTCTCCCCCGTATTCGGTCAGGACTCCTGTGTACGTAGAAAGGCAGGCATGATGTTCGGATGTAGCTATTACTTCCTCCCCAAGTCACCTTTGTAACCCTAGGCCTCCTCCGGCGTGTATATAAGCCGGAGGGTTTAGTCTGTAGAGGCCAACGATAGAATTATTACATCCACATAGGCTAGGCTCTAGGGTTTAGCCATTACGATCTCGAGGTAGATCAACTCTTGTAACACATATTCATCAAGATCAATCAAGCAGGAAGTAGGGTATTACCTCGATCAAGCAGGTCCGAACCTGGGTAAACATCGTGTCCCCAGTCTCCTGTTACCATCGGTCCTTAGACGCATAGCTTGCCCCCCCACCCGAGATCTGCCGGTTTTGACACCGACACTCGCAAGCTCACATCAATCAAAAGCAATCAAGACAAACAACTAGATACAACTAGAGCAGCATGGCATGTACATGGTGAACAAGATACCGCTAGAACAATATCAGTTGAGCATAGCCTGAACATGTTACTCGAGTCGTGAACAATGATGATACTAACATGCAAATGTTTAAAATAACATGGACCAACTTACTTTGTTTGGGGGTTACCTCGTAACCACCATGGATATGCCACTCTTACTTACCATCATGGTCACATGATCACTTCAATCATTATCAAGAATACCATTGTGAATCTCACAAGATCATCTCATCATTATCAAGAATACCATCGTGATCCTCACAAGATCATCTCATCATTATCAGGAATAGCATCGTGATCCTCCCGTGACCACATCAAGATCAACCATCATCTTTTCTCATCGAACCGAGGTTGTTTATTAGTCAGGTTATTATTATTGTTATCTCATAGTGTGACCTACTATGAACTGGGCTCATATCCATGGACGCGGCTATCGATATATTATACACTCTGCAGAGGTTAGTACACTGTACCCACACCATGGAACCCAAGGCCTCGTTATCCCATTCGGCTGGACCAACGACGTTCCAACAAAACCGATCTATTACATGACACTCTCCCGGCCACTCTGACAAACTCCCCTTTGGGCGAAGTCCGGGGTGGCCCCGATGTCACCTCGCGACACCCAACGGCCACCGTCGTGAAAAAACATAAACGGTCACAAACAGGGACAAAAGTGCGCAAACAACTCGGGCACAAAAGGCTTATACAAGCCTACCTGATCAGGGTAGCGCACACATATAACCTTCCCTAGTTGGAGGCACCGGCGAAAGGCATGACAATAAACCCAATTAGGGCCCCCATAAGGCAAGTGTAGCCGCAGTGGTCAGCTCAATTTGATGGCACTATGACTCAACCAACAGATGTTCAAGTTGTATTAAATGCCGTTTAACTTTATTGTGATGAGCTGAGTCACAGTAACATGATGGAATAACAATGCATATGAGCATAATCACAACATGAGCATGGATGAGCAACATCACTATTTAACATATCAACAACAATAAATCATTCTCCGGATGCAAATGAGCATGGCATACCAATGAGCATGAATAACACAAGTATAACCCTCTGTGACGCCCGGATAATTAGGCTATAGTAAAACTTTGCTAATGATGCCACGTCATCCCGTTTACTGTTGATAGTCGCGTGTTAGTTCGAAAACGCTCTGAATTCAAATTTGAATTAGTGGCAAACACCCAAAGTTTTCAAAAGTTAAAAACAAAATGTTCGGTTAGTGCCAAAAATTGCATAAGTAATTATGGTGGAGAAAACATATTTTTACAAACTACTTAAATGCTCTAAAATAAATAAAACAGATAAGGTAAAATAAAATAAAAAGAGAAAATAAACTACTAAGCAATAAACAAAATAAAAAGAAAAGCAACCCCCTCTAGGCCAACCGCGGCCTAGCTGGACAATCGGGCCTACCAGGCCGGCCCACTCCCTCTCCCCATATTCCCCCGGGACCCAAAACCTAATCCATCTGCCGCCCACTTTTCCCCCACATCTCTCTCTCCCCCACCCCCGATCCAGCTCGGGACCGGGGTGACCGCGCCCACGACGCCGACGCCGCCCCCGCCGCTTGACGTCGAAGCCACCCTGCCGGAGCTGCCCGCCGGACTCCATCGTCGACGTCGTCACTGTCAATGTGGCCGTCCCCGTCTCCCTCCCCACGCCCCGCTGCCCCGTTCCCTACTAGCCCATCATGAGTTCCTCCTCTCCTCCTCTCTCCCTCGCGCTCACGGCCATGGCCTCCTCACCGCGCCTGCGTGCCCTGACCCGCCGCACTCGCTGGCTGCTCGCTGTGCCCCACGCACCGCACCTCGTGTCGGACCTGCGCCTTGGCAGCAACTCCCACCGCGGCCGCACCCTTCGTCGCCCGTGCCACGCCACCGCGCGCACACGCGCCTCATCCCACGCCCCGACCCGCCGCTGTGCCCACATCTGCTCGCTCCTGCGGCTGCCGCTCCGCCCCTCCGCCGTATTGCTCGTCCGTGCCGCCAACGATGACCACGCCCTGCGGCCCCACTCGTCGCCCAGTCCTGCTGCTGCTGCTCCAGCGCCGCCGCCAGTTCACGCGCGCTCGCCGCCGGCGCCCCGCCTCTTCCGCAATGGCCGCCGCAGCTTCGGCCTGTCCAGCTGCTTACGCCTGCCGCCGTCTTCGCCCCGCGGTGCCTGGCCGCGTCTGCCAGGGCCGCTGTCGCTCGGGTGAGCCCTCCCCACTCCATCGCGGCCCTTCCTCCGCATCTGGCCGGGCATTTTGCCGCCGGCGCGACGCCCCGCGGCTGGATGGGCGAGCGCCGTATCGGGCAGGCGCCCGACGCCCTGCGCCCTGTCACCCGCCCCATCGCGCCGATAGGCCCCTGGGCCTATGACAGGGGCCCAGGCCCCAGAACGTTAAAAGAAAGAAAATAAATAAATAAATAAAAATAAAAAATAAAAAATAATTAAAGATTTAATTAACTTAATTAATCTTAACTAGATTAACCTAATTACTGTTTAAACTAATTAACATGTTTAACTAGTCTTAGTCAATGACAGTAGGACCCACACGTTAGTTGGACCCAGTCAACGCCTTTGTTCACTGCTGATGTCATGCTGATGCAGTAATGTCAATTTTGAATTAATTTAATAATAATAATTTAGAAAATGATTTAAAAACTTGAAAAATTAAGATAAAATAATCCGTAACTCGGATGAAATTGCTTTGTATATGAAAGTTGCTCTGAACGACGAGACAAATCCGAATACACAGTCCGTTCGTCCACCGCACGTCCCTAGCATAGCGAACCTACAACCGTCCCCCTCCGGTCCATTTGCCCAAAAACGCGAAACACCGGGAATACCTTCCCGGTTGTTTTCCATCCTCGCCAGTATCACTTAGTGTCGCGTTAGGTCACACGTAGCACCGCGTATTGCCATGTTATTCTTTGTGGTGCGATGTTTGCTTTATATTTATTGTTTCTCCCCCCTCTTCTCTGCGATAGACACCGGGACTGAGACCGCTGACAGTGCCACGGTGATCGACTATGTCGACGACGACCCCCTCCTTCTTGCCAGAGCAACCAGGCAAGCCCCCACTTGATCAACCTGATATCACCTATTCCTCTCTCTACTGCTTGCATTAGAGTAGTGTAGCATGTTACTACTTTCGATTAATCCTATTCTGCTACATAGCCTGTCATTGTTGCTACAACTGTTGGTACCTTTATCTGCTATTCTAAACTGCTTAGTATAGGCTGGTTAGAGATCCATCAGTGACCCCCACCTTGTCCCAGTTGCCCCGCTTTATGTTCGATGACTCGATCAACGTGATCGATGTCCAGGCCCCGACACCGCACATCACCTCCCTTAGTTGTACGACTCTGCAGAGTTATTATCGAGTACTGAGGGTGATACCTCGTCAGCACTCCTTATGTTAACCTTGTAGTGTAGCTATTTAGTCGTGGTCGTCGGGTGATTCCTCCTTCTCTACTCCCAATAACAACACTATCGTGCAACTCCTCAAGAGTGGACCTCGAGGGTGATTCCTCCTTCGTTCACCTTGATGATTACATCAAGTGGAATCCACCGAGGGTAATTCCTCGGGGTTTCTCCCTGGTGTTTGGACACACGGATACCTGGACTTTACAACTGTTACTTGGACAAGCGGGTCGACCTTGAGGGGTACCCGCGAGTGATGTGGAGACGGGTTGACCTGGAGAGTACCCGAGAGCTGAATACGAGGCGTGGCCAGGCACTCTTAGCCCTTGCCGCAAGTCCTCGAGATGGGGCGACGGGGTCACATCGTTCGTGAGTCTCTGCTCGTGACCGCACTAATAACACGCTTAACGAGTTTGGATATTTGATCTGAGTCTGGGCATAGGCCTTTACGCACTAACCAGCTACGTGCGAATAGATATGGGCTCTCGACGTCGGGGTATCAGCCGAAGCCTGCTTGACGTCAGCGACTGAGGGGAGCGCGCCGGGTTGGACTGGAATGCCTCACTTGTATAAGGGGGGGTAGGTTTGCTCACCGACCGCCCTCGCAACGTGCAGGTGTGCAATGGGCGATGGGCCCAGACCCATGCGCACTTAGAATTTAGACCGACGTGCTGACGTCTCTTCTGTGCCTAGGTAGGTCTGCAACGTGTTGATCTTTCGAGGCCGGGCATGACCCCGGAAAGTGTGTCCGACCAGAGGGGATCGAGCGTGCTAGGTAATGTGGTGCACCCCTGCATGGAAGTTAATCTATTTGAATAGCCGTGTCCCTCGGTAAAAGGACGACCCGTAGTTGTATTCCGACCTCATGACAACTAGAACCGGATACTTAGTAAAACACACCCTTTCAAGTGCTAGATAAAACCTGGTGATTGCTCTCTCATGGGATGACGAGGAGAGGATCGCCGGGTAGATTTATGCTATGTTGTGCTACTTGTTACTATTCGAGTTACTCTCTTCTACATGCTTCAAGATGGAGGCTACCTGAAGCGTAGTCTTCGATATGCCTAGCTATCCCCCTCTTATTTTGGCTTTTTGCAGTTCAGTCCACTTATACTACCCCTTTTCATTGATACCAATGCATATGTAGTGTAGATCCTTGCTTGCGAGTACTTTGGATGAGTACTCACGGTTGCTTTGCTCCCCCCTTTCCCCCTTCTTTCTTCTTTCTGGTTGATGCAACCAGATGGTGGAGTCCAGGAGCCAGAAGCCACCTTTGACGATTGCTACCACCCCGATGGAGGCTACTACTACGTGCAGACCGTCGGCGACCAGGAGTAGTTAGGAGGTCCCAAGCAGGAGGCCTTGCCTTTTCGATCGTTGATGTTTTGTGCTAGCCTTCTTAAGGCAAACTTGTTTTAACTTATGTATGTACTCAGATACTATTGCTTCCGCTGACTCTTGTGTATTCGAGCTTATGTATTCGAGCCCTCGAGCCCCATGGCTTGTAATATAAAGCTTTATTATTTTAAATTTGTGTCTAGAGTTGTGTTGTGATACCTTCCAGTGAGTCCCTAGTCATGGTCGTACACATTTGCGTGCATGATTAGTGTACGTTCAAATCGAGACGGGGCGTCACACCCGCATACCAACATAGCATGGCTACTAGCATTGGAAAAAGACTTACTAGAATGTATGTATGTATATATATATATATATATATATATATATATATATATATATATATATATATATATATATATATTAACATGCACACAAAAAATTATTTTTCATGTAGCAAACCATGGCTACTTCAAGACCATCATGCAAGTGGTTGTCGTGGCTTGCCTGGGGATGAGGGATTCTCCGGGAAGAGGTGCGATGAAGTCATGGAAAGATTCACCGGAAACTCTTCTCTCTCGGAGGGTGCTAAATAGGGGCAAGGGCAAAATGGTCATTTTCAGTATGTGACAACATAGTGAAAATGGTACCAACAGAACAAGCTCGACGATACAAAGACGTGGGCTTTGGAGATACTCATTCGGAGTTACGGTTGCGGAGATACGTAAATTTGAAACTAGGGATCAATCTGTAACATAAGTATTTACAAACAGGTCCTTGGCTGTTAAAACAGAAAGCGCATTAAGGAAAATACATTTTCAGAGAACAGAAAGTGTATTACTGACCAAAGGAGAACCAAAGTATGTTTTCAGAAAGCGAAAACGTATTCCTCCAAAATCCGCTTCCACTTATCCAGCAGGACTCGGGGTTTCTCTCGATGATAGGTGGGGCCGATGGGGAGACGGGGCTGATACGTCTCCAACGTATCTATAATTTTTGATTGTTACATGCTATTATATATTCTGTTTTGGATGCTTAATGGGCCTAATTATACACTTTTATATTATTTTTGGGACTAACCTACTAACCCAAGGCCCGGTGCAAATTGCAGCTTTTTTGCTTATTTCAGTGTTTCGCAGAAAAGGAATATCAAACAGAGTCCAAACGGAATGAAACCTTCGGGAGAGTTATTTTTGGAACAATATCAACACAAAAGACTTGGAGTACACGCCAGGAAGCAAGAGAGGCGGCCGCGAGGGCAGGGGCGCGCCCAGAGGGGGTATGTGTTGGGGATATAACTACTGGGTATAAACCGCCCAGGAGGGGCCGGGTTATACCTGTACTGAATTATCCATATTGAAGCCCATGAAGACAAGGAGTATGGTGTGTTACTATAGAGAACTAAAAGGCCCAGGGCCCAAAGGAGGATTAGGGCCCGTGGACATAAACCGCCATATGGTGTGTAACTTGTGTTGTAAGATAGGAAAGGTAGAAGCCGAGCCAGACATGTTTATGAGCCGGCCTCGGGATTCTGTAAACCGGACGGACGTCATCCTGTGTATATAAAGGGACGACCCGACGGCGGTTCAGGGACAAAAATCAACAACTCGAGAGCCAGGCAAAGCGGATTCGCTCCCTGGTCATTGAAACCCTAGCAATACCACAACAACTAGAGTAGACCTTTACCTTCACCGCAAGGGGCCGAACTAGTATAAAATTCCCTGTGTCCTTTGTCCGCTTTAACCCCTTTAAGCTAACCCGTCGTGATGGCTCCACGACTAAGTCCTTACACTAGGACATCGACCGTGACAAAACCACGACAGTTGGCGCCCACCGTGGGGCTATCGCACGATGGTTTCGAGTTCTTAGAGGGCAGCTTCGAACGGCTCATGGGATACGCAGTGGGCCGGATGACCAAAAGTCGTCGCGGCAAGATCTACATCGACGACGCAGGTTGGGGCCCCGAGGCCGACTCAATTGAGTACGAGTACCGGGTCCCCTTCGGCGGCATCCACGTTTTCATTGGCAAGATCGGCGAACCGGGCCCTGAGCCGTACATCTGCACCGACATCGTCAAAACGGCTCAGTGTGCGAGACCAGCCCGGGTTCGGCCTGCCATGAAGCGTGCCTTCGTGGGAGTCACCCATGGAGCGGAATCTGATGATAGATCGGCATCTGGTGGTGAGACCGTCATTTACTCTGGTGATGAATCATCCACCAGAGAGTCCGAGTCGTTGTATCAGCTGCAAGATGGCCGGTTGGGGGGCTGTTCCGATGGCAACAGTATTCCGGACCCCTTCAATCCGCCGAGCCGGGTTGCAGTCTTCATGGCCGGATCACAGTCCGTGCAACAATCTTCGACCACAACAGTGTTGATCTCCGGTTTAGCGGGGGCAGCAGCAGTCGGGGCAGGAGGCCCTGCGCAGCTACCAGCTCAGGTTTTGTACGGTTTGTTCGACACTTTGATAGCACTATTGACCGCTGAAGTTAGCCCGGCGGATCAAGAGCGGCATGACGCATAAGTTGCTAAGGTCAAGGATCAGATATCTCAAGACAAGATAGATCTGGCAGCTGAAAACACCAGGATGGCTGCGGAGCGGGCTGAGTTGGATGCTCAGGCTTATCGGCTCATGTTGGATCAGAACACATCAAATGATGTAATGAGGAGAAGGTACCGGTCTCGCCTGCCTCCGGTTTACGAGGCAAGGAATCTTTTTAACACGCCAGGAGCAGGAACCAACAATCAGCCAGTGCTAAACCGGGGAGAAGCACCTGGAACAGGGGCGCCGGTCCAGCCGCACCCAATGGACCCGCCTCATCAGAACATCCCGTCACAACATGTACCGACGCCTTCGGGTCATTACTCCGATTGGCGGCCCTCCCTGGCGAAGGTGAGTCCCCCGTAGTGGTGGAGACGCGACGGGCTAGGGAGCTCCTTCAGACAGCTTTGACTCAACAACAGGCTTATTCATATAGCCGCGAGAGGATTCATTCCATCCCCCGCCCAAGATGGAGTTACAGCAAGCATATAGATGAACCGGCCGTGTCAAGTAGTGTGTGGAACCGTAACCCACCTCGGGGACATAACCCAGCAGGTGGCGGCGCTAATGCTCAGGATGTGGTGGATCAGGGTAGACAACGTCGAGAAGCCGAGTTAGCAGTGCAGTACACGACCCGCTAGCTTACCCCGGTTTGTCCAACCACCTCGGTGGAACCAGGAGTTACTTCCAGCTCTTTGGGGGTGCCATGTCTAACCCCTGCTTTATGTAATGTGTGTTTGCCCAAGGATTTCAAAGGTCCTCGAAAGGTGCCCAATTACACTGCCGATTTATCCCCCGAGTCATGGGTTGAAAGCTATGAGATGGCGATGGAGATGCTAGATGTGGACGATGCGGCGTGTGCTAAATATTTCACCATGATGTTGGAAGGAACATCTCGTACTTGGTTAAAAGGTTTGCCAGCTAACTCCATTGGGTCATGGGCCGAGTTAAGGGCCCGGTTTATCCAGAATTTCAAAGACACATGCAAACAACCCACGTCAATTGTGGACTGAGCTGCCTGCGTCCAAGGAGAGAATGAATCGACAAGCCATTGGGTGCGCCAGGTTTCAGAGATCTTGCATTCATCAGACCGCATTAATGCTGATACAACAGTTTTAACGTTGGAAGGCAATTGCCGGTTCATGCCTCTGAAGTTGAAGTTGGGATGACTCAAGCGTCACTGCGATGACATGGGAACGCTCATGGCAGCTTTAGTTAAGTACGTCGATTCTGATAGTACCAAGGACCCTGAGTCTGAACCTGAAAAGTCGGGAAAGGGAAAGAAGAACGGTAAAGCGCCGTAGCATAATCCGGCGGGCCATGGAAACAGCGGTAAGCGTAAAGCGGATAACAACTCAAATTTTGTGGCTAATACCAAGACGCAGAATGACGGTCAGCGTCGTAAGGGTAGGTCGCCTCCACGGAGCGGAGGAGCAAGCATCAATCTGGACCGCCTGTTAAATCAGCCTTGCCCGAGGCACGGGACGAAAGAAAGACCAGCTATGCACCCGTGGAAGGATTGCTTTATTATGTGGAAGTTCAAAAATTCGGATCATTTCCAATATGACCATGGACCGACCGGCGGTTCAGGGCCCGGTTTTCATGGGCCGGGTTATGGTGGAGGCGGTTCTGGCTCAGGATTTCAAGGCAATCAAAGCGGACACAGCAATCAGGGCAGTCAAGGCAGCCAAGGTGGTTATAATCATCAGGGGAATCAGCAGCAACAACAGTCAGGTTACCAGAGCAACCGAAGCAGTTGAACAGTGGGCAGTATCATGTCTTCACCACTAGCCTGTGTAAACGCGATTAAAAGGTTTATAAAAGGGCAGTGCACTCTATTGAACCGGCGGTGCCTCGTTACTTACGCTGGTCGGAACAGCCCATTGTGTGGAGTCGTGAGGATCATCCGCCCTGGGTTGATAATCCGGGTCAGCTGACATTGGTGGTGGCACCTTAGGTTGGGGGTATAAGTTCACCAAGGTGCTCATGGATGGAGGGAGCAGCATCAACATCCTTTATTATGAAACCTTCCGTCACATGGGGTTAACAGATAAAAAGCTTAAACCGTCAAACACTATCTTCCATGGTGTAGTACCTGGTAAATCGGCATATCCAGTTGATAAGATAGCTCTGGAGGTTACCTTTGGGGATGAGCATGACTCAAGATCAGAGACCTTGACCTTTGAAGTGGTAAAAATCAAGAGCCTGTATCATGCCCTGTTTGGACGACCGGTTTATGCTAAGTTCATGGCGAGGCCCTGTTATGTTTATCTGCAGCTCAAAATGCCGGGTCATAAGGGGACCATCACAGTACATGGGAGCCGTAAGATCGCTTTGGAATGTGAATAAGGTGATGCAGCCTATGCTGAGTCGGTTTGTGCAACAGAGGAATTGAAGTTCTACAAGGACAATGTTGATCCGGCGGATATGACTCCTTTGAAAAAGCCAACTACAGAGCATGATCCGGCCTTGAAGTTTAAATCGGCCGATGAGACTAAGCTGGTTGATTTTGTACCTGGTGATTCATCCAAGCAGTTTAGCATCAGCGCTAACTTGGATCCGAAATAGGAAAGCGCGCTCATCGAGTTCATCCGTGAGAACTAGGACATCTTCACATGGAAACTTTCTCACATGCCAGGTGTATAGAGAGGACTCGCTGAGCACACTCTTACTGTTGATCCTAAGTTTAAACCGATCAAGCAGTTTCTCCACCGCTTCAATGAAGAAAGACGCAAGGCCATTGGTGAGGAGGTAGCCAGGCTCTTGGCGGCTAGGTTTATCATTGAAGTATTTCATCCTGAATGGCTGGCTAATCCGATGCTGGTACTTAAGAAGAACGACACTTGGCATATGTGTGTGGATTACACAGATTTGGACAAGGCTTGTCCAGCTGATCCTTTTGCTCTTCCTCATATTGATCAAATTATTGATGCTACGGCGGGTTGTGAGTGTTTAAGTTTTCTGGATGCTTATTCTAGTTATCATCAGATCAAAATGGCAGTTAAGGACCAGGAGAAGACATCTTTTATAACTCACTTTGGAGCCTTCTGCTATGTATCTATGCCCTTTGGGCTCAAGAGTGCCCAGGCGACTTATCAACGCTGTGTGCAGAATTGTCTTCATAAACAGATCGGGCGTAATTTTCATGCATATGTGGATGATATTGTGGTAAAGTCCAGAATGGAGGAGACATTAATAGATGACTTGAAGGAAACTTTTGATAATCTCTGGGTCTATAAGATGATGCTTAATCTGGCCAAGTGTGGTTTTGGTGTACCGGCAGGCAAGCTCTTGGGATTTCTGGTGTCTAACTGGGGCATTGAAGCTAATCCGGAAAAAATCAAAGCTATTACATCTCTGGCAAACCGACATGTATCTATGACGTTCAGCGTCTGGCGGGCCGTATTGCAGCACTGAGCCGGTTTATCAGCCGATTGGGAGAAAAAGCTACCCCCTATATCAGATGATGAAAAAGACAGACAATTTTGTCTGGAGTGATGCTGCTAATGCGGCGATTGAGGACTTGAAGAAACAGTTGGCAGAGCCACCTGTCCTTGCTGCTCCGGTCGATAAAGAGCCGTTGTTGTTGTATGTGGCTGCTAATGCCCGGGCCGTCAGTGTGGCCGTTGTAGTGGAGCGCAAGGAGGCTGGGAAGGAGTATCCGGTTCAACGGCCGGTTTATTATATCAGTGAGGTGCTTATTGAGTCCAAACAAAGGTACCCACATTGGCAGAAACTGGTGTATGGAGTCTTCATGGCAAGCCGGAAGCTTAAGCAGTATTTTCAGGGTCATCCCATCACTGTGGTCAGCTCTGCCCCTTTGGGAGATATAATCCAAAATAGATAAGCAACTGGCCGGGTTGCCAAGTGGGCCATTGAGCTTGGACCTCACGGGTTAAAATATGTGCCTCGTACGGCAATCAAGTCCCAAGAACTTGTGGATTTCATCAATGATTGGACAGAGCTACAGGCGCCGGAAGAAAAGCCGGATCATACTTACTAGACTATTCATTTCGATGGATCCAGACAATTGGAGGGCTCGGGGGCTGGAGTCGTGTTAACTTCCCCACGAGGTGATAAATTTTGTTATGTTCTCCGTTTAATGTTCCCTTGCACTAACAATGCAGTTGAATACGAGGCTTTACTTCATGGTCTTCGAATGGCTAAGGAGATGAATTTAAGTCAGGTTAAGTGTTTTGGCGACTCGGACCTGGTGGCTCAACAAGTATCTGGTACTTGGGACTCCAAGGAACCGCTCATGGCAGCATATCGTCGAGAGGTGGATATTGTTGCTGGACACTTCAAGGGTTATCAGGTTGACCATGTGGACCGGAGAAAGAATGAAGCGGCGGACGCCTTAAGCCGTTTGGGTTCCCAACGTAAACTGGTTCCAGCCAATGTTTTTATGGACGTCTTGCATAACCCGTCGGTCAAGCTACCTACATAGGAGGATTTGGCTGTTCCTGATCCGGAGGCTCAGTTGGTGGCAGCTCTTCATGCTATCCCAGATTGGACGGTTCCATATTTGGCGTATACGAACCAAGGCGAGTTACCGGAATATGAAATTTTGGCCAGGCAGATAATCCGGCGATCCAAGTCAATGACTATCGTCAATGGAGAATTGCATCATTGCAGTGTAACAGGGGCGTTTCAGCGTTGCGTATCTCCTGAAGAAGGGTGTGAGATTTTGCGAGAGATCCATGAAGGATATTTTAGTCACCATGCCGGTTCAAAGTCCTTGGTGGCTAAAGCTTTTCGTCACGGTTTCTATTGGCTGACAGCTCATGCGGATGCTGAAGACTTGGTCAAAAAGTGTGATGGCTGCCAAAAGTTCTCATGGCGTGCTCATGTACCGGCTCAAGAATTGAGGATGATTCCAATTACTTGGCCGTTTGCAACTTGGGGGCTGGATATGGTTGGGCCCTTCAAGAGATCCCAAGATAAGAAAACCCACCTTTTGGTGGCAGTTGATAAGTTCACCAAGTGGGTGGAAGCGGAGCCAGTCAGTAAGTGTGATGCAGCCACGACGGTTCAGTTCATCAAAAAGGTGATTTTCCGGTTTGGCTTTCCACACAGCATTATAACAGATAATGGCACTAATTTGTCCAAGGGTGCTATGAAATACTTTTGTCAACGTGAGCACATCCGGCTTGACGTATTATCAGTGGCTCATCCTCAATCTAATGGTCAAGCTAGGAGAGCCAATCAAGAGATCCTGAGAGGCATCAAGCCCCGAGTTATGGTTCCCCCTGCAGAGGACACCGTGTTGTTGGGTGGAGGAGTTACCTTCTGTATTATGGAGCATCAATACCACGCCCAACAAATCTACGGGTTACATGCCTTTTTCATGGTTTATGGAGCAGAGGCAGTTCTCCCTAGTGACATCCATCATGACTTGCCTCGTGTGGCGGCTTACATTGAAGCTGACAATGAGAAGGCACGACAGGAAGCACTTGACCTGTTAGATGAGAAACGTGACATTGCAGCAGCTCGGTCGGCGATTTACCAGCAAGATTTGCGTCGTTATCACAGCCGCCGGGGTAGAACCAGAACTTTTCAAGAAGGCGATCTGGTGCTCCGGCTCATCCAGGATCAGACTGATATGCACAAGTTATCCCCTCCTTGGGAAGGACCCTTTGTGGTCAGCAAGAATATGCATAACGGGTCATACTACCTTATCGACGTTCGATAACACAAGGACTCACGCACATCGGAGGAGGAGATCCACCGACCATGGAACATTGCTCATCTTAGACCTTACTATACCTGAGCCATAGGCTCCTCTTATGTACATATTTTTCACAATGTATATATTATGATCAATATAATAAACCGGCATCCCTGCTAAAGCGGGGCCTCTGCTGTTTTCCCTTAAGAGCTTTTGATTACATGGGGGCTTCTATTTATAAAGCGGAGTTCTGACTACCCTCTTGATCCGGCTATCAAGCCAATATTATCATAAGAGCACAGCTCTGGTTACTTCGGTAATCCGGCTATTAAGCCAATATTATCATAAGGGGCCAAAGAGAGTTTGTTGCACAGCACAACTCAAACATAGGCACCGACTGAGCACAGCTCAAAATGTCACCTGGGGGCTCTTGTTGCACAACAACAAAGAGTTTTTAAGACCCTTGTAATAGGCTATCAAGCCAGGCTTGGAAGCCAAGTGTATTCACCTAAAACCCCGGGTTAACCTGCCTTCATCAAGTAAGTCACTCCGTCCAGGTAATCCTGGTATGACACTCCGAACGTTTGACAAGTCAATCTTATACAGACCCTGAACTTGTCAAAGTTAAAACGACGATTGGTTAATGAGAGGTCCATCTTAAAAGGCTTTGTAAAATGGTTTAACTCAGTGGCCTAGCAGCCCATCAAAAGCCTCGATTTTAGGCCTGGCAGCCCATGAAAAGCCTCGCATGATTTTATTTGACAAGTTTTTTTTTCTTTTGTTGAGGTTTACAACATTTTTTATGATAAACCGATGTTTATTGACTCGACTTAGTTGTTGACTATAAGTCACTACTATGAAATAAACCTGTGCTTATTAACCGGTCTGGTCTCGATTACAAATCGACCAATATCATATACAGATAATCTGGTGTTTATCACAACTCGATACTGTTTTATTATATACCGGCAACATATTGCAGGAGTCATCAATACTCAAGATTGGAGTTATCACCCTTACTACAAAAGTTGGTAAAACCAACGATGTGATTCAATATCACAGGTATGATATATTTCATATTTAATTATTTTATAATGCAGCCTTGGTTATAAACCCAGGCCATGTGTTGGGCATTATGACCCGTCCGGCGATAAACCGCCAGGACACTTCAAACTTGTTGTATGCAGAAAAAGGTTGAATAGAGTTGCTCAGAAGGAGAAGAAGACATAGTATAACCCAAAGGCCCAGCCCAGATACGTCTCCAACGTATCTATAATTTTTTATTGTTCCATGCTATTATTTATGATGTTTTGGATGTTTAATGGGCTTTGTTATACACTTTTATATTAGTTTTGGGACTAACCTATTAACCCAAAGGCACAGTCCAGATTGCTGCTTTTTTGCCTATTTCAGGGTTTTACAGAAAAGGAATATCAAACAGAGTCCAAATGGAATGAAACCTTCGGGAGAGATGTTTTTGGAGCAAAATACGCACGGGAGACTTGAGAACCACGTAATAGAGCTGACATGGCGTCCACGAGGGTGGCGGGCGCGCCCCTCTGCCTCGCGGGCACCCCGTCTAGCCCCCGGTGCCCCCCTTCTTCCTATATATATCTACGTACCCCGAAAGAATCAGAACAATAGAGAAAATCCTAGTTCCACCGCCGTAACCTTCTGTTCCCATGAGATCCCATCTTGGAGCCTGTTCCAGAGCTCCACTGGAGGGGGATCCATCACGGAGTTCTTCATCATCATCATCATCGCCCTCACCATGAGTTGTGAGTGGTTTACCACAGACCTTCGGGCCCATAGCTAGTATCTAGATGGCTTCTTCTCTCTCTCTCTCTGGATCTCAATACAAAGTTCTCCTCGGTCTTCGAGGATATCTATTCGATGTAATCTCTTTTTGCGGTGTGTTTGTCGAGATCCGATGAATTGTGAGTTTATGATCAAGATCATCTATGAGAAATATTTGGTTCTTCTTTGAACTTTTTATGTGTGCTCATAATATCCTTGCAAGTCTCTTCGAATTATTGGTTTGGTTTGGCCTACTAGATCTATTGTTCTTGCAATGGGAGAAGTGCTTGGCTTTGGGTTCAATCTTGCGGTGTCCTTTCCCAGTGACAGTAGGGACAGCAAGGCACGTATTGTATTGTTGCCATCGAGGATAAAAAGATGGGGTTATCTCATATTGCTTGAGTTTATCCCTCTGCATCATGTCATCTTGCTTAAGGCGTTACTCTGTTCTTATGAACTCAATACACTAGATGCATGCTGGATAGCGGTCGATGTGTGGAGTAATAGTAGTAGATGCAGAATCGTTTCGGTCTACTTGTCTCGGACGTGATGCCTATATATTATGATCATGCCTAGATAGTCGCATAATTATTCACTTTTCTATCAATTGCTCGATAGTAATTTGTTTACCCGCCGTAGAATATCGCTATCATGAGAGAAGCCACTAGAGAAAACTATGCCCCCCGGGTCTATTCTCAACATATCAATCTACAATCCACTTTAATTTTCCGCTTTTACTTTCTGTTCTTATATCCGAAAATACCAAAAATATCAAACTATCATCTCTATCAGATCTCACTTTCGTAAGGGACCGTAAAGGGATTGACACCCCCTTATCGCGTTGGCTGTGAAGTTCTTATTTGTTTGTGCAGGTGCGAGGGACCCGCGTGTGGGCTCCTACTGGATTGATACCTTGGTTCTCAAAAACCGAGGGAAATACTTATGCTACTATGCTGCATCACCCTTTCCTCTTCGAGGGAATACAACGCAATCTCAAGAAGTAGCAAGAAGAATTTCTGGCACCGTTGCCGGGGAGGCTTACACAAAAGTCATATACCGAGTTAGGGGTGGGCAAAAAAACCGAGAACCGAAGACCGGGGCCGAAAAAACCGAGACCGAAGCCGAAAAACCCGAGGACCGAAGCTTGAGTCGTACAATCGGTTAGCAAACTTGAGAAACCGAAATTACTTCGGTAGATTCGGTCATTGGACTGTGCTGACCGAATCCCCGAATAACCGAAGTAATATTTTATGAAAGCCCAGCCAACTAAGCCCAATAGCCCATCCACGTTAATAGATACTACCATCCAACAGCTACACGAATCTCTTTTCCCAGCCCTTTCTTAGCACAACGTCACTACCACACGCAGCCTTATCCGAATACTGGTATGCACGGCGCCGCCGCCTCCATTTTCTCACCTCGAGGAATCTTAGCGGTGGCCAGCTGTGCCCATGAGTCCTACGCGGCGGCGGGTGGAGGCCCTCATGACTCCAGCGCGGCGGTGGCTGACATCTTCCATCGAGCTCCCACTCGGTCGCGACAATCACTTCTTTACGGCCGGCGGCCCGCTTCTAGCGGTATCCTGCGGCATTTTTTTGCTCTTACCATTCCCGGATCCCCCACATCCTCTGTATGATGTGTTTGTTTGATTCTTATTCTGGAATTCATATTATTTTGCCCACACGATTTCTTACTTCCCACCAATTTCGGATCTGCTCGGTTGTAACCGAGGACCGAACCGTATTCTCGGTGGCACGAACGCTCGGTTGTTGATTTCTCATAGGGCCGTTCGGTCAGGAAACTCAAGAAACCGAAATTAAAAATAAACCGAGGCACCGAACCGATCGGTTCGGTCTAACCGAACGCCCAGTCCTATACCGAGTACCTATCACAAACCCTTATCCTTCGCATTACATTTTTTCCTCTCGTTTTCCTCTCCCCCACTTCACCCTTGTCGTTTTATTTGCCCTTCTTTTGTCGTGTGTTTACCGTTCGCTTGCTTCTTGTTTGCTTGTGTGTGGATTGCTTGCTTGTCATCATGTCTAACACACCTAACATCATCAATACTCCCGAGAGTGAGGTTCTCAATTTTAAACAAAGGGAGGAAGAAAACTTAAAAGATGCCTGGTATAGAATTTGCAATGCTCAAAATAGATCTACTAGGAAGCTTTCCACTTCCGTGCTTCTTCGTAATTTTTATATCGGCATAACTCCGTGGAATAGATTTATTTTAGATACCATTACCGGAGGGAATTTCTTGGGTAGCCATACTTTTGATTCTTATAATGCAATGACTGAATTATTTGGCTCACCACCTCTTATGGTTAATGGGACCATTTTAACTTTGGAGCATGTTATGCAAAGGCTAGAAATCATTGAAAACAAAGTTGCTACGGTAGATTTGGTAGAGAACTTGGATAGAAAGAGCCACAATGAAATTACCCAATATGGATCGAAGGTAGGAGTTGTTCTGAAAAACATTAAAGAAAAGGAACCCATAGTTAAAGAAAAATTAGATCAAGATTCTACTAGAATCGATAAACTTGAGGATATTATTACTAATGTGGGTTCTGCTCTTTCTTCTATGAAAACTACTTCAAATCCTTCTACCACTAAATTTTCTAAGTTCATGTATGTTCCTAAGGACAAGGGTGAACCATCTATTAAAGGAATCGCGGATCTTAAATCTATTAGTGTTCATCCTAATTTTCTCACTTTTGCAAGAGAACCTTTTGACACGAATGAATTTCTTGATTTCTTGCCCAAAAGCTTGATTATCAACAGGGATAAAAAAGATCCTAAGAATCACAAGTGCTTGATTAAAGAATTGCCTTCCAAAGATGGCAATACCTAGAACTATCCATGTATCGTGCCTAGCTAGGGACGTAAAACGATAGCGCTGGTTGGGAGGCAACCCAATTTTATATTTTTTGTTTTTGCTTCTGTTTAGGAATAAATATTGCATCTAGCTTCTGTTTAGATGTGGTTTTGTGTTTTAATTAGTGTTTGTGCCAAGTAGAACCTTTGGGAAGACTTGTGTGAAGTTTATATGATCGTGCTGTGAAAAACAGAATCGTTAGCGCTCCCTAGAATGGTCACCAGATTTTACTGGAGCATGCTATTTAGTTGATTCTTTTTGCAGATGATTAATAGACAAATTACTCACGTTTAACAATTTAATTCATTTTTTTGGAGTTACAGAAGTATGCGAAAGTTACAGATTACTACAGACTGTTCTGTTTTTGACAGATTCTGTTTTTCGTGTGTTGTTTGCTTATTATGATGAATCTATGAGTAGTATTGGGAAGTATGAATCATAGAGAAGTTGGAATACAGTAGGTTTAACACCAATATAAACAAAGAATGAATTCATTGCAGTACCTTTGAGTAGTGGTTTGTTTTCTTATACTAACGGAGCTCACGAGATTTTTGTCTAAGTTTTGTGTTGTGAAGTTTTCAAGTTTTGTGTATTGCTTTGATGGACTATGGAACAAAGAGTGGCAAGAGCCTAAGCTTGGGGATGCCCAAGGCACCCCAAGGTAAAATTTAAGGACAACCAAAAGCCTAAGCTTGGGGATGCCCCGGGAAGGCATCCCCTCTTTCGTCTTCATCCATCGGTAACTATACTTGGAGCTATATTTTTATTCATCACATGATATGTGTTTTACTTGGAGCATCGTGTATTATTTGAGTCTTTGCTTGTTAGTTTGCCACAATTATCCTTGCTGTACACACCTATTTGAGAGAGTTAAATATGGCCTAGGAATTGTTAGAACACTCTATGTGATTCACTTATATCTTTTGAGTTGAATAGTTTTTGCTCTAGTGCTTCACTTATATCTTTTAGAGCACGGTGGTGATTATATTTTGTAGAAATTGTTGACCTCTCATGATTCACTTATATCCTTTTGAGAGTCTATTAAAACAGCATGGTAATGTGCTTTGGCTATAAAAGTAGCCTTCACATGATAGGCATCCAAGATGAATGTAGTAAAAACTTTCATACTAAGTGCATTGAATATGATGAGAAGTTGGATGCTTGATAATTGTTTTGAGATATGAGGATAGTGATATTAGAGTTATTATGAAATTGAGAAATACTTGTGTTAAGTTTAGTGATTCCCGTAGCATGCACGTATGGTGAACCGCTATGTGACGAAGTTAGAGCATGAGGTATTTATAGAGTGTCCTCCTTTGTGTGGAGGTCGGGGGCGCGCGATGGTTAAATCCTACCCCCCCCCCCTAGGAGCATGCGTTGATTTCTTTGTATTGATGACTCGTAAAATTTTGCATTAAGTATATGAGTTCTTTTGACTAATGTTGAGTCCATGGATTATACGCACTCTCACCCTTCCACCATTGCTAGCCTCTCTTGTACCGCGCAACTTTCGCCGGTACCATACACCCACTATATATCTTTCCTAAAAATAGCCACCATATATCTTCTTGAAAACAGCCACCATACCTACCTATCATGGCATTTCCATAGCCATTTCGAGATATATTGCCATGCAACTTTCCACCGTTCCGTTCATATGACACGCTTCATATTGTCATATTGCCATGCATGATCATGTAGTTGACATCATATTTATGGCAAAGCCACCATGCATAATTTTTCATACATGTCACTCTTGATTCATTGCATATCCCGGTACACCGCCGGAGGCATTCATATAGAGTCATACTTTGTTCTAGTATCGAGTTGTAATATCGAGTTGTAAATCAATATAAGTGTGATGATCATAATTACTAGAGCATTGTCCCATGTAAGGAAAGGCTAAATAAAGAAAGCCCATCTGAAAAAAAGGAAAGGCCAAAGAAAAAAGAAAGGCCCAAAAAAAAGGGAAAAAAGAAAAAAAGAAAAAAAGAAAAGAAAAAATGGGACAATTGCTACTATCTTTTTCCACACTTGTACTTCAAAGTAGCACCATGTTCTTCATGATAGAGAGTCTCATGTTTAGGCACTTTCATATACTAGTGGGAATTTTCATTATAGAACTTGGCTTTATATTCCAACGATGGGCTTCCTCAAATGCCCTAGGTCTTCGTGAGCAAGCAAGTTGGATGCACACCCACTTAGTTTCTTTTGTTGAGCTTTCATACATTTTTAGCTCTAGTGCATCTGTTGCATGGCAATCCCTACTCACTCACATTGATATCTATTGATGGGCATCTCCATAGCCCGTTGATACGCCTAGTCGATGTGAGACTATCTCCCTTCTTTTTGTCTTCTCCACAACCACCACTCTATTCCACCCATAGTGCTATGTCCATGGCTCACGCTCATGTATTGCGTGAAAGTTGAAATGTTTTAAAAGATAGAGTATGAAAACAAGTGCTTGGCTGAAACCGGGGTTGTGCATGATATGAATATTTTGTGTGATGAAGAGGGAGCATAGCCAGGCTATATGATTTTGTAGGGATAACTTTCTTTAGCCATAGTATTTTGATAAGACATGATTGCTTTGTTAGTATGCTTGAAGTATTATTATTTCTTATGTCAATATAGACTTTTGTCTTGACTCTTTCAGATATGAACATTCATGCCACAATTCTGGTTTTATCATTTACCTACTCGAGGACGAGCAGGAATTAAGCTTGGGGATGCTTGATATGTCTCCAACGTATCTACAATTTTTGATTGTTCCATGCTATTATTTATGATGTTTTGGATGTTTAATGGGCTTTGTTATACACTTTTATACTATTATTGTTGGGACTAACCTATTAACCCAAAGGCCCAGTCCAGATTGCTGTTTTTTTTTGCCTATTCCAGGGTTTTACAGAAAAGGAGTATCAAACGGAGTCCAAACGGAATGAAACCTTGGGGAGAGGTATTTTTGGAGCAAAATACGCATGGGAGACATGAGAACCACGGAATAGGGCTGACGTGGCGTCCACGAGGGTGGGGAGCGCGCCCCTTACCTCATGGGCACCCCGTCTGGCCCCCGGTGCCCTCCTTCTTCCTATATATATCTACGTACCCTGAAACCATCAAAACAACAAAGAAAACCCTAGTTCCACCGCCGCAACCTTCTGTTCTCGTGAGATCCCATCTTGGGGCCTGTTCCGGAGCTCCACCGGAGGGGGGATCTTCCATGGAGTGCTTCTACATCATCATCATCGCCTCACCATCAGTTGTGAGTAGTTTACCACAGACCTTTGGGTCCATAGCTAGTATCTAGATGGCTTCTTCTCTCTCTTTGGATCTCAATACCAAGTTCTCCTCGGTCTTCGAGGAGATCTATTTGATGTAATCTCTTTTTGCGGTGTGTTTGTTGAGATCTGATGAATTGTGGGTTTATGATCAAGATTATCTATGAGAAATATTTGGTTCTTTTCTGAACTCTTTAGGTATGATTATAATATCCTTGCAAGTCTCTTTGAGTTATTGGTTTGGTTTGGCCGACTAGATCTATAGTTCTTGCAATGGGAGAAGTGCTTGGCTTTGGGTTCAATCTTGCGGTGTCCTTTCCCAGTGACAGTAGGGGCAGCAAGGCACGTATTGTATTATTGCCATCGAGGATAAAAAGATGGGGTTTATATCACTATGTTTGAGTTTATCCCTCTACGTCATGTCATATTGCTTAAGACGTTACTCTGTTCTTATGAACTTAATACTCTAGATGCATGCTGGATAGCGGTCGATGTGTGGAGTAATAGTAGTAGATGCAGAATCGTTTCGGTCTACTTGTATCGGACGTGATGCCTATATATAATGATCATGCCTAGATAGTCTCATAATTATTCGCTTTTCTATCAATTGCTCGACAGTAATTTGTTTACCCGCCCTAGAATATCGCTATCATGAGAGAAGCCACTAGAGAAAACTATACCCCCGGGTCTATTCTCAACATATCAATCTACAATCTACTTTACTTTTCTGCTTTTACTTTCTGTTATATATCCAAAAATACCAAAAATATCAGACTATCATCTCTATCAGATCTCACTTTGGTAAGTGACCGTAAAGGGATTGACAACCCCTTATCGCGTTGGCTGCGAAGTTCTTATTTGTTTGTGCAGGTGCGAGGGACTCGCGCGTGGTCTCCTTCTAGATTGATACCTTGGTTCTAAAAAACTGAGGGAAATACTTACGCTACTATGTTGCATCACCCTTTCCTCTTCGAGGGAATACAACGCAAGCTCAAGAAGTAGCACGTGCTAACCCGCTTGTTATCAGCATCATAAACCGACTGATAGTTGGAAATATCGGCTTCTTCAGCCAATTTGCTAGCCACGGGGCGCATTTCCTTTGTCAAAGCTTGGAGATCATCATTATCAAAATCTGATTCGTCTTCCTTTAAGCTCGGATAGCCATTTCCCATATCAACCGGATGAAGGTCAGGTACCCATGCTTTCGCCCAGGTTAGTGCGGTCAGAGCACCTGCCCTTGCAGCTGATCTTTTTAACAGGGCAGGCAACATTTACAACTTCTCCAAAGTTTCCTTGATCAAAGTTGGGGGTTGCTTGTTATGAGAGGCAGTACAAATGATCCGATGCACGCCTGTATATAACTACTCTATAAGAGTATAGGCAGCCTTCAATTTCTTCTGCATATCAGAGCCCAAATGGGTAATGCGGGTTCCTGCATCATGATGAACATTGATAAACCGGCAGTTTATGGGATAACGCATGTTGAAAGCTTATAATAAGGATATTTACCAAACACAGCAGTGGTCATAGCGTTTATCTGCCGCTTTAAGCCAGTTAGCTCTTCTACCATCGGTTGAAGGGCTGCCTCTGCATCATCAGCCCTTTTCTGCAATGCGGCTTTCTCTATGTCCCAATCCTCCTGTTCCTTCTTAAAATTCTCCTTCGACTTTTCCATCGTTGCTAAGGCACTAGTCAGCTCATCCTTGGCCTTGGAGGTTTCTGCTTACTTGAACTTGAGGTTTTCTTGAAGGTCAGCGGTTTGGGATTCCTTTTTGCTCAGATCAGCCTGTCAGAGACATACATATCATGAGTTGACATAACATATTTGAAGTCCCAAGCACATAACAAGTTATACGCTTGGCACTTGGGGGCTAATGCCTATTTGCTTGTTATCAGAAATTTTTTACAAAGTCCCAAGCTCAATACAGGTATTGTTCCTGGCACTTGGGGGCTAATGTGTATTTGCTCAAAATAAAATTACAGGAAAAAGTCCCGGTTCATCTTGAAAAGAATAAATCGGCCCTTGGGGGCTACACAGGCGAAAGTTGCAAGTTTGATATTCTAAAAGTCCCGGTTCATCTTGAAAAGAATAAACCGACCCTTGGGGGCTACACTGGAGTTGATATAAGAAATTTGACAAGGGAGAAACAGTATTGCAGAAATTAAGCAACAATTACCTCATATCGTTCTTTCATCAGTCTCACTGAACCGGCTTCATAGTCGCAACTTGCGTACAGACGGTCCAAAAATCCAGAGTGAAGGTCCTGGGCGCTGAGGTAGGCATAGCTTGATGATGACCCACAAGTGTAGGGGATCTATCGTAGTCCTTTCAATAAGTAAGAGTGTCGAACCCAACGAGGAGCAGAAGGAAATGATACGCAGTTTTCAGTAAGGTATTTTCTGCAAGCACTGAAATTGTCGGTAACAAATAGTTTTGTGATAAGGTAATTGATAGCAAGTGATAAAAGGTAAAAGTAAATAAGGTGCGGCAAGATGGCCCAATCCTTTTTGTAGCAAAGGACAAGCCTGGACAAACTCTTATATGAAGGAAAACGCTCCCGAGGACACATGGGAATTATCGTCAAGCTAGTTTTCATCACGATCATCTGATTCGCGTTCGGTACTTTGATAATTTGGTATGTGGGTGGACCGGTGCTTGGGTGCTGTCCTTACTTGGACAAGCCTCCCACTTATGATTAACCTCTAATGTAAGCATCCGCAACTACAAAAGAAGTATTAAGGTAAACCTAACCATAACATGAAACATATGGATCCAAATCAGCCCCTTACGAAGCAACGCATAAACTAGGGTTTAAGCTTCTGTCACTCTAGCAACCCATCATCTACTTATTACTTCCCAATGCCTTCCTCTAGGCCCAAATAATGATGAAGTGTCATGTAGACGACGTTCACATGACACCACTAGAGGAGAGACAACATACATCTCATCAAAATATTGAACGAATACCAAATTCACATGACTACTTATAGCAAGACTTCTCCCATGTCCTCAGGAACAAAAGTAACTACTCACAAGACATAATATTGTTCATGATCAGAGGGGTATTAATATGCATAATAGATCTAAACATATGATCTTCTACCAAGTAAACCAACTAGCATCAAGTACAAGGAATAATCAACACTACTAGCAACCCAAAGGTACCAATCTGAGGTTTGGGTACAAAGATTGGATACAAGAGATGAACAAAGAGAAAAACCGAAGGAGTATAGATCGAAATAACCTGATGAGGCTGCGGCGTCAGTATAGCAGGGCCGATGGAGTTGAATATGGCGTCCATGGAGCGGGTCCGGTGCAGTGGACGAAGGCTTCGGTGGGCGTGTTGTACAGTGCTTTCGGTGAGGCAGATCTGTTGCGGCGGACGAGGGCTTGTATGAAGGGCCAGCGAAGGGACGGACGAGGGAGTCAGTGAAGGGCCTACACTATGGTGGACGAGGGCGCCGGTTAAGCAGATCCGGTGCGGTGGAGCATGATGGCGGTCAAGGAGATCTGGAGCGGTGTACAAGCCAGTCGCTGAAGCGGCTCCGGTGAGGTGGTGAGTTGGCAGTTGGGGATTCCAAGGTGCGGAAGGTAGATCCGTCGGGGTGTGAGGTCCATCGCTGCGGCGGAGGACTAGATTCGGCGGCTTGCCGTGGTTGGGGGGGTCGGGGAGGGGAAGGGGAGGGGCTCTGGGGAAGAATGTTGGGGACAAAGAGGGGAAAACAATGGAGTTACCAAAGCAGCCCTTTTCCGTTCATGTGGCAGGGGTAAAATAGGAATATCGCAGGGCTAAACTTTCGGCGCGAGATATTTCGATGTGAGCGGGAAGTTTGAAAGTTTTGGGTGCCTGAAATTATATTCTGCTCTTGTGCAGCCGACTATGATATCATGGCCGAGAATTTGTTTGTTTTGCACGCAAAAAAAAGTACAAGTTTTGAAAATCAATGTCTCCAACTCGAAACTTAGATTGTCCATTCAATTCAAATATGGATCATTGAGCTACTACAAGCAAATACCATCATGTGGTCCAATATAAATGAAATTCCAAATGTGTTTATCCTAAATATGATGACAAAAGAAAAAATGTGTATGTGTATGAATAAAGTAGATGATTATAAAGTTTGACCATGCCCGTATGTGTATATCTCTAGGTTTGATATATGAATTTGAAATCACGAAATCCCGGCTTAAAAATGTACCTCCGTTTAAATGAATTACAAAAACTAATGATGGAGTCAAATTCCTAAATTCCAATCTTAGGTTTGTAATTCTGGTACATCAAAGTATATCACGCATGTTCAAAAGTATCGTTATCTCATAGTCCAAACTGTGAAACAAATTGATCAACCTTGATTGCACACAGTATTGACCATGTATATCTCAATTACGCTAAAGTCCCTCAAATATAGACACCTCACTCTTTATCTGAAGACAACCC
>LR738712.1:757932428-757956994 GCA_902687465.1 Secale cereale
GAGAAGTCGTTCTCTCCCCCAAACACCAACACATGAACACATTAGCACCCCTCTCTCTTCTAAAGTCTGGACCCTAATATAGGTCTCTATCACTTTGTCTCCTGGGCATGCACACATCTCTTCCCCCACTCTCTAGCTAGGTCACCCGGCATCTCTCTTTCCCAAGCACACGCACTATGTAGAGTGTATCTTTCCCATACACACAAAATGTCTCCCCCAAACGGCTATCTCCCTAGTTATGTGGTACTCGCACACTCACCTCACACACAACCCCACTTCAAAACAAGCACACTTTGTCTCCTTGTGCACCACTCTCCTCTTTCTATCTCTCCCACATGCAGACCCGCCCCAGCTCCTCCCTGTATACATATATGTCGTGACTCTTTTCATAGCTCCCTAATGTATCATCATTCTCGATCTCGCACATTGTTCTCTACACCATCTATTCTAGATCTCTCATGAAGTCCCTATCACACACACGATGACTCGCTTCCCTTGCGTCTTTGTACATAGGCCAATTTCAAACATCAACATCGTCTCCCTATCTATACGCCATTTATGGACACAAACGCCCCCTCTCTCGCCCCCCTCTCTCTCTCTCTTGCCCCCTCTCTTTCTCTCTCTCTCTCTATCCGTCGCTAGCTCTCACACCCCTCTCCCACACACAATCGATGTCTCTTCCAAATAGCCAGCTCCCCCCGCCCGCACCCATGCTATCCCGCTACTACACATGTCACACCATTCCCCCTTCCCTTATACTAGGTTTACATCATTAGTGGTCTCTCTACTCCACATACACACACTCCCTCTCACACACAAACACGCGCACAAACACACACAGACACGCACAAACACCCATTAATCTGGATCCTCATCTCTCCCCATGTCTGCATGTGTATCTCGCACACTCACTCTCTAATTATGTATATGTGTCTCCACGTTACACAACACAAAGCCCCATGTACATGCCTCTCTCTATCCTCCACACATAGACACAAAGAATCTGTTATCATTGCCTCAGTCTCTAGGCATATCACACACGCACACTGTCTCTCTCTCTCTCTCTGGCAAGCACGCTCAACAAGGGTTTCCCCATGAATAACTTACCGTCTATTCATCAACAGTCGTGGCAGTATGGCGAACACGAGACGTGAAAAAGAATAAATCTACACGTGCTTAGACCACCTAGTATGACTACTAGGACTAGAGTAAGCCAAAAAGCGCGCCACCGTCAGCCCCTCCTTATCGGCGACGGGAAAACATTTGTTTTACACAGTCGAGAAGTCATTGTGCTAAGGCCTCACATGCTGAGGTGTTGAATAGAATGTAGATGCTAGTTTACGGAAATAAGTATCGATAATACGTTTGTATCTCCATACTTATATTTCTTCTCTTATAAAAAAACAGAGTTGGTGATGATGGTACGCATGCCGTCTTGCAATATAGACCGTCTGATATATATCTGACTGATGGAAATTAAACTAAAACATACCCGCACCCATCTCCACATTTGCAGACAAGGCCTTCCCTCGTTCATCCTTGTCTCCAACAACCTCATTGTTGAGCAATTAAGAATGGAAGCCTCTAGAACAAACTGGCTTGGTGGCCTCTGCCGGCGTCGTCAATCCCCATGCCTCCGCTCAGTCCGACCACCAATCACCACCACGCCCCACTCCTCTTCACCTTATCTCCTAGTTCACGAGATATCATTAGTTTTTACACACGGGATTACTCCCGCATGGGTCAATCACAACGAGTGTTTTAATAAAAAAATGCATCTTGATGTTCCGTGCAATGCACGGATCTTGCTAGTACTCCTACAGAAGACTAAGTTGGTGATGATGGTGTGTCTGTCATCCGTTGTTTGTGACCATTAGATCTACATCTAACGACTGTGAGGTAAGTTGTTGCATTTTCTCACAAACATCCCACTTTTCTACCAATTTGCAGAAAAACTCATAATTAGTATCTTAAAACCAACCACATCCCTCCCTGACCTCACCAAAACAGCCCAAGGAATATATTCTAATTGAAACATAATATATCTCTAGTGATATATGTATATCAAAATTAGATTGTTTTGTATCAAGTTTGTGAATAAGTATTATTCTAATTATGATTGGTTGCAACGCACATGAACATTGCTAGTATTTCCAACCATGCAATTTTTCCCCTAGTATTCCATAGTTTCGAGTTTTCCATCAAGATATTAGTCACTCATGGTTGATATTTACTTTCAATCATGTACACATATGCACTATGTAACTAGCCTTGCTTATTGGGTTCCAAAGCTTTACTTTCACTCCTACTTACAATATGTAGAGTATTTAACAAAACACTACCACTTTCAACCAGCCCTAGGAAGAATCTATTGTACAAAAAATAGCAAAAACATACCCAAAATTTCTTAATCCACGCCAAAAACTACTACCTACAGATTAGGTTAGTTTAAACCCATTTATGACAGGGTTGGCCCACACGTCCGTGCTGACGAGGCAGCTTAAACCAACACATTTTGTTTGACCGTTGACATGAGGGACCCACATCTGACCTTCTATCCTGTTATTCCCCCTCAAATCATTATTTTTCTTGAACATTACTTCAAACAGTAGTGATGCGTGTTCGTCGGTGGCGCCGATGATGAGCGAGTTGGCCGCCACTCCGCCAGACGGGCCGGGTGCCGCGCTGGCCTCCGCACGGGTTGCCAGGCTGGCCCAAACGTGGCTCACGAGCGAGCAAGCCACCGCGCTGGCCTTCGCTCGAGCCAGACGGCTGGCCTTAGCGCGGCACGCGGAGCAAGCTGCCGCGCCGCCGTACCAATCTAGCTAGCAAACCTTGCAGACAAGCAGCTGGACGAAGCTATCTTGGCTAGCTAGCGGCCGCGAGCGTCGAACGGAGCTGGCATCCGGGCTGCCGCGAGATGGACTCCGCACCGCCGGCGGTTTTGACCTCGCCTTCTACCGGCGGCGGTAGCTGCGTCCCATGGCCGAGGATGACTAGGTGGACGGGCCGGAGGTAGGAGGTTACTCGGGGTTTTTTGTGCAGACTCACATGTAGGTCACACAAGTCATAATGCCCAGTCGAATAGAAGGCGTTGACTTAATGGGCGACGTGGGCCCTGTTTGGATACTCTAAGTCAGAGGTTAGATTCTAACCCTGAACTAACTCTAACCAAAGTGGTGTTTGGATGGCAGGGTTAGATTGACAACTAATGTATCCAAATAGGGCCATGGGTTGAAACGTGCCTATAACGGCACTTTGTAGAGTAGTCGTTTCCTGGTGGGGCTGGTTGGTAAAAGCATGTACAATGGTTGATAAGGTAGTCTTATCTTAAGTCTGCCACGTATGCAAGTGGTAGTGGTTTCTTGGCATTATTAGTGGTTTCTTGCATTATTAGGAGTTTCTTGTAAGGAACAATGTACTACTAGCAACAAAAGGCGATTCTAGGTTACGTTGTACTCCAACGAGTACTACTAGTGGTCGCGGGACTGTATACCTCGTTTTGTGGGTTCGATCCCGGCCGAACGCACGACGGCCTTTTTTTAAATAGTAACTTCGCTGCGAGCCAATATTTTACACGAGTAGTTTGAGTTTTGAAGTCAAACGGACGTGCGGCACCACAATCTGGGTGCACTGGATAGCCTAGCCACGTGAACGGGTTGAGGGAAATATGCCCTAGAGGCAATAATAAAGTTATTATTTATTTCCTTATATCATGATAAATGTTTATTATTCATGCTAGAATTGTATTAACCGAAAACTTAGTACATGTGTGAATACATATACAAAACAGAGTGTCCCTAGTATGCCTCTACTAGACTAGCTCATTGATCAAAGATGGTTATGTTTCCTAGGCATAGACATGAGTTGTCATTTGATCAACATGATCACATCATTATGAGAATGATGTGATGGACAAGACCCATCCGTTAGCTTAGCACTATGATCGTTTAAGTTTTAATGCTATTGCTTTCTTCATGACTTATACATGTTCCTATGATTATGAGATTATGCAACTCCCGAATACCGGAGGAACACTTTGTGTGCTACCAAACGTCACAACGTAACTAGGTGATTATAAAGGTACTCTACAGGTGTCTCCGAAGGTACTTGTTGGGTTGTCGTATTTCGAGATTAGGATTTGTCACTCCGATTGTCGGAGAGGTATCTCTGGGCCCACTCGGTAATGCACATCACTATAAGCCTTGCAAGCATTGCAGCTAATGAGTTAGTTGCGGGATGATGTATTACGGAACGAGTAAAGAGACTTGCCGGTAACGAGAATTAACTAGGTATTGAGATACCGACGATCGAATCTCGGGCAAGTAACATACCGATGACAAAGGGAACAACGTATGTTGTTATGCGGTTTGACCGATAAAGATATTCGTAGAATATGTGGGAGCCAATATGAGCATCCAGGTTCCGCTGTTGGTTATTGACCGGAGACGTGTCTCGGTCATGTCTACATAGTTCTCGAACCCGTAGGGTCCGCACGCTTAAGGTTTCGATGACAGTTTTATTATGAGTTTATGAGTTTTGATGTATCGAAGGAGTTCGGAGTCCCGTATGAGATCGGGGACATGATGAGGAGTCTCGAAATGGTCGAGACGTAAAAATCGATATATTGAACGACTATATTCGGACATCGGAAAGGTTCCGAGTGATTCGGGTATTTTCGGAGTACCGGGGAGTTACGGGAATAGAAGAGAGAGGCCAAAAGGAAGGAGGCGCGCGCCCCCCTTCTGGTCCGAATTGGACAAGGGGTGCATCCCCCTTTTCCTTCTCCCTCTCCCCCTCTTTCCTTCTCCCCTACTCCGGAAAGGAAAGGGGAATCCTACTAGGACTTGGGAGTCCTAGTAGGACTCCCCACACTTGGCGCGCCCCATCTAGGGCCGGTCTCTCCCTCCCTCCTTTATATATGGGGGCAAGGGGGCACCTCTAGACACAACAATTGATCTCTTGATCTCTTAGCCGTGTGCGGTGCCCCCTCCACCATAGTTCTCCTCGATAATATTATAGCGGTGCTTAGGCGAAACCCTGCGACGGTAGAACATCAAGATCGTCACCACGCCGTCGTGCTGACGGAACTCTCCCTCGACACTCGGCTGGATCGGAGTTCGAGGGACGTCATCGAGCTGAACGTGTGCTAGAACTCGGAGGTGCCGTAGTTTCGGTGCTTGATCGGTCGGGCCGTGAAGACGTACGACTACATCAACCGCGTTGTTCTAACGTTTCCGCTTTGGGTCTACGAGGGTACGTAGACACACTCTCCCCTCTCGTTGCTATGCATCTGGTAGATAGATCTTGCGTGATCGTAGGAAAACCCTAAAATACTACGTTCGCCAATAGTGGTATCAGAGCCAGGTCTATGCGTAGATGATATGCACGAGTAGAACAAAAGTGAGTTGTGGACGATACTAGTCATACTGCTTACCAGCATGTCATACTTTGATTCGGCGGTATTGTTGGATGAAGCGGCCCGGACCGACATTACGCGTACGCTTACGCGAGACTGGTTCTACCGACGTGCTTCGCACACAGGTGGCTGGCGGGTGTCAGTTTCTCCAACTTTAGTTGAATCAAGTGTGGCTACGCCCGGTCCTTGTGAAGGTTAAAACAGCGCATACTTGACAAAATATCGTTGTGGTTTTGTATGCGTAGGTAAGAACGGTTCTTGCTAAGCCCGTAGCAGCCACGTAAAACTTGCAAGAACAAAGTAGAGGACGTCTAACTTGTTTTTGCAGGGCATGTTGTGATGTGATATGGTCAATACATGATGAGTTATACGGTTTTGTATGAGATGATCATGTTTTGTAATGTTATCGGCAACTGGCAGGAGCCATATGGTTGTCGCTTTATTGTATGAAATGCAATCGCCATGTAATTGCTTTACTTTATCACTAAGCGGTAGCGATAGTCGTAGAAGCAATAGTTGGCGAGACGACAACGATGCTACGATGGAGATCAAGGTGTCGCGCCGGTGACGAAGGTGATCATGACGGTGCTTTGGAGATGGAGATTAAAAGCACAAGATGATGATGGCCATATCATGTCACATATTTTGATTGCATGTGATGTTTATCTTATTATGCCTCTTATTTTGCTTAGTTCGACGGTAGCATTATAAGATGATCCCTTACTAAATTTCAAGGTATAAGTGTTCTCCCTGAGTATGCACCGTTGCGAAAGTTCGTCGTGCTGAGACACCACGTGATGATCGGGTGTGATAAGCTCTACGTTCAAATACAACGGGTGTAAGCCAGTTTTGCACACGCAGAATACTCGGGTTAAACTTGACGAGCCTAGCATATGCAGATATGGCCTCAGAACGCTGGAGACCGAAAGGTCGAGCGTGAATTATATAGTAGCTATGATCAACATAAGATGTTCACCATTGAAAACTACTCCATCTCACGTGATGATCGGACATGGTTTAGTTGATTTGGATCACGTGATCATTTAGATGACCAGAGGGATGTCTATCTAAGTGGGAGTTCTTCCAGTAATATGATTAATTGAACTTTAATTTATCATGAACTTAGTCCTGGTAGTATTAGCATATCTATGTTGTAGATCAATAGCTCGCGATGTAGCTCCCCGTTTATTTTATATGTTCCTAGAGAAATATAAGTTGAAAGATGTTAGTAGCAATGATGCGGACTAGGTCCGTGATCTGAGGGTTATCCTCATTGTTGCATAGAAGTATTATGTCATTGATGCACCGCTTGGTGACGAACCTATTGCAGGAGCAGATGCAGACGTTATGAACGTTTGACAAGCTCGGTATGATGACTACTTGATAGTTTAGTGCGCCATGCTTTACGGCTTATAACCGGGACTTAAAAAATGTTTTGAATGCCACGGAGCATATAAGATGTTCCAAGAGTTGAAATTAGTATTTCATACTCATGCCCGTGTCGAGAGGTATAAGACCTCTAACAGTACTTTGCCTACAAGATGGAGGAGAATAGCTCAACCAGTGAGCATGTCCTCAGATTGTCTGGGTACTACAATTACTTGAATCAAGTGGGAGTTAATCTTCCAGATAAGATAGTAATTGACAAAGTTCTCTAGTCACTATCACCAAGTTAGTAGAACTTCGTGATGAACTATAATATGCAAGGGATGACGAAAGTAATTCCCGAGCTCTTCGCAATGCTGAAATCGGCGAAGGTAGAAATCAAGAAAGAGCATCAAGTGTTGATGGTTAATAAGACCACTTGTTTCAAGTAAAGGGCAAAGGGATAGAAGGGGGAACTTCAAGAAGAATGACAAGCAAGTTGTCACTCCCGTGAAGTACCCAAAGCTAAACTCAAGCCTGAAACTAAGTGCTTCTACTGCAAAGGAAATGGTCACTAGAAGTGCAACTGCCCTAGATACTTGGTGGATACGAAGGATGGCAAAGTGAACAAAGGTATATTTGATATACAGATTATTGATGTGTACTTTACTAGTATTTATAGCAACCCCTGGGTATTTGATACTGGTTCAGTTGCTAAAATTAGTAACTCGAAACGGGAGTTGCAGAATGAACATATACTAGTTAAAGGTGAAGTGACGATGTGTGTTGGAAGTGGTTCCAAGATTGATATGATCATCATCGCACACTCCTTATACTTTCGGGGTTAGTGTAAGACCTAAATAAATGTTATTTGGCATTTGCGTTAAGCATGAATATGATTTGATCATGTTTGTTGCAATACAGTTATGCATTTAAAGTCATAGAATAATTGTTATTCTGTTTACATGAATAAGGCCTTCAATGGTCATACACCCAATGAAAATAGTTTGTTGGATCTCGATCGTAGTTATACACATATTCATAATATTGAAGCCAAAAGATGCAAGGTTAATAATGATAGTGCAACTTACTTGTGGCACTGCCGTTTAGGTCATAATGGTGTAAAGCGCATGAAGAAACTCCATAGTGATGGACTTTTGGAATCACTTGATTATGAATCACTTGGTGCTTGCGAACCATGCCTCATGGGCAAGATGACTAAAACTCCGTTCTCCGGAACAATGGAGCGAGCAATTGACTTACTGGAAATCATGCATACTGATGTATGCAGACCAATGAGTGTTGAGGCTCGCGGCAGGTATCATTATTTTCTGACCTTCATAGATGATTTAAGCAGATATGGGTATATCTACTTGATGAAACACAAATCTGAAACATTTGAAATGTTCAAAGAAATTTCAGAGTGAAGTAGAGAATCATCGTAACAAGAAAATAAAGTTTCAGCGATCTGATCGTGGAGGTGAATTTTTGAGTTACGAGTTTGGCCTTCATTTAAAACAATGTGGAATAGTTTCACAACTCACGCCACCCGGAACACCACAGCGTAATGGTGTGTCCAAACATCGTAATCGTACTTTATTAGATATGGTGCGGTCTATGATGTCTCTTACCGATTTACCACTATCGTTTTGGGTTATGCATCAGAGACAGCTGAGTTCACGCTAAATAGGGCAACATCTGAATCTGTTGAGACGACGCCTTATGAACTGTGGTTTGGCAAGAAACCAAAGTTGTCGTTTCTTAAAGTTTGGGGCTGCGATGCTTATGTGAAAAAGCTTCAAACTGATAAGCTCGAACCCAAGTCGGAGAAATGTGTCTTCATAGGATACCCAAAGGAGACTATTGGGTACACCTTCTATCACAGATGCGAAGGCAAGATATTTGTTGCTAAGAATGGATCCTTTCTAGAGAAGGAGTTTCTCTCGAAAGAAGTGAGTGGGAGGAAAGTGGAACTTGATGAGGTAATTGTACCTTCTCCCGAATTGGAAAGTAGTACATCACAGAAACTAGTTTCAGTGATTCCTACACTAATTAGTGAGGAAGCTAATGATGATGATCATCAAACTTTGGATCAAGTTACTACTGAACTCGTAGATCAACCAGAGTACGTTCCGCGCCAGAGTGGTACGGCAACCCAGTTCTGGAAGTCATGTTACTAGACCATGATGAACCTACAAACTATAAGGAAGCAATGATGAGCCCAGTTTCCGCAAAATGGCTTGATGCCATGAAATCTGAGATGGGATCCATGTATGAGAACAAAGTGTGGACTTTGGTTGTCTTGCCCGATGATCGACAAGCCATCGAAAATAAATGGATCTAAAAGAGGAAGATCGACGCTGACAATAATGTTACTGTTTACAAAGCTCGACTTGTTGTGAAAGGTTTTCGACAAGTTCAAGGAGTTGACTACGATGAGATTTTCTCACCCGTAGCGATGCTTAAGTCTGTCTGAATCATGTTAGCAATGGCCGCATTTTATGATTATGAAATCTGGCAAATGGATGTCAAAACTGCATTCCTGAATGGATATCTTAAAGAAGAGTTGTATATGATGCAACTAGAAGGTTTTGTCGATCCTAAAGGTGCTGACAAAGTGTGCAAGCTCCAGCGATCCATCTATGGACTAGTGCAAGCATCTCAGAGTTGGAATATACGCTTTGATAAGTTGATCAAAGCATATAGTTTTATACAGACTTGCGGTGATGCCTGTATTTACAAGAAAGTGAGTAGGAGCACTATAGCCTTTCTGATAAGTATATGTGAATGACATATTGTTGATCAGAAATGATGTAGAAATTTTGTGGAAAGCATAAAGGAGTGTTTGAAAGGAGTTTTTTTTTAAAGAAAAACCTCGGTAAAGCTGCTTACATATTGAGCCTCAAGATCTATAGAAATAGATCGAGATGCGTGATAAAGTTTTTCAATAAATACATATCGTGACAAGTTTTTGAAGTAGTTCAAAATGGATCAGTCTGAGAAGGAGTTCTTGCCTGAGTTGTAAGGTATGAAGTTGAGTAAGACTCAAAGCTCGACCTCGGCAAAAGATAGAGAAATAATGAAAGTCATTTCCTATGCCTCAGTCACAGGTTCTATAAAGTATGCCATGCTGTGTACCAAACTTGTCGTGTACATTACCATGAGTTTGGCAAGAAGGTACAAAAGTGATCCAGAAGTAGATCACTGGACAGCGGTCAAAATTATCCTTAGTTACTGGATGACTAAGGAAATGTTTCTCAATTATGGAGTCGTAAAGAGTTACGCCGATGCAAGATTTACACTAATCCAGATGACTCTAAGTATCAATCTAGATGCATATTAAAAGTGGGGGCAATTAGCTAGAGTAGCTCCATGCAGAGCATTGTAGACATAGAAATTTGGAAAATACATACGGATCTGAATGTAACAGACCCGCTGACTAAACTTCTCTCACGAAGCAAAACATGATCACACCTTAGTACTCTTTGGGTGTTAATCACATGAGGATGTGAACTATATTGTTGACTCTAGTAAACCCTTTGGGTATTGGTCACATGGCGATGAGAACTATGGGTGTTAGTCACATGGCGATGTGAACTATTAGTGTTAATCACATGATGATGTGATCTAGATTATTGACTCTAGTGCAAGTGGGAGACTGGAGGAAATATGCCCTAGAGGCAATAATAAAGTTATTATTTATTTCCTTATATCATGATAAATGTTTATTATTCATGCTAGAATTGTATTAACCAGAAACTTAGTACATGTGTGAATACATAGACAAAACAGAGTGTCCCTAGTATGCCTCTACTAGACTAGCTCATTGATCAAAGATGGTTATGTTTCCTAGCCATAGACATGAGTTGTCATTTGATCAACAGGATCACATCATTAGGAGAATGATGTGATGGACAAGACCCATCCGTTAGCTTAGCACTATGATCGTTTAAGTTTTACTGCTATTGCTTTCTTCATGACTTATACATGTTCCTCTGACTATGAGATTATGCAACTCCCGAATACCGGAGGAACACTTTGTGTGCTACCAAACGTCACAACGTAACTGGGTGATTATAAAGGTACTCTACAGGTGTCTCCGAAGGTACTTGTTGGGTTGAGGTATTTCGAGATTAGGATTTGTCACTCCGATTGTCGGAGAGGTATCTCCGGGCCCACTCGGTAATGCACATCACTATAAGCCTTGCAAGCATTGCAGCTAATGAGTTAGTTGCGGGATGATGTATTACGGAACGAGTAAAGAGACTTGCCGGTAACGAGATTCAACTAGGTATTGAGATACCGACGATCGAATCTCGGGCAAGTAACATACCGATGACAAAGGGAACAACGTATATTGTTATGCGGTTTGACCGATAAAGATATTCGTAGAATATGTGGGAGCCAATATGAGCATCCAGGTTCCACTATTGGTTATTGACTGGAGACGTGTCTCGGTCATGTCTACATAGTTCTCGAACCCGTAGGGTCCGCACGCTTAAGGTTTCGATGACAGTTTTATTATGAGTTTATGAGTTTTGATGTACCGAAGGAGTTCAGAGTCCCGGATGAGATCGGGGACATGACGAGGAGTCTCAAAATGGTCGAGACGTAAAAATCGATATATTGGACGACTATATTCGGACATCGGAAAGGTTCTGAGTGATTCGAGTATTTTCGGAGTACCGGGGAGTAACGGGAATAGAAGAGAGAGGCCAAAAGGAAGGAGGCGCGCGCCCCCCTTCTGGTCCGAATTGGACAAGGGGTGCAGCCCCCTTTTCCTTCTCCCTCTCCCCCTCTTTCCTTCTCTCCTACTCCGGAAAGGAAAGGGGAATCCTACTAGGACTTGGGAGTCCTAGTAGGACTCCCCACACTTGGCGCGCCCCATCTAGGGCCGACCTCTCCCTCCCTCCTTTATATACGGGGGCAAGGGGGCACCTCTAGACACAACAATCTATCTCTTGATCTCTTAGCCGTGTGTGGTGCCCCCTCCACCATAGTTCTCCTCGATAATATTATAGCGGTGCTTAGGCGAAGCCCTGCGACGGTAGAACATCAAGATCGTCACCACGCCGTCGTGCTGACGGAACTCTCCCTCGACACTCGGCTGGATCGGAGTTCGAGGGACGTCATCGAGCTGAACGTGTGCTAGAACTCGGAGGTACCGTAGTTTCGGTGCTTGATCGGTCGGGCCGTGAAGACGTACGACTACATCAACCGCGTTGTTCTAGCGCTTCCGCTTTCGGTCTACGAGGGTATGTAGACACACTCTCCCCTCTCGTTGCTATGCATCTGGTAGATAGATCTTGCGTGATCGTAGGAAAACCCTAAAATACTACGTTTGCCAACACGGGTTTTCCTTCCCAGCATCTCGTGGCTCGCGTGCTCGCCCTAGCCGCACCTCGCTTGCAGCTTCCTCATCAGCTAGTAGCATATTTAAACTAGCGCCTCCCAATTAAGCCCGAGGAGCCAGAAAAGCCTGGCGGGGCATTGGGAACTGTGCAATATGGCTCTGTACGTAAAGTGCTCTACTACTACTATGTAGCTTGTGGCGTTGCACGCATGGACTTCACTCCATTATCGGCTCTACTATAAAAGAAATTCCTCTTGACGTGTTTTTTTTAAACGGAGGCAAAAGCTTTGCTTCATCTCATTCATAAAGAAAGAACTACTAACAAAGTTCGACGAGATCCATTACACCTCCACAAATGGAACGAAAAGCCTATTCTCGCTGTATCAAATAACTCAAATGTTCTGCCACCGCATTAACCGTCGCTGATAAAGAAGCTGCTAGTGTGTGCGTGAGAGGAGTGGTTGAGGCCCTCCACTATGTGCTCGGTGCCAGAAATCTAAAAAGTTTACCACACACACTTCGATGCCAACTGAAAAATATTTAGCACCGGCACCACAACGTGAAGTATTTGGCATCCATCCACCTCTGACCCACCTAGCTATAAACTAGTAATATATCAGCTCAAATCAATGGCTGTTTCGCATGCAAAAGTACAATGGCTGCTTTGTTTATTGCCTCAACGAAATATGGCGTCGGAGCAAGTAGAAGCATCGATGCCCGGAAATTTTTATATGGCACCGGCTGGGCAATGTAGGACACCGGTGCCAAATGTTCAAAAAGTGAATTTGGCACCGGTTTTGGCCTACATAGTGGAGGGCCTAAGTAGGCCAGTTACGTGAGAGGAGCGGCTGAATACAGCACCGAGAGTACCCACTAAGCCACTACGCACGTGTACTTTCCCTACATTGATAGTACAATGATGGTTCTAGAGAACAGTAGTACCCTCCACTTCCAACTGTAGCTCCTTGGCCCTGAGATTCAAGAGTTCAAAACTGGTGCACTATACTGTACAGTACATAGCACTAGTAGTACCCTCACACTACTAGTTGAGAAAGCAGTACTAGTACTGTTACAGTACGAGTACGTACTCCTCCGTCACATAATGTAAGACGTTTTTTGACACTAGTTGGCGTGTACAAAAAATAGCAAAAACATACCCAAAATTTCTTAATCCACACCAAAAACTACTAGCTAGTGCCAAAAAATTCTTACTAGTGCTATTATTTACAGTATAATGCAATCCCATAACGTCCCATAATGCTACTACTGGTAGTAAATAATAGCCTCACCCCTTCGCTACAGTTGGAAGGGACGAGGCCCTGCGGTTACTACGCTCTTATCTCCTCATTGCCGGTTCCCCTCCCCCCGAAGAGAAGGTAGTTCGTCGCTGCTCCCATGGATTCGCCAGCCGGTTCTCCTCCTCGTCGGGGCTGGCAGACCTTGGACAACGATCCTCTAGGAGAAATCGCACGCCGCTCCGATGTCCTCACCGTCGCAAGACTCGGTGCTTCCTGCACCAACTTTTTCAAGACGATGCTTAAAATGGCTTGGGAAAAGGCCATGCTTGTTGGTCATCCATGCGTCCTCGAGGAGAAGGTTCTTCTATGGGACAATCCTTCGAACAGTCCACCGCTCCCTGGCCATGGTTGCACGTTGACTCCGCTAGAGTTGCCGACGTTGAGAGGTAGTCGGATTTTGTCCGATGAGCAGGTCAGTAATGGAGTTTGATCATGTAGTACTTAGTTATTCCATTTCCATCCCGTAATTTCTCCGCTGCCCACCGTCTTATATATAGGTCTGGGTCGGTGCCAACGAAGATTGGCTTGCATACCTCCGACCGGATACCACCATCATTTTGCACAACATCCACAGCAGTGCGGCCGTTCCGGTAGACCCCTTCTCCACCATTGGGATCGGCCCTTCGGACTGGCTGGGCTTGAATACGTATGATGATGCCTACATGAGATTGAAGAAGATAGCAATTGCGAACCCGCCGACAAAGCGACACGGCTACGACGATTACTATCTCATCGCGGTGTTCGACATAGAGAATTCCTTATTTGGCCATTCCTTAAAATTTGCTTCCCTTTTTGGCCCCTAAAATAAATTTCTTCCCTTTTTGACACACAAACTTCATTTTATGCCCTATGTGACATCTTCATCCATTTTTCCATCCAGCGGTGTTAACTAGTATGTGCAAAGACATTTTTGCCCCCGATGGTAGTATGTCACAAGGAAGGGAAGAGAAGGGGTATGCACGAACAAAAAAAGGGGGGAATGTGTGTTGGGAGTTAAAACACAACATAACCTCTTGTACGTGTGCGTATATGTTTCTTGCTCTTGCATGTATCGGTGTAGGTTTAGTCTCCGAGTATTAGTAGCATTGCTTAGGCAGCTAGCTTCTACAACATATATGCGTGCACCCTATAACTTGTATCATATCATGGAGTTGTGAAATAATACAATTCAACACAGGTGAGCCAAGCTAGATTTGGCTTGTAGAAAAGTGTACACGTCCAACTAGAATCAATCACCTTGATGGAAGTGTGCCACGAGGGCATGACACTGATCCGGGCCAGGGCCGACTGGAAGTTCCCCGTGCCCGCCAAGCGGCCGACCGTATCCTCCTCTCGTGCGTGGGCCGCCGAGGCCGCTGCCACCTTCCATGCAAAGCAGCGTCGAGGCTGTCGGCCGTGTCTGTACATCATGTTGGCCTTATAACGCTAGCTCGTATCCGTGAGAAACAATACGTACGTGCAAGCTAGCAGAGGCAAGCAGCTTGATTGATTTTCAAGCAGCAGCAGTGTGTACGTGCAAAACTAGCTAGCAGTGTGATTTGATCTAGAGCTTTAAATCCAACACATCGAGTTCGAGGCTAGGTGTTCACGGGTCACCAACCGGGGCCATCTAGAGTCAACCAACCCTGTGTCACTGGAACTGGCCATGGGTTTGTGTACGCCGGCACACCGCGGTCTAATTTATCACCTGTAAGATCAATCTATACAAATTTATATATTACAAGTGTGTATGCATGCAAATAATCTGGTCACATACTGCACTAGGGGTAAGATAGTCTTTTCAGATTAGACTTAACACCGTTACTGGCCAAAACTAACGGAAGTGTCACATAGGAAACAAAATAAAGTTTAAGTGCCAGAAAGAGAAGAAAACAAATTCTAGGGCCAAAAAGGGAAGCAAATTTTAAGAAAGGGCCAAATAAGGAATTCTCTCTTCGACATAAGGATTGCCATCAATGCAAGAGGCACTAACGGTAGAGGCTGGCGCATGTTGGCGGCGGCAGATTTGTACCCCTACACGTTTGAAGCCGCCATGCGCCATCTAGGCCGCATCTTCGCGGTGACAAGCCAGGGGACTTGTTTCATCTGGTTGCCATCCTACGGTACGGGAGATTACAAATGGAATGCACAAACCATCATTTGCATCCCTAACGGTACTCCATTATTTTGCAGGGACCAGTCATCCCGTGATGAAAATAAGATCGCCGATCCTGGATGTGCATTTGCATCCGCGATTCGGTCTAACCTGGAACCTTGTAGCTGACTATGGCATATTGGGATCAACTATCTTAGCAGTCGTTACCCATGGTACCACTGATGTGCAACATGGTCACACAATCTACCACGATCGGACCGTCACCTTCTATCCAGGTATTCCATTTTTTAACCCTCTCGTCTTCTCTTTCATTGTTGTACTAGTACTCTACTTATGTACTAGTAGGAGTACTTTTTACCTTGGAGGACGCGTATAGCTAGCTAGGCCCTTGAAGACTTGAACCCACTAGCTGCCACCATTTTTGTTTTTCCATGTCTTACTATCTCATCCATGTAGCCAAGAGTGGCTATATATAATAAGCCGGTTATTTTACTTCATCTATACCGGAGTAGTACTATTTGCTGCACAGTATTACTGACCGCCATATTTGAGCACAACATTATTATGCATGGACCTTGACTATGTACGTCACCATGTGTCCAGATCTGAGATGCCGCGTGTACCAGATGAACGGCGCCGAGTTCGACCCCAGTGATGCTACATGGGTGCCGAGGAACACTCCTAGAGAGTACCCGCTTTTCATTGGGGACAGCTACCCCATTGTGAAGCAGATGCCACCTTCCGTGCACGACACAGAAGGCCTGCGGTTCATGAAGCATCGTTGTGTCTTCAGTGCGCACCGCCGGATGCACAACATGCTGGGACATGCTATCCTTGATTTATGCCGCTTCAGCTTGGATGAGTCTCCATCGTGTGGAACCGGACTAGAAAGTTGCGACAATGATCCCATTGCCCATCGCTATGGATCGTACCATCCATGAAGAACACCTGGGACTGGAACCTGGAGGAGGACATGTAGCCCATCTATAACGTGTAAGTGGAGTACGGTAAATTGTGAACAGTAGCGCTGTGAATATATGTAGACTAGTCGTGCACAAATTTATCACATGAATTGGAGATGAACTTGTGTGGCATACTGGCATTTGTCCTTTAGAATTTATTACTGGTAAATGTGTTATATGTACGTGCAACTTGTGTGGTTGTTACACGGGATCCAACACGCTCTTTGAGAAAGAAAAAACGGTGGCACAGCTTTGGATATACGTGACGTGGCAACATCATACATTAGCATCGTTCGCTATAGTTGTACTCCGTGTAGTACGCTCCTACTAGGACGACAACTTCTATAAAACCTTGCGCTTGGCTCTTTGCCTCTTCGGGAGGTTCAACAGTTGGTACTCGTGTGAACCTTGCACTTGGCTCTTCGCCTCTTCGGAAGGTCCAACAATGATGATACTACAGTACACATTATGCTTCTCGCAATCTAACACCGATTGAACTGCTGCACGTCCACCGCGAGGGAGAGGGAGAGGGAGAGGGCGCTGTAATCAAAACTCTCTCCTCATCGTGCGAACCACCACGCGCGTGGGCGAGGGAAGGGCGTAGTAAGCAAGCTTCTCCTCGTTCGGCGAGTTGACGGGACACATCAAAGCAGTACTAGTATTAGTCCATACTGCGTCCTTTCCGGTTAATATGGCTTAATTTGAAACGAGAAAAATACATTGGCGGTCAACGTATGTAACAATACGCTCTTTACGATCACTATATATAGTTTTGCAGTGATTATACGATCACTAGCTCATCTTAGAGCATCGTATTGCACCCTACTGACCGGCCACATAGTCAACGTGGCACTTTGTTGACTGGTTAAATTGTCACCTGATTTCTGGGTCCCACCTGTCAGTTGGCAGAGCAAAGAAATCAGCTAAAAAACAAAGAGTGCAGTACATCTACACTTCCAATGCATTTAGCCTTTAATCTAAATCGATATTGATTGACTAATGCACCAACTTGTGCTCTATGTATAGGTTACATATCTATTACAGCATGCAACGACCTTTATTTAATCTTCTTCTCTCAATGGTCGCATGCACACATAAGTCTGCTACTTTTGGGCGTTAATTATGCCCTGGTCAATGTGTAAATCTCTAAATGTACAGTCTTTCATGGACGTAGGAAGTAGGTTGAGCACTTGAGCGTGAGCATGTGTGTTGCGTCGTGTGCTGTGTGCCACATGGGTGCGTGAGTGTTGCGTGCGTCCATGTGTACGTGTGAGTGTTGCATGTTGCATGCATGCATGCATGCATGGGGCTTACTCCCTCCCATTGACATGTTCTTATTTCAAGCTTCCTCTGTTCCCTCCATATGGTGATACTCCCTCTGTTCCCAAATACGGAGTAAAATCCTGCCTCTGTTCCCAAATACAGAGTAAAATCCTCTCTCTGTTCCCAAATACGGAGTATTTTTCTTTCTAGAGATTTCAACAAGTGACTACGTACGGAGCAAAATGAGTGAAGTGAGCGTAAAGGCATAGGGATAATGTAGAAAGGAAGTCTTCGCGATCCATTATTCCCCATCTCGGTCAGAGAGAACTATTCAACTAGTCTTCGTAGTGAAGTGACAATACACGCTGCAGCAGATGGGACACTTAATTAATAAGATGAACCAGCATGTTGGTGTTACTAAATCAGCCTTACCCAGTACTGCCATCATGTTTGCCAGTAGAGCACGCTTCTGTCCTCCATTAACTGACATATGGGCCCTCTTGTGGTAGACACATATGTCATCGGTGTAACTATTTACACTCCGAAGGATGGTATATCCTGGTAGTAGTAGTAGAATTGAGATTTAATGCACTTTCTTCCCCATCTTCCACTCTTCTTCTTCCTCTCTTCTTCTTCCTCCTCTCTTCCCCATCGTCGGCCGCACACCATTCCCCCCCGCTCTCTGCTCGCCCGCCCGTGCTATCTTCCTTGGTAACTCGCGCGTACCATATCCCCCCGCTCACTGCTCGGCCACACGAGGAGAAGCTTCTTTGCTCGCCCACCCGAATCCACTTCCCCACTGGCTCGCAGGCACCGAAAACCCCAATGGCAGAACCGACTGACACGCAGAGCTGTGATTGGCATTCCCTCCCCGATGTTCTCTTGGAGCAGATCTCTAATCGTATGGACCTACTCAGCACCGTCCATCCGGCCGCATGCTCGGTGTCTTTGTCCCGTCTACTCATCTGCAACCGGCCGGCTCTTTTCAAGACACCCTGCTTGCTGATGCCCGATCCTCGCAGGTGGCCCAGACACCGACTTGACGATCCTACAGAGGTTGCCGTGGTGCCCCTCGACATGCTACCACTACCCGTCCACGTGCACCTCTCCTTCATGCGCGGCCACTACTTGGCGGGCATGAAGGCCAAATGGATCATCCTCATCCACCAATCCGGTAGTCTGTGGCGTCTCGTGGATATTTACACCCAGCGAGAGATCACCCTTCCATCTTTGGATACCGCCGCCATCGAGCCTCGCGGCACGCCGGACACTCCTGCCTACTACGCACGAGACGCGTCGAGCTTTGGCTCGACCTTTGTTTGCTGAAGGTTGTAATCTGCGAAGTGCCCACACCATCAGAACACTACATGGATTACAAGCTCATTGTCGTGTTCAACATGGGATTAGTCTATCTGGAATCCGGTCGCCATACATGGTTATGGCTCATCGTCGATCCTCTTTACCTAACACTTCTGTCTGATGCTATAGTGCACGATGGCATCGTTTATGCGGTCGACACACAGATTGGCTGCCTATACTGGTGGAATCTATCGTCGTGTAATTGTTCTATCTCATCTCATCTTTACCTTAAGAATACGACCGCCTGTTCATTGTTAGAAATTTAGAATATATAGTATGTCTATAACTACATCATTGCTATATGTTCCTCTCATTTCCTAGATTTTTATGACCACACATGTTATTGTTAGAGTTGATATGAGAACAATTGGTATCTAATGATTGTTAGAATAGATATTATGAGTATAACCTCATGATTGCTATATGTTACTCTCATTTCCAGGATTTTTATAACAACGCATGTTATTGCTTAGAGTTGATATGATAAATGTAGTAAGTGCTATGGTAGAATATGAGTAGGCCATGCCATATTTGTTTTCCTCTCATTGTTACATGATGTTTGAACCATGATATATTTCTAGAATATGAAAGCCATTGGCTTATTTTTTAAACTTCGGGTATGCTTATGACCACGGCATTGCAATTCTTTGTCTATGATATGTGTCACTGTTATAATAATATTAATTCCACACATACTCTGAACATGATTGTTTATTTTTGTCCTTTTGGTCTCCAATTTGAATTATTGCAGCGGACGCAAATGCGCTGGCCTTCATGATTCCAGGACCTGGAATAATACTAGCCGATGGGTGGTGGTTTATCGCTCGTTCAGCTGACGGTGGTCATTTGATGCTCATTTGCACGTACCAAATTGACCAAACCATTTCATCAAACAGCATGCAGTACAATGCCTGCGGTGTTCGTGACAATGATGGCTATGGCTGCTTCGTGTTCGAGAAAGATCCCAGCTCCATTGGGCCAGGTGTATTCAACTAGAGGCGGGTTTACAACCTTGGCAACCACCCCATGTTCATCGGGCTCAATTATCCGATCATCCAACCAATCATCGATCATATCACCGGCGATGATTACCGTGTTATGCAACTTCCATTCGCCAGGGGGTGTGTTTACACATCATACCATGGGTTTAATGAATCACCATATCCAGAGATTCATCGACACAGCTTGTTGCCAGATAATCTTCAGTATGTGAAAGGCATCAAGCTTCCATGTGATGGATGGCTTTTGCGAACCCGACATGTGGCGATGTGGTTCATGCCAACAGCAAATATGCACAATTTGATTCGTACTGATATGTAGACTGAGCCATGTATTCTGCTGCTGTAGCTGTTGGAAATATGAGGCCGAAGGCGTACTAGCAAAATTCCAACAGTAGCACGACCCTCCTTTCTTGGATATTATGTATGGTTAAAATGTGACACTAAATACGACTAGTAAGTAGTACAGTAGCAGTACTAGTATACGTCGGTCAAATTATTCATCATGTCCACACATTGAATTGATGTGACAACACTGCGCGTGAGGTGACACAAGAATCCCGGTGGCGTGTTCGGATATTCTGGACTTCAGATTTAGAGTATCACTTATCTGTCGAAATCTTTCATCATTCACTTAAAACAGTCGATTGATCATACGTTGAGTACCATATAACTGGAATTAACCCATGCAACTCGAAGAAGGATTGGCCGGTGCTGCCGGCTGACGTCAAGTTCGATCCCACGGATCAGGAGCTGATCGAGCACCTTGAGACCAAAGTGAGTGCTGACAGCGCGAGATCTCACCCTCTCATCGATTTGTTCATACCAACCATCGACAGCGAGCACGACATATGTTACACCCATCCTGAGAAACTTCCAGGTAAGACACCGATCAGCCGTCTACTTGCACAAACATATTCCTTTGTTTATAGCTCTATTTTTCTTTTTAGACGTAGACCTGGTGAAGCAATTACAATTTGACAGTTAATAAAAAGTGAAACAAGTGACTGCAACATGCCAAAGATGTTATGAAAATGCCAACTACGTACACTAAAACCTGTATTCGACAATACTGCAGGTATCACACTGAGTGGCCTAAGCAAGCATTTCTTCCAGCGCAATTCCAGGGTGTTCAAAAGGGGCACGTGGATGTGTGGCAAGATACAGTCGGAGTGCGGCATGCACGCGATGTGGCACAACACCGGCAATACCTTGCCGGTGATTGTCAACGGCCGGCAGACGGGCAGCAAAAATGTTCTGGTGCTGCACACCAACAAGAACTTTGACCAGCAGAGGACCGACTGGGTGATGCACCAGTACCACCTCGGGGACCTGGAGCAAGTGAAGCAGCGGGAGCTGGTCCTCTGCAAGATTTTCTACCAGACGAACACTAGGGCCAGGAGTAAAAAGATTATAAGTTAGTTTGGTATTGGTACTTGTACTACCTTGTCGTTCGCAAGTTGGTATTGTTGTTAACGATCTTTTGGTATGAACTTGGCATTTTCTTCCAACCATCATGCCGAGGGTCGACTTGGATATAAAGCTGAATCATTTGTTTCGAAACGAATTTTCAGGCACCTGATTTTTATTTGATGGGTAGTATAAGGACCTGCCGTTCGAATTCCTAGTTCTCCAATTTTTTTGAAACAAGTGCATGCTCTTATTATCACGATGAAAAAACAATATCTCTGCTGCATCCCAGTTATCAGTCTGTACTTGCAGAATTATCTCGTTTATTGAGCACGTATATTGTTTTTTCATGTCGAGCAAGTTTCAACTGGGCTGTAGACTGCCCAGGCTTGGTTTTGTTTATAACAGGCCTAGGCCATGACGACAATGGGGCACAAAGATCCAGCAGGTATTTACTGGCCTCTGGCCCGCCAACGTTAGTTATATTTTGTCTTACAACATCCGCATGCACTTTTTTTTATTGAATCAAACACACAGCCTAGTTCTATTTTCCTCTTGAAACGCATGTCCTACATCCGTTTTTTAATCTCTACCTATAGTTTTACTAGTTCATATACACGTATCATTATATTGAAAATACATAAAATTTACTTTTCATATTTACATCCTTATTTTTGTTGTTGTTTTCCCTCCCAGCGTTGATTTTTTTTACCGCTGGTTTTCCCTTAAAACAACTCAATTGTCCCACGGCTTATTAGCTTACAAAAACAAAATGATTTTTTTTGGCAAATCAATAAGTTCTTAAAAAATGTTTATCATTCCGGGATTAAAAAAGTTCGGACTCCACCGAAATATGCAAAATAAGGTTGAACTTTTTTACCGTGGTCCTGGGCAGAAAATGGGTTGTAATAAATTACTTAAGAATTAGCAAATGGGCTGCAAATTATTAAAAAATAGCAAATGGGCTCTATGTTGTCTACCACAGATTTGGAGGCTGACTTGTGGGCCTACTAAGTTCATCCGTACACAAGGTTTATCAAAAAAAAAGAAACTTAGTCAACAATCGACTCTACCAGCGTCAGACCATTAGATGTCAATCTAATGGCAATCGTGCTTCTTCAGTCTCTGATCTTCCTGCCCCAGCCGCCCAAACCAGCGCCGTTGGAACCGCCTGCTCCCGCCTCCCGTGGTCGGCCGTGCTGCCGGGCAGGCCTCACGGCCCCATCATATACTCGCATCCCTGGCATGTCTATCCCTCTACTCACTCACACCTCCTGTTATTTTCTGGCGACGGCAGCCGAACCAGTCAACCCTCGTACTCTCCACCGCGTGGGCAGCCACTGTCGTGTCTTCCCCGGCTTCGTGTCGTTCCCTTCGTAGGCCTCGCCGTCGTCCACCGCCCTGGTGCTCTCGGCGCAGCGTGGTCAATGTGGTCAACGAACGACATCCATCGGAAGTGGACTATACGTGGAGAGGTTGACAGTTGGGTCCACGGCCGCAGACAAGGAAATGCCTTCTTATTACGCGCAAAATAATGATTCCTCCACCTGACATCTGCGACCCGCCGGAAGGGCCTCTGTATTTCGCGAAAAAATCTTCCCTTCGCTGACAGGTCGGACCCACCAACTATATCTTCGCACGCAAGGAAGTGCCTCCTTATTGCGCACAAAAAAATGAATACCCCCCTGCCAGCTGGGACCCACCATGGTGGGAGGCTGACTTGTTGGCCTACTAAGTTGACGGGGACGGAGGGCTTTGTCAACTTAGTCAATATAAACAATTCTAGCTCCAGTGACCATACGATGTCCATCCAACGGACTTAGTGCTTCTTCAACCTCTGGTCTTCTTGCTCCAGCCGCCCAAACCAGCGCCGGTCGTGCCTCATGCTCCTGCCTCTCGTGGCCGGCTATGATGCGGCGGAGGTCTCACCGCCCCCTACTACTCCCACCGCTGGCTAAGCCATCCCTCTACTCACCAACACCTCCTGTTATTCTGAGGCGACGGCATCCTCACACCGCAGCGAACCAGTGAACCCTCATACTCCTCTACGCGTCTTCCCCGGCTCCGCGTCATCCCCTTTCTAGGCATCACCTTCGTCCACCGCCCTGGTGCTCTCGGCGCGGCGTGGTTAACGTGGTCAAGGAACGACTTCCATTGGAAGAGTACTGTATGTGGAGAGGCTGACAGCTGGGTCCACGGCCGCACGCAAGGAAATGCCTCCTTATTACGCGCAAAATAATGATTCCTCCACCTGACATCTGGGACCCACCGAAAGGGCCTTTGTATTTCGCAAAAAAACGTTACCGCCGCTGACAGCTCGGACCCACCAGCTATATGTTCGCACACAAGGAAGTGCCTCCTTATTACGCACAAAAAAATGAATACTCCCCCTGCTAGCTAGGACCTAGTATAGTGGCAGGCTGATTTGTGGGCCTACTAAGTTGACGGGGATGGAGAGCTTTGTCAACTTAGTCAATATGCATGATTCTAGCTCTAGTGATCGTATGATGTCCATCCAACGACCGTAGAGCTTCTTCAACCTCTGGTCTTCTTGCTCCAGCCGCCCAAACCAGCGCCGGTCGTGCCTCATGCTCCTGCCTCCCGTGGCCGGCTGCGATGCGGCGGAGGCCTCACCGCCCCCTACTACTCCCACCGCTAGCTAGGCCATCCCTCTACTCACCAACACCTCATGTTATTCTGCGGCGACGGCAGCCTCACACCGCAGCGAACCAGTGAACCCTCATACTCCTCTACGCGTCTTCCCCGGCTCCGCGTCGTCCCCTTCCTAGGCATCACCGTCGTCCACCGCCCTGGTGCTCTCGGCGCGGCGTGGTCAAGGAACGACTTCCATTGGAAGAGTACTGTACATGGAGAGGCTGACAGCTGGGTCCACGACAGCCGCAAGGAAGTGCCTCCTTATTACGTGGAAAATAATTATTCCTCCACCTGACAGCAGGGACCCACCGGATGGGCCACCGTATTTGGCGAAAAAACGTTTCCCCCTGACTGCTGTGACCCACCGGACGGGCCACCGTATTTCGCGA
>LR738712.1:757962178-757974568 GCA_902687465.1 Secale cereale
CAAACCCTAGATCAGATCTTCCATACACACCCCCCGCCTCCTTCCTTTCTTTCTCACCCGAGCCAATCCCCTCCCTCGTATCCCACATCGCCGCCGTCGCCGCCGCCCGCCCGTTCGCCCACCCACCACCTCGTCCCTCCCACAGCTCATCCCGATCCTATCCCCTTCTTCCACACCATCGCCCTCTCCTCCCTCCCCTCGCCCTCTCCCCCTCTGCAGCGGTTCATCCCACCTCTAGATCCAGCAGGGGAGGCACTGCGTTCCCTCCCACACCTATAGATCTAGCAGGGGCGGCACCGGCGATCCCTCAGCCCCACCCTCTCCTCGCGGCTTTCAAGGAAGGCCGACTCCATCTCCGCGCTGGGGCACCCAGATCGAGTAGGTGAGGTGCCGGCGCTCCAAGATCTCGACGCGAGGCCCATGTGAGGCGATGGAGGTGCTCATGGCCGGACTCGCCGCCCCGCTGCGGCTGCTCCCGCCCGCCTCCGCTCGCTCGACAGGTAAGCGGCGCCGCCCCCAGTCTCTCGCTCGCACGTGACCCCTCCCCCATTTCATGTCACGTTTGGTTCGTTCATTTTTAGGTGGATTGGCGCCGAGAGGGCGACGAGCAAGATCCACCCACTTTCCCTACTCCTGTCGAACAAGATCCGCCCACTTTCCGTGCCTCTGCCCTCTACGCTGATGGAGATGGGAGGCAGATGCACGCCATGGGCAGAGGGATCCAAGCCGACTGTAACTGATGGGACGCCTCTTGTTCAACTCTAATTGCCCTGTTCTAATTGCCCTGTTCTACAACTTGGTAGTTATCTGCAGGCTACATAGACTGTTGCTAAGATTGTATTTTTAGGTTTAAGGAACTCTCATTTTCACATTGCAGTATATTTATATTTCTAGTTCAAGGAACAAGCATACTGATTAGACCACACTTGTGCGGGTTTATTCTTGCAAATGGCAGTACCCATATTAGTGGGATATTTTCCCTATGAGCTTTACCTGTAGGAATGATGGTATGCAGTGAAAAATCTTTCAGCTTAGTGCTTATCTCTTGATTTTGAGCGCCTTCTTTTGCATGCATACAAACAAAGCAGCCTGTCTTTTATTGATTGTTTGTTACATAAAGTTTCACTTCCTTGCAGAATTAATACCTATTGCTTGCTAGAAACTGGTTGCATGTGGGATGCGTGCAGTATCATATTGTAACTACGAAGCAGTATATGGTTGAACTATATATACCTTCCTTCTCATGGATCCCACAACTCTCATGGATCCGCTGGTAATATCCGCGCAAGTTAATGCTATTGCTTCATCTCTACTACTTCATGTAGTGGCCTAGTGTTAAGCTTTTGACTGTGCATGCATGGGTAATTCTGAACATTTTGTACTAATTGACACCAGGCACATCCAATTGTGGTTCTCAGTAGATTGCCGATGCCAACATGTCAATTATTTCAGGTCTGCAGAAGTTGGAGTTCGGACAAGCGTTCAAGGGAGCATGAAGGCAGAGGAACAGGCATGTATGCCAGAATTCTGATGCCACTATCTGATACTGCTGCAAATCCCTAGAGACCATGAATGACTTGGTGTTTCAGGTAAAAGAAATATCTGACCACAACCTTGTACTTTCCTCTTGCATGGCATAACCCACCCACAAACGTGAATTAGTAAGTAAAAATAAACAGTTCGTCGTGGCCTTGCTATGTATGCCAGAATGCTTGCTTGCTTGCCATGGTATCTCGATGAACACAATTGCTTAATTCCTAAAATCCCCAATTTCTATGGTTGTTCGTTTCACACAACTACATGACAGTGGATTAGTTGCATGCATGTGTGACTTAGTTTCTGGTGTGTTCTGCTTACAGGTCATTGTTGTGAAGGCTGCCACGGGAAGGCGTGAGGGATTTGGCACAAGGCCGGTGAGCCTATGCTCTCTCCTCCATGGAAAGACCTCAATTCAGCTTTACAGAGAGCACACGAATGGTTTCATAGTGTGTTTAGGTTGTGGAAATTATTATTAGAAGGTTTAGAAAATGTTAGCCGAGCTAACTGTTCACAATCTGAAGTAACTTTAACTTGGTACAAAATTGGTCTGATACTAGTTTTACATCACAAAAGTAGGGAGGTTCCTGCTGCTTATTTAGTATCACCTTTGTATGTTCTGTGTTCTTTGCTATACTGTTATGTCCACGGGCAATTAAACATTGTATCTGTTTTTATTGTGATATGCAACTCTTCAAAAAAATAAACTATATTATGGAATTACTCTTCTGCATGGAATTTCTATGTATTTTGGTAGTTTATTTTTTATACTATATTGCTGTATTCCCAATCTGCGTGGGAGCCGAAGCTTGATTAGTTCTTGTTTCTGTTTCTGTTTCAGTACTAGTAAAATGTAATGATTTTGTGCTTTCATCAAGTATTTTGCGCTATTTTTATGTGTAGAGCAATTTAGAAGTCATGTAGAGCATTTAACTAGACAGTTGACTTTGCATGTGCAACTATGCTTGCTTAGAGCAGCCCTTGACTGGTTACATTATTGTGATGGACTGTGTTGTTCTTAGTTGTGCTAACTGGGTCCTAGCGTGTGTGGTCTAACTGGGTTGCGTTGGTGTGTGGTTGTAGGACAAGGTAGTGAACCCGCTGTTTGAGAAGAGGCCGAAGCAGTTCGGCATCAATGGCGCCCTGCTGCCAAAGAAGGACCTCCACCGGTTCTTCAAGTGGCCCAAGGTCGTGCACATCCATCTCTTTGTTTTCAAATGGCAGCTAGGATTTTGAATTGCACTTAATTATGTGATCTACTCATGTTCTGCTAATTGACCAATACATGCTTTTCTTTGACACACACATATGGGCCTGATGCTTGATGTCCTTATGCCTGATGCATGTACCATGTGACACACACATTAGTAAACGTGAATTAACTTTGACATAGTTGCTCTGTTACACCTATACAGTAGATGGCAAGATGAATAGCTGGTGTCTGTTTAATTCAATCATGCACATGGTAGTTTAATAGGTACTATTGATTGAATATGAATGTTATTCTTATACTCAAAGGGAACATCGATCTACTGTAACTTTGAATGATGGTTTTTAAACCTTGTCGTATATGTGAAACATTCCATGCTTGTTTGCTGCAAAGTTTGTCATATGTGCCAGTTCAATTCCCAATTTTTATGAATAGCCATATTCTAGATAAGTAGAATGATCTGGTTAAAAATAATAATAAATAGAATGATAATATACTGGTGTATCTTCAGTTTTTATTTTAAAAGTACTCTGTAATATTTCTTCTATCAGTGACATACCTTTTGTTCTCTTTTGAATGCTCAGATGTTTTGGATCATTGCTAAGGGAGAAGCGGGACTTGGAGAAGAAATCTTTCCATTAAGGAGATTACATGTTTTGTTGATGTGAAGTACCAGCGCCATGCAAATGCAGTAGCGTTAGGTTTATGATTCACCTTTTGTAAAAACTTAGTTAACTCAGTAGTAGCTCAGCCAGCCTCGAATAGTATTGCTGGAATGAATGGTTGTAACATAATAACATTTGCACGTTGCTTTGAAAATGTATCAGAACTGGGCTAGGCCCAAGATAGCTTGTGATGTGATGTGATGTGTTGTAATGTCAATGGCATAATAATTTTTTTGGATTGGATCAATTTTTTCAGAACTGGGCTAGGCCCAAGTTATATTGGACAATTACTTTTGAGGGAAAACATGAGAGGCCCAGCAAAGAAATGGCCTAGAAAAATACATGATCAAAAAGAAAACCTGCTGTTAAAATGGCCATGCAAAGAAATCAAAGGCTGAATTATTGGGCCAGACCCATGTAGCTAATAAAAGCACAGGAAAAATATATATTAAAAAGGCCGAATTGTTGGGCTAGGCCCATGTAGAAAACTGACTTGGACCGGGCTGATTCTTGTGCCACATCAGCTTGCCACGTTGGATGCCTACGTGGTCTGGGGAGGCTGCTAGTGACCAAAACACGACAGTAGGCATATTTTGGTCATAAACGTCTATGACCTTCTCACAGAGAAGGTCGCTATAGTCAGTTTATGACGGCCAGCTTTTGACCTTATGTTTTTGGTCACAAAAAGGTCACAAATGGAAATTTGTGACCATTCAGTGACCAATAGTGGTGGTCACAAGTTGACATATTTCTTGTAGTGCTCTCGGTCTCAACCGGAAACACCCATGCCCCCTGGCCGGATGACGGGCTTTAATCCAGGGCCATGGAACCCTCATCCCGGCCCCTCTACTTGGTGTGTACTCGGGAAGTGGATTACAACTGACTATACCGTAATCTCAACAGACGGCCTATGATAGTACCAAAAGGAGATGAACGGAATCATGACATGATCTCCGTTGATACTGAGTTAACCAACTACTGGCATGCTCCAACAATACCAGCATTCCACCCGTCATATCACCATATGATCGAGGTGGTTCAAACATTATCACTCGGGGCTCACCCGAAGCTTACTTGCATGAAATATAACCATACACATATGCCCATATGATCATGCTTATGAAACGAACTACTCGAGCAAACATGCAACACACTCATCATATCAAAGGTTCAAACATGCTTGCCTGGTTCTGAGAAGTCGGAGTCTAACTCGGTGTGGTTCGCGTCTCCGTCACGACCTCCGGTATCTAGGTATTAAAACAAATAAATACTAACATAAATACCGCGCGTGCCAAAAAGTTGCTCCAAAAATTTCCACGTAAATATGACAAAAAACTAGACAGAAAACTAAAGAGGACAGAAAAAGAATCAACTCAAAATCATCTATAGTTAAAATGATATTAGAGTTTCTGTCTAGGGACTCATCTGTAATGAAATAGAAAAGTTCCAGGGGCTAGAACAGAAAACAGCAAAGCGAATCGGTACGCAGTACGTCAACCGCAGAGGGGAAACATACTTTGCCCGAATGCGCTTACAGAAAACGGTTCGGAGGGGAGAGGTGTGAGGCTGACAAGGGGCCCCACGCGTCAGGTTTGAAAACTGGAGCAGAGTCGTGCCGGCGCCGGTGCTGCGGTGGTCGCCGGCGCCGATCCAAGACGAGTTAGGGGAGGGGAGTGATACGTACGGCTTCTCGGTGATCTTCCGAGTCGAATGGTGGTGGAGTTGAGCGTCAGCGAGCCCCACGTCGACGGCGACCCTGTCTCCGGTGGACGGCGGCTCGGGTGGTCGTGGGCCTCGACGGAGAGGGTTCCTGGGATCAAATTGAAGTGGGGGTTAGGTCTAGGTGGGTGCCAGGGTGCTACGCTCGAGTCCACGGCGGCGGAGAAGCTCTCACCGAAGTGAACGATGCTGGGGCCCGAGGCGGAGGGAGTTGGCCGGAGTTGGGGAAGAAGGGCCCCTCGAGGCTCTTCCAGAGGCTGGGCGTGGTCTAGGGAGGTAGTGAAGATGTGCGGGCTCGAGAACGAGCTCGGGGGTGCCTTATATAGTCGGCCCGAGGCGGTTGCCGTGAATGGATAAGTCCGGCGAGTCGATTACGGTGATGCAGTGGTTGGACGGCGGAGTTAGGGGCTTGAGCCTCGTCTAGGAGGTGTAGTGGTTCCATTCCCGCACCTACCTCAGCAGGGGAGAGAGAGTTACGGCCTGTCCTCGACGGAACGGCCGCACGGCACGTGGGCGGCAGAAAACGCGCTCTGTGCGCGCCAGGCCACGGCGACGGTGCGGCAGGCGTGCGCTGGCACTGGAGGTGGACACGCGGAGCGCTGGGGTGCTTTGGGCGGCGCCGAACGGCGTCGAGCTGCGGGGTTACTTCTGTCAGCCGCCACGGGCGGCGCTGTTGCCGTGGCAGTCGCCGGCGCGGTCGGGCCAGGGCGCCACCGACGCCCAGAACTAGCCAAGCAACCGTGCGGCGCTCTGGATAAGAAGGTGGTGTAGTGCAGCGTCGAGCCAAGGAGGTTACTGGTGAGATTGTCGAAGTGCCTGACGAAACTGACAAACTATCGAACTGTCTGTCGACAATTTCAGTTAACAGCTTCTGAACTTGACAGTACAGTGCATGCTAAGTGTTCGATGAAATGTTTCTGGCATGTGTAAAATATTTCTGGTGCTGATATTTGGTGGAGTGGCCTCTTGATGCATCTAGAGGCTGCCTGATTTTTCACAGGATTTTTGGAAGAAGATAAATATGAATTTCACCAAATTTTGCAAATCTGGTCCAAACTTGCAGCAGGTGAAATTTGAAAATTTTGAACTATGGACCAGTGAAACAAGATGGATCTAAGTTGTGGGTACTAAGGACCATCTAGGAGAGTTGGTTTGGAATCAAATATCTGGATGGAAAAGGTGGCTCCTTTGTAAATCACCAAGGTTCACTATAAAAGACAGAAATAGTTTTGGAGTGAAATAAATAGAGGAAAAATCCCAATAAGGTCAAAGCTTACTGGAATTGATGAGACACTTGTCCTAAGGTGTGAAGAGGGTTTTGGAGATAAATATTTCTGTTGGGGTCATGGCAAGATGAAGGTTGGAGGGGAGGATAAGTCCAAGATCAAATTTGAAAGACATAACTCAAGAAGGGGAGAATTCAAACAACCTCTTTGAAACTCAATTTGGGCTTGAGCCAACCCAAGATAAGATCTTCAAGGTCAAAAACCAAGCTTGAGAAATCACCAAAAACTTTGGCCAGAAAGATTTTAGAAGAGGCTCAAGAAAAGATCAAATACCCCTCTTCCAAAAGGCCAAAAGTTTGGAAGAAAACCAACTCAAAAATTTGGGGTGTTACAACACCTACCCCCTTAGGAAAAATCTCGTCCCCGAGATTTCAGCTGATCCTCAAATAGGTGTGGGTGTTCTGTCCGAAGGAAATCTTCCCTTTCCCATGTTGCCTCATCCTCAGTGTGATTACTCCACTGAACCTTGAGAAATTTAATAGTTTTCTGACGGGTCCTCCTTTCAGACTCCTCCAAAATCTTTACTGGGTGTTCTCGGTAGGTGAGATCTGGTTGCACATCAAGGTTTTCATGTGACACATGTTTCTCTGGGTTGCTTACACACTTCCGTAGTTGCGAGACGTGGAACACGTCATGGACGTCTGACAGTTCCTTGGGAAGGTCCAGCTGATAGGCTACTGTGCCTCTCCGTGCAATTATACGGAAGGGTCCGACGAATCGGGGTGCCAGTTTCCTTTTGACTTTGAATCGTTGCAGTCCTCTTATTGGTGACACACGTAAGTATACGTCTTCACCAGGCTCAAAACTTATTTCCCGATTCTTTTGATCGTAATAGCTCTTCTGTCGGCTTTGAGCGGTTTTGAGTTGATCCCGTATTACTTTTACTCTCTCCTCAGCTTCCTTTAACATATCTGGGCCGAATATACGACGGTCCCCTGTTTCCGACCAGTTTAATGGAGTACGGCATCTTCGTCCGTACAAGGCTTCGAAAGGTGCCATCTCCAGGCTAGCTTGGTAACTATTGTTGTATGCAAACTCGGCATATGGTAAGCTTTCCTCCCAACTGGTCCCATATGTGAGGACACATGCCCTTAGCATGTCTTCGAGTATTTGATTTACTTGTTCCGTTTGTCCTCCAGTCTGGGGGTGATAAGCTGTACTGAATGTTAGTTGCGTTCCGAGGGCTTGCTGCAACTAGTCCCAAAATTTGGAGACGAACTGAGTGCCCCTGTCTGATATTATAGTCTTGGGAACCCCATGTAGGCATACTATACGGGCGAGGTAAAGCTTGGCGAGTTTTTGGGTGGTGTGGGTTGTCTTGACTGGTATGAAATGTGCCACCTTGGTCAGTCTATCCGTGATGACCCATATGGCATCATTACCGTGTTATGACCGTGGTAGTCCAACAATAAAATCCATTCCAATATCGTCCCATTTCCATTCTGGTATCTTGTTTGGCTGTAATAGCCCTGCGGGTTTTTGGTGCTCGGCTTTAATGCGTTGACATGAATCGCAGCATGCAATAAATGTGGCTATATCCCTCTTCATGTCGTGCCACCAAAATCTTTCCTGAATGTCCTTGTACATTTTCGTACCTCCAGGGTGGATTGAGTATGGAGCGGTGTGGCTTTCTGCTAGAATTTGCTGTTTAAGGTCGTTGCTATTCGATACGCAAAGTCTGTCTCCGAACCATAATATTCCTTCACTGTCTATGGTGAATTCTGAGGCCTTGCCCTGACTTACTTTCCTTTTTATCCCTTCGATGCTGGGGTGTCCATGCCGAGCCTTCTTTATTTTTTCTATTAGCGTAGGTTGTATTTCTAGCTTGGACACTTCGCCTTCAGTGACCATCATTAGGTTGAGTCTGGTGAATTCTTGCTGAAATTCGTACCTCAGGTTTTGTATGCTGCCGCTGTTCGGGCTGGGGTTACGGCTGAGAGCATCTGCTACCACGTTTGCTTTTCCTGGGTGATAGTGTATACCAACGTCATAATCTTTTACCAGCTCCAGCCAGCGTCGTTGTCGCAAATTGAGCTCTGGCTGTGTGAAAATATATCTGAGGCTCTTATGGTCCGTATATATTTCACAGCGATTTCCAAGCAAAAAGTGCCTCCACTCCTTGAGTGCATGAATGACTGCTGCCAACTCCAAATCGTGAGTAGGATAATTTTCTTCATGTTTTCGCAGTTGCCGGGAAGCGTAGGCGACTACTTTGCCTTCTTGCATTAGTACGCATCCGAGGCCTTTTTGGGATGCGTCGCAATATACTTCAAAGCTCTTGTGTATGTCTGGTACAATTAACATTGGGGTTGTTGTTAACCTCCTTTTGAGTTCTTGGAAGCTTTTGTCACATGCTTCGGTCCACACGAATTTCTTATCCTTCTTGAGTAACTGGATCATTGGTTTGGCTATGGTGGAAAATCCTTCAATAAACCTTCTGTAATATCCGGCCATATCGAGAAAACTTCGTATGTCCGTTACACTGGCTGGTGACTTCCAGCCAAGTACAGCCTTGACTTTATCTGGGTCCACAGCAACTCCTTCTTGTGTTAATACGTGTCCTAGGAAACCCACTTGCCTCAACCAAAATTCACATTTGTTGAATTTGGCATAAAGTTGATGTTTCCTTAATTCTCCCAGTACAATGCGGAGGTGTTCAACATGTTCTTCCGGTGTCTTTGAATATACCAGGATATCATCAATAAATACCACCACAAATTTGTCCATGAATTTCATAAATACTTTGTTCATGAGGTGAACGAAATATGCAGGGGCGTTGGTCAGTCCAAACGGCATTACTGTAAATTCATAAAGTCTGTATCTTGAGGTGAATGTTGTTTTCGAGATATCTTATGTTCGTACTTTCAGTTGATGATAACCTGACCTTAAATCAACCTTTGAGAAAACCTTGGCTTGCTCGAGCTGGTCAAATAAGTCATTCATCCGTGGCATCGGATATTTGTTCTTGATTGTGACCATGTTGAGCGCTCGGTAGTCTATACACAACCTCATGGTCCCATCCTTCTTTTTGGCAAATAATACCGGCGAACCCCAAAGTGAGGAGCTGGCCCGTATAAATCCTTTGTCTAGCAATTCCTTTATTTGCTTCTTTAGTTCAACCAACTCGGATGGCGCCATTCTGTATGGTTTCTTGTATATGGGGGTGGTTCCCGGTGCTAGCTCAATAATGAATTCTATTTCTCTGTCTGGCGGCATGCCTGGTAGTTCTTCGGGAAATACGTCCGGAAATTCACATACAACTGGAACCTTGCTTAACTCAGATGTATCAATTTTGTTTAATTTTGGTTGCCGCGACACCGGTCTTTCCTTAGCTGTGACTCTTATTGTCTTTCCATGATGATGAGTAAGAATCACTGTCCTGTTGAAGCAGTCGATAAATCCCTTATTGGTGGTTAGCCAATCCATACCTAGGATAACATCCAGTCCTTTGTTTTCCAACACGATGAGGTTTGCATGAAACTTTAATCCCTCAATTTCAATGGTCAAACCTTGGCAGTAATTCTGAGTGATCTTCTTACTTTCAGGGGACTTGATGGTCATTGATTTTCCCAAGGGGAGCATTGAAAAACCATGTTGCAAAGCAAAACTCTTCGAAATGAATGAATGAGAAGCTCCAGAATCAAACAAAACCGTGGCAGGTATTGTGTTGACAGGGAACGTACCGAGTACGATATCCGGTGCATCCTGTGCTTGCTCCTTGGTCACATGGTTCAGGTGGCCTTTCCTGTGATTGTTATTGGGTTGCAGTTGTTACGCTTGGGCGCGGAATTGTTTCCGTTACTGTTTGGCTTCGGTGCTGAGTTTCTTGGCTTAGGGCACTGTTTAGCATAGTGTCCCTCTTCTCCACATGCGTAGCAGGTAACACCCGGGCGATAAGTGAAATCCTTGTCTCTTGCATGAAAATTCTTGTTTGGACGTGTGTCATTGGTCCTAGGTCTGTTCGCCACATTCCTTTGGAAATTTACCTTATTTTTGTTGTTGCGAGGGTGGTTGGTCTGATCCCTTTTTCTCTTGCGAATGTCTTCCAGACTGCGACGTTCATTTTCCAACGTAATGGCTTTGTCTACCAGTGTCTTGAAATCTGGAAAAGTGTGTACGACTAACTGGCATTTTAGTGCTGGTGCCAGTCCGTCCAGGAATTTCTCCATCTTCTTATTTTTAGTCATTCGCTCTTCTTTGGCATAACGGGATAATTGTGCAAACTGACTATTGTACTCCTGTATTGTCATGTCTCTTTGCTTGAGGTCATCAAATTCTCTTTTCTTGATCTTCATGATACTCTTAGGGGTGTGTGCCCCACGAAAGCCTTCCTTGAAATCTTCCCAGGTGATATTATTTATGTTGGAATGCATAAGCAGAAAATTTTCCCACCATGACGCGGCTGCTCTAGTAAGGTAATGTGGTGCGTACAGCACTTTTTCACAGTCTGAGCATTGTGCCACAATTAATTTCCTTTCAATATCTCGAAGCCAATCATCGGCCTCAAGAGGTTTGTCTGTGTGCGAAAACATTGTTGGACGTGTCTTCTGAAATTCAGATAATTTTGAGTGCTGCTGGTATGGCTCACGGTGATTTCCCATGTTAATGACATGGTTCATCATTTCTTGGTGCTGTTGCTGACTTTGCTCGTAAAGACGTCACACTTGAGAAAATGTTGTCTCACTGCCCTGCTGACTTGACTGCCCCTGTGTGAAATTGTTATCTATCTGTGTGCCATAATTTTCTTCCGCCGGACTTGGCATGGAACATGTCCAGGGACGAGTCATTTCTTACTCTGGGGTAGTAAAGCAGAAATCCTGAGAAGAACCGAGCAGCAAAAATAAACCAAGACTTTGCAAAAGCGACCAAACACGAGCTCGAAAGAGATTTTTGAAATAAACTGGTTGATTGCGCACGGAGAAGGACTGCTAGTACATATTTTACACGCAGGTTCTAATTATACATACATCACTCAGGGTGTGCGTACACATCCTGACATGTTATTTAAAACTAGTGCACTCCTCCAAGATCCTACATGATGCGCAAACAGACTACTCCCATCATCCTATTTTACATATCACACACATATTACAAGCGAGCACGGTGCGTCGCGGAATAACGCACTAGTCGGAGATGTTGAAGATTTCCCTCGGCCTGCCGAGGGTAAGGCCCAGTGGTGCTGGAGACTCAACTTCCTCCTCGCTAATAGGCTCCAAGCGCGGAGTATGTGTACGAGGTGTCGAAGCAGGTGCAGCAGGCGGTGCAGCTCTGACAAGGGTAGGAGCTATGACCTGGTCAAACTCCTCAGTGGTAGGCAGACGGCGAGCGGTGGCTATGATGGAAGGTGCGTAGGATGCGGCGGACGAGACAAACGTCATTGGTGGTGCAGTGTGGAGTAGCTCCCTCCTGTTGGCGGAGCCACTCTGGACCAACTCCATACGGGTGGCCACCAGGTCGTCCACAAGATTGTCAAAGCACTACTGGAATCAGCTACTTTGCCATCTGCCAGCTCTTTGCCGTCTGCTAGCGGACGGCAAAGAAGCTCTTTGCCATCAGCTACCCAAAAGCGGACGGCAAAGAACTGGCTGATGGCAAAGAAAGCCTTTGCCATCAGCCAGATCTTTGCCGTCCGCTAGCTGACGGCAAAGAATCTTTGCCGTCCGCTAGCAGACGGCAAAGAGGGAGGGGGGCCCACTGAGGAGCTGGTTAAAAAATACTTAACGTCCCCCCGCTTTGCCGTCCGCCGCAGATGGCAAATATGAAGAAAAACGGACGGCAAAGGCTACCCTAACTAACCTAACTAACGGTCGAGCCCCCTGCCCCGCCCGTTACTCATCTCTCTCCCTCGACCTCCTCCGGCCCCGCCCCCGCCGCCCGACGCCGCCCCCGCCCTCGCCGCCCGACGCCGCCCCCGCCCTCGCCGCACCCGCCACCGCCCATCGCCGTCCGGCGCCGCCGCCGCTCCCACCCCCTC
>LR738712.1:757974630-758046953 GCA_902687465.1 Secale cereale
GACCCCCTGACCCCGACACCACACCCCGACCCCAAAACAGCACCCCGACCCCGACACGGCACCCCGACACCGACAGGACACCCCGACCCCCGACACCTCCCGAAAAGGTGTTCTTTGGCCTTCCAGAGGCCGACGGGGTCATATATTTGTGAATTATTAGTTAGGTCATATATTTTTCGATTTAGTTATGAAAAACATCATATATAATTGTGTTGATCATGTAGTTTTAAATGTGCAGTTGTTTCATCGCTGCGAGGTTTGGTGTTTGATGACCTCGTCGTGCGTTTGACGAGCTCTGCCCCTTCGTTCGTGGGTGAGCACAAATGACAAGTCCTCCTCCCCCATTAATTATTTGATCTATTCCGATGAAACTTGATAGCTAGCTATATATGTGTCTTGAATCATCAGTATGCGTAACCAATATGTGTCTCCCGTTCGAAAGCGTCATAGTTATAAATATGCATGCATTTGCATATTTATAACCTTGATTCTTTCGAATTGTCCAACGCTATCCATGGACAGCCCGAGTATGTGTAGATTGGGTTCGTTTTCCCATATGCTTTGCTCCGGATCCGACGCATAAATTTTGTCAGTGCCTCCCCTGTTGTTCTCCGGGTACACATCCTCTCTATTTATTGCAGAGACGTGTATCAGGAGAACAGCGGGGAGGTGCTGCCGAAATTTTGCGTCGGATCCGGAGCATAGCATGGGAAAATGAACCCAATCTACACATACACGGGTGGGATTAGGACCTATCATTACCTATTAGAGTGTAGGTTGCATGGACGTAATAAAATTGACAAAGTAGATCAACTGATGAATATATACATGGTGAATTACATATATAATTGTTGTGTGTCCAGTAGCTCTGAAAGTCAAGATGAGTGACCGTGCTTGGATGTATACCGGTCACACTGGTCAGAACAAATGGAGCGCTGAATGGTTCACAAAAACTAAGGGGTTTGTGCAAGCCGCATTTGCAAATGGCCAAAAGAAAACCTGGTACCCCTGTTTCCGGTGCGGCAATTGGGAAAAGAAGACAGAGGCTGAAATGGGCAAACACCTGCAGAAGAGTGGTTTTACGCCCGATTATACGGTGTGGACATTTCATGGTGAGTCTTCCCAACGTGACCGAGCTGAGGTGGATCGTCGTCGCACCGGCGAGCATGGTACCGGGATGGAAAACATGGTGCAAGACTATGATGATGCTCGGGATTCGGACGAGGAGATGGAGGAATCTGCAAAGGCCTTCAATGAAATGTTGGAGTCTTCGAAACGTCCGCTCCACGAGCACACTGAGCTTTGTCAGTTGGATGCCATCTCACAAGTAATGGCTCTGAAGGCTCAGTTCAACTTGGGCAGAGAATGCTATGACGCAATTATGACAGTATTTGGACGCTTTCTACCCAAAGGCCATGTAATGCCTGCAAACCTGTACCAGTCGGACAAAATCCTCCGTGCACTGAAGATGCCCTATGAGAAGATACATGCCTGTGAGAAAGGATGTGCCTTATTTAGGCTTGACTATGCGGACTTGAACTATTATCCCATTTGCAAGTCTTCCAGGTATATTGTGGTAGACAACGGTATGGGTGAGAAGACACAGACCAAAATCCCCGTTAGTGTTCTTCGGTATATGCCAATCGTACCAAGACTTCAACGTCTTTTCATGGTCGAAGAGACGGCCAGACAGATGACATGGCACAAAACAGGCAAAAGAACCGAACTAGATGCATATGGGAATCTGATGATGGTACACACATCGGATGGTGTTGCGTGGAAAAAGTTTGATGAATTACATGCTGACAAAGCGGCAGATCTGAGGCATCCTCGAGTCGGCATCAGCACGGATGGGTTCAGTGTGTTTGGTATGACGGCAGCCCAATATGGTTGTTGGCCCGTATTTATCTTTCCACTCAATCTCCCCCCCGGACAGATTATGCAAAGAAAGAACATTTTCCTGACATTGATAATTCCAGGACCCAACTATCCGGGCAAAAATATGAATGTGTACATGCAGCCGCTTAAGGACGAATTGCAAGAAGCCTGGGATAATGGGTTCAAGACATACGACGCCTTTAGCAAACGGAACTTCATAATGCATGTCTGGTACATGTACTCGACGCATGACTTGCCGGCGTATGCGCTATTCGTTGGCTGGTGTGTGCATGGAAGGTTCCCGTGCCCCACATGCAAGGGAGCTCTTGAGTTTTGTTGGCTTCAGGCCGGTCGCAAGTTTTCTTGCTTCGACATGCATAGACAGTTCCTGGATCCTCGCCATAAGTTCAGGAAAGACAAGAAGAACTTCATCAGGGGTAGAGTTGTCAAAAACTCTGCACCACCTGCATTGACAAGCCAACAGACCCTGGATCAGTTAAACGCTCTCGAGCCAGATCCACAACGTCCAGGGTACTTCAAGGGGTATAATACTAAGCACGCGTGGACTCACAAAACATGCTTATGGGATCTGCCTTACTTCAAAGACCTCCTTTGCCCACACAACATCGACGTGATGCACACTGAGAAGAATATCGCCGAGGCACTTTTTGGTACATTGTTCGGCATAGATGGGAAGTCAAAGGATAATACTAAGGCCAGAGTCGATCTGGAGGCGCTATGTGATAGGCCGTTACAAAACATGAAAGAACCGAAAGGAAAGCAGAACTGGACGAAGCCAAAGGCATGGTTCAATCTTGGAAGGCCAGCTATGAGGGAAATTCTCTTGTGGGTGCAACATCAGTTGATGTTTCCCGATGGGTATGCAGCGAATCTAAAGAGGGGAGCGAATCTTGATAAACTGAAGATATTTGGTCTCAAGAGTCATGATTGGCACATATGGATTGAGCAGGTAATGCCGGTGATGTTGCGTGGCTTCATCCCTGAGGATGAATGGCTAGTACTGGCAGAACTCGGCTATTTCTTCCGTGTTCTTTGTGCGAAAGAACTATCGCCTGGCGTGCTAGAAGAAATGGAAGAGTTGGTGCCGGAGTTGATCTGCAAGTTAGAGAAGATCTTTCCACCGGGCTTCTTTAATCCAATGCAGCATTTGATTTTGCATCTCCCGACCGAGGCAAGATTGGGGGGGCCCGTGCAAAATCGTTGGTGCTACCCAATTGAGAGGATGCAGAAGACGCTTCGAGAAAAATGTAAAAATAAACGTAGAATTGAAGCATCGATGGCTGAGGCATTCATTACAGAGGAGGCGGCAAACTTCGTAACAGCGCACTACGAAGCCAAAAATCGTCATTTGCATAATCCGAAGCCTCGGTACAATGCTGACGAGCCTAAAAAGGGTGGATCCAACCTCAGCCTATTCAAAGGGAATCTCGCACCAGCTAGTGTTTCACATCCAGTATCTTTGGATAACGAAGAATGGCGGACCATTTCGTTGTATATCTTCAACAACCTGATAGAAGTGCGGCCGTACATCGAGTAAGTTCTCGGTACATTGTTTCGCAACTTCTATTTCCTTTGAACTACTCTTATTCCTGGATATGTCATACAGTCGATACGTTACCATATTCTCGTATGGAGCGGAGATCCAAAAGGATTCCGTCGAAGAGTATGAGCTTCTCGCAAAGCAAGGAGGTGGCTATCCCGGTTTCATCTCTTGGTTCAAACAAACGGTAATTTCTATTAGACAATTTCATTTCATTCGCTAATTTGTGCATAATGCAACAATCCTTTCATACTAAACCTGTAGGCTAATTCAGAGTCTATGGACGCCGAATTGAGACAAGTCGCTAATGGTTTTGACTATAAGGTTCGTTCATTTGACAAGTACGACATCAACGGGTATCGCTTTCGTACCTATGGCAAAGAGCTATCGATGGCGGACCGAAAGTCAACAAATTGTTGTGTATCTGCTATTGGTGAAGGAGGTACCGAGTATTATGGGAGAGTTGAAGCAATTTATGAACTTATGTTCTATGGTGAAAACCCACCGAATGTCCCGGCCCCGCCAAATGTCCTGGTGAGGGTCGACTTCCAGAGCTTGGATTGAGCTGGGAGCACTACGTGGCTGCCCCGGCCCCGCCAAATGAGATTATTGACGGTGTCGTGTGTGACACGAGGGCAGACATGGTGATCAGAAAGTTCTGGGTAATTTCTCCTTTACACATTTAAAAATCTTCAACTAGCTAGTTATTAATTGTACTAATCAACATTGTCTCATTTGATTGCAGACATTCTACAGGTGTGAGGAGGGATACGAGGAGGATGCGGCACATGTTATCGAGAACGTCTGCAAGTGCCTACTCCAGAACTTACGGCACGAGGCTCGGGTGCAGGCTGTTCGAGACTACTACGCCTTGCGTGGTACCAAGAAGACCAAGCCGGCGTGCCGCGATAAGTTCCTGAGTAAGGAGCAGTACATGAAGGTAATTCTTAAGGCCTTCTCTACTTAAGTTCCTTCATTTAGTAATTCTTAGCCGTAGCGCTCAAGTTTCTATTTGCTAACTTAGGCGCCTCCGAGATGGTGTGCAGATCGGATGGATTGTTGGGAGGTGTTGGTCGATGAGTGGTGCTCACAACGATGGCTAGCCCTCCACAAGGAGGCCAAGGACAAACGTGCCCAAATGGAAGGTGTGCCACACCATCAAGGCAGCTCCAACTTATATCAGTTCGGGCGCAACTGGGTATGTGGTTTGCTTCATGATTCATGCAATTCATTCATCATGCTAGCTTGAGCCCTTTAATTACTAATTTTCATTGTTTCTCTCTTTCAGGCACGCTACAATAAGGCGGATAAGGTGCCAGAGGTGTATGACCTATATGCCATGGCCCACACTGCCTCTTTCAAGAAAGTCAAGGCTTTCTCTCAGTCTGACCTCGATGATGCAAACAACTTCACCAACATCTCCTCCCACAACAAGCTCGTGAGATATAGAGATGAGGGGAAGGCGAGGAAAGGGGAGGACTTTAACCCGAGCCAGGGTCCCATTGATCCAGAGCTGTTGATGATATCTGGTGGTGGGAGGTCCCATGGCTCCATAGCCATTGGAGATGGACTTATCCGTTGTCCTAGCACTCTCCCGGAGATCAAGGCGCGCCAGTCGAGCTCCGCTCCTGAGATAAGGCCTCGTGAACGGCCAGTGCAACTCGCCATCAAGGTTAGTGATACGTACTCAGTTATCTTTCTCCATTACATTGTGTGCGCTTCCATCAATGATTACAAATGGTCATGTGAGTGGTATTGCAGGCTGCTATACAGAGTGAGAGAGATAGAACAGAGAAACTTCTGGCGGAGGCGGCGGAGAGGCAGCGGGAGTTGGAGGAGAGGATGACAAAGATGCTGGAGGAGGAGAGGGCACGGAATGACATGCAGGCAAGGGCCATGTACGAGCTCCTTGTGGTAAGTTTCTTCTGCAGATTAGCCAAAACATTCATGTAGTGTTTGTCTCATTACTAACTAGTATGACTGAGTCGTCAAAACCAAATGTGCAGTCTGTGTGCGAGAAGACAGGTCAGACCGCTCCGCCGATGCCAGTGATTGCTCCTGGGACCACGGTGAGTTTTATTTGAATGGACATTACTTGCTAGTCTTAACATTTGAGTGTCATCATGCTAACAAGACATTGGAAATGATCTTTGGTGCAGCATAACTCCAGACAAGCATCACACGATCCTTCTCCAGCTACCGACACGAGCCACCCCGCTCCTACACCTCCTGGATCTTGGTAAGTTTATCTAGTGTTTTGCTTAACACATGCATAAAGACCTAGACTTAGCTTTATTTCCTCCAATGCTTACCATAATGACGTAGACTTAGCTTCTTCTCCTCCAAAATGACTTAATAAGCTTACTGACCTCCAAAACCATCCATTTTACCTAAGTTAGCTCTAAAACTATCTATACTTAGCTTACTTATGTCAAAAATTGCATAATTAGCTTAGTTAGCTCATAGACGATCCATTTTACCTAAGTTAGCTCCAAAATGACCCATCTTACCTAGGTTAGCTTATAAATGATCCAGTTTATCCAAGTTAGCTCTAAAATTACCCAATTTACCTAGAGTAGCTCCTAAACGATCCATTTCACCTAAGTTAGCTAAAAACGATCCATTCCAGCTAAATTAGCTCTTAAATGATCCATTTCACCTAAGTTTGCTAAAAAACGATCCATTTCACCTAAATTAGCTCTTAAATGATCCATTTCACCTAAGTTTGCTCAAAAACGATCCATTTCACCTTAGTTAGCTCAAAAACGATCCATTTCACCTAAATTAGCTCTTAAATGATCCATTTCACCTAAGTTTGCTAAAAAACGGTCCATTTCACCTAAGTTAGCTAAAAAACGATCCATTTTACCTTAGTTAGCTCAAAAACGATTCATTTCACCTAGTTAGCTCAAAAACGATCCATTTCACCTTAGTTAGCTCAAAAATGATGCCCTTCACCTTAGTTAGCTCAAAAACGATTCATTTCACCTTAGTTAGCTCAAAAACGATCCATTTTACCGAAGTTAGCTCATAAACGATCTATTTTACCTAAGTTAGTTCTAAAATGATCCATTTAACCTTACTTAGCTCATAAATGATCCATTCTACCGAAGTTAGCTCTAAAATGACCCATTTTACCTAGGTTAGCTCCAAAATGATCCATCTTACCTAGGTTACCTCTAAAATGATGCATTTTACCTAAGTTTGCTCATAAGCGATCCATTGCACCTAGGTTAGCTCATAAACGATCCATTTCACCTAAGTTAGCTCACAAATGATCAATTTCACCTAAATTAGCTCATAAATGTCATATATATTCTTCTTCTTCTTCATTTTCTTCTTCTTCTTCTTCTAACTTTCTTATTTCCCATTTTGCAGATTTCATTCACTTGACGAAAGCTTGCATAGATGGAGTGCTCCTTATCCCTTTCTCTGTTTCTTTTGTATCGTTGAACTATGCATGTATCGTTGGATGAAACTATTGTAATATATATGGTTGGATGCCTCTATGTTGAACTTGTTATGTATGATGGAACTATGCATGTAATATATATGGTTGGATGATGAAGTTATGTGTTGGATATCTTATATGTTTGCTCTGTAATGGCCTTTTGAAATATATCTATATATATATTTGTGATGAAAATTGTTGGATTTAATAAAAAAACAGATAAAAGAGCCAATATGCAGGCTCTTTGCCGTCTGCCACCGACGGTAACGGGCTCTTTGCCGGCTATGGCAGACGGCAAAGAAGCCACGTGGCGTCCACCTGTGCTTCCTGGGAGCTGACCCACTTGGTCAGTTTGCCTACAGTGGCAGACGGCAAAGACTTTGCCGTCAGTGGCAGACGGCAAAGAACCTGCCACGTAGTGACGTGTAGATGACATCATACGGCGGACGGCAAAGACCCTAGAAATTTTGCCGTCTGCGGCGGACGGCAAAGGCCTTCCGTTAGCCACTTAACGGACTGACAGCGCAATTATTGCCATCCGCCGTCTTTGCCGTCTGCCTCTGTCTCTTTGCCGTCCGCCGCAGACGGCAAAGACTTTGCCGTCAGTAGCAGACGGCAAAGAACCTGTTTACCGAAGCCTACTTTGCCGGAGCCTTTTTTCGTCCGCCGCTGACAGCAAAGGCCTTTGTCGTCCGCCGTTCGTGCCTTTGCCGTCCGCTATGGCAGACGGCAAAGTAGCTGATTCCTGTAGTGAAGGCTGCCTCAAGTGCCTTGAGGTACTCAACCATTGATTCAATGGCTTCATGACGCTCCCCATTTGCGCACGCAAATGCATAGTGACACGTATATGGCACGTGGCATGGGAGGTAACGGTAGCGACGAGTCTTCATCGAAGGAAGAATGTCCCGGAGACGAGCTATCGCCTCACGGGTAGCCATTTGCATGGCATGCCTCTCCGTAGGCATGGCTCTGCCCACAAATCGGAGGCGGCGCACTTCAGAACGCCCTTCTTTGAAGTGCACCACAGCCTGATGCATAGACACACTGTCGTTGAGCTTGTGACGGTAGAGTGTAAACTCGGGACGGGTGGATGGCCCGATCGCGACTTTGGTGATGGCGAAGAGAAGCTTGACAAACCCCTCAGGAATGTTGGCGAACACCTGTGCATCATAGTCGCTGCTAGCCATCTATAAAAGTAGACAAAAATTCAGAATAGTCAAGTCATAAATTTATGCTGACCAACAGAAAATTGCTACAAATGTAAAAATGCTGAAAAGTAAATTTTTCACTAATAACCGAATAGCGAGCGCACCTAGTGGCTTCCTACAGTCAGCCTGGCTCTGATACCAAGGTTGTCAGGACCGGTCCTTCAGTAAAATAATTACCGGAAGACCGACCTTTTTATTAAACCAGCGAGGAATATTATTACCTGCTGGCAGAAAAATCCTTGATACAGAATTCCAGTATACTGAATATTATACAAGGTTGAGCTGGGGTTTGCTCAACAATTTTATTACAAGCGTGCCAATATAATACATAAAGGCAGATATGACACAAGGCAGGGTGGCATACTACTGACTCGTAATAAAAGGTAGTGGATATGTCACAGTGAAGTGGATGATGTGACTCCAATATGTTACAGTTCATCGAGTGTCGGAGTGAGACCCGATGAATTTATTTGGTGGTAGGCGGAAGCGGTTATAAAACAGTGATCAACTCCAGGATCGCAAAGGACTGACTGGGACTCCACTAGACGTCGGACTCGCTATCGAACTCTTCATCCATGAGATCGCCTTCGTCCACATCTGGCCAAATCAACAAGCCAGGTGAGTACTTTGAATGTACTCGCAAGACAGTTCGGACTTAAGATATAACAAATGCCAACATGATGCACATGAGTATTCCAGCAAAAATGCGACCGGAATAAAATATAATGAGCTGTATGCAAAGATAGAAGTCGGGCGGTAATCCTCCCGAAATCCATAAGATAAATAGAAGGAGACCAACGAGTGTCTGAGAGATGCCTCGTGAAATAATAAATGATAGCAGGCCACAGTCGGGCGTCTGAGCGACACCACATAAAGGGCTTATAGCAAATTAAATAACAAGAATGCCTCAGTCGGACGTCTGAGCGACATCGCACAAAGGGCTTATAAATTAAAAGAATGCCACAGTCGGACGTCTGAGCGACATCACATAAAGGGCTTATAAAATATAAAGAATGCCACAGTCAGACGTCTGAGCGACATCACATAAAGGGCTTATAAATAGAAGAATGCCACAGTAGGACGTCTGAGCGACATCACATAAAGGGCTTATAAATAGAAGAATGCCACACTTGGACGTCTGAGCGACATCACATAAAGGGCTTATAAATAGAAGAATGCCACAGTCGGACGTCTGAGCGACATCACATACAGGTGATACGTCCAAAACGTATCTATAATTTCTGCTTGCTCCATGCCTCTTTTGTGTGATATTGCTATGATATTTATGCATTTCCATACACTTTTGATCATATTTGGACTAACCTATTAACTCAGTGCACCACAGTGCCAGTTCCTGTTTTCTGCTGTTTTTCTATTTTAGGTTTCCCACATATTAAAAGTGCTCCAAAAATTCCGGGAAAAATACAGGAAAAATCAGCGTACAGGAAGCTTCGAGAAAAACCAAAGCGGGGCCAGAGGGGAGCTAGGGGTGGCCCAGGCGGCCACCTGGCGCGGCCCCACCCCTGGCCGCGCCAGGGGAGCGCCTGGGGCCCCAACTCCGCCTCTGGTTGCCCCCCTTCGCATATATATTCCTCGCGTCCCGAAACCCTCGAGGACGGAACCCTTTATCGCGATCTCGCCTCTGTTCCGCCGCCGCAGCGCTTCTAAGATCGGGAGCATCAGGAGAACTCTTCCCGGCACCCTGCCGGAGGGGAGAACCACCACCGGGAGCTTCTCCACCACCATGGACGCTTCCCGGATGAGTCGTGAGTAGTCCCCCTTGGACCATGGGTCCATGACCAGTACCTATGTGATGTTCTCCTCCCCTCTTTGTTCTTCATGGTTTAGACCTTGTGAGCTGCCCTACATGATCGAGGCACATATGTAATCTTTATGTTGTTGCTCTGCTGAGTTTGCTGGGATCCGATGGATTATGAGATTATGTTCAGATTGTGTGTGAGTAATATATTTGATTCACCTCTTTTATATTTATGTTCTTGAGTAATTCTTGCATGTTCTCCGTTGCTGTTTATTGCTTTGGCCAAGTAGTAGGTAGTAACTCCAAGAGGGAGCGTTATGCTTGAGTGTGGGTTCATGCCCCCTGATGACTAGCTTGAGTGACAGAAACATGAGTCTAGGGGATGTGCTGTTGCCACAAGGGGGAAAACAACGGTGCGTGTACTCGCGGGTGCAAGGATTGTTTACTTTACGCAAAGTTATTTTAATGCAGTTGTCTATTGCTTTGAGTTTACACTTTGGGTGGGATTCGCAACTTAATACCAGCGAGATGTTCTGGATAGATATCTCAAGGTGGATGATTAGTAGTAGATGCAGATGGATTTCGGTCTACTTGCCTTGGCGTACCGCCCATGCTTTTGAGCCTCTACCTTTCTTTGCAGCATAGTTAGCATTGGTTTGCGCACATAATCCTGTCAATTGCCCAGCTGTATTTTGTTTACCTCGCTTTGCTGTTTTATCGTCTTTTGGGAGAGAGACATCACTAGTGAACATCATGGGACCCCGGTCCATATTACCACCGCTGATCACACCTTCTATTTACTTCATGTTCTTATTTCCTAGTTGCAGTCATACGTATCATTATTATCTCTTGTGTTTGATCCTTTGTAAACAACAAGGCCGGAGGGATTGACAACCTCTTTGTACTCGTTGGGAGCAAAGTTATTTGTATCTGTGTGCAGGTCCTGTCAACCGCTAAGTTTCTGGCGCCGTTGACACCTTCTTGTCGACCCTCGGAGTCTCACGGGATTCGATCCTTGGTATCTTTGCCAAGGGAAATTTGCTGCTACGCTACATCTCAAACCTTCCACTTGGGGTAACCAACGAGGGGCGAGAAGCCATCAAGCAAAGTTTCTGGTGCCGTTGCCGGGGACTCCACTCTTCAAGATAGGGGAGTTGCACGCTATCTTTTATCTTTGCTTTTTAGTCTTGTTAGTTTACCTTTCAGTTTTTGCTTTAGTGTCCTTTATCAAAAATCACAAAAATAGTTATCTTGCTTGCTGCTGCTATGGGTTCCACCGAGAACACCAAGTTGTGTGACTTCACTAGTCATAACAACAATGACTTTATCTGCACGCCTATTGCTACACCTGCCACTTCAGCACCTTCTTATGAGATTAAACCCGCTTTACTGAACCTAGTTATGAAAGATCAATTCTCCGGTGCTGGAGATGATGCTGCTTTGCACTTAAATAATTTTGTTGAGCTCTGTGATATGCAAAAGTACCAAGAAATAGATGGTGATATTGTTAAGCTTAAGCTTTTTCCTTTCTCCTTGAGAGGAGGAGCTAAAATCTGGTTTCAATCCTTGCCTAGGAATAGTATAGATTCTTGGGACAAGTGCAAGGATGCCTTTATTGGGAAGTACTATCCCCCTGCTAAAATTATCCAATTAAGGAGTAACATAATGAATTTTAAACAATTGGATAATGAACACGTTGCCCAAGCTTGGGAACGCATGAAATCTCTTGTCAAGAACTGCCCTACTCATGGTTTGACTACTTGGATGGTTATCCAAACTTTTTATGCAGGCTTGAACTTTACCTCGCGGAACTTGTTAGATTCGGCCGCGGGAGGAACCTTTATGTCAACTACACTTGGTGCTGCCACTAAGCTTCTCGACGAGATGATGACCAATTATTCCCAATGGCACACCGAACGCGCTCCAACAGGTAGGAAGGTAAACTCTGTCGAGGAGATTTCCTCCCTAAATGAAAAAGTTGACTTGATCATGTCTCTACTTTCCAAGCAATCTTCTATTGATCCTCATGATGTTCCTTTAAATTCTTTGATTGCTCAAGATCAAGTAGATGTGAATTTTATCTCTAGAAACAATTTCAATAACAATGCTTATAGGAGTAATTTTGGTAGCAACCCTAGATCGTTCCCCTCTAATTCCTATGGGAACAACAATGCTTATCCTAGCACCAAGAACTCCACTTCTGAACTAGAGATTATGCTTAAAGACTTCATCACTACCCAAAAAGCCTTCAATAAGAGTGTAGAAGAAAAACTAGACAAACTAGATAATCTCTCTTCGAAGGTAGACAATTTAGCCCATGAGGTAGAGTTGCTTAAAATTAGAACTTCTCCTCTTGAGGAGAGGAAGACCACTCCTATGAATGCTATTCAAGTGCAAATTAATGAAAACATTAGGATGATGGCTAAACATAAAGAGAGATGGGCTAGAGAAAAGGAGGAAGAAGATAGAATTAAGAGCCTTCCTACCCACCACACTGTTGCTACTATCCAAGTTGTTGAGGATATCCAAACTCTTAGCACCCAATGCACTCCTAGTCCCATTGGACCTATTAACGGTGATGCTGTGACCTCAACCGTAGAAGAAACTCCTATGACCATAGAAGCTACCAAACAAGTTAGCCTGAAGGACACCACTACCACTTTACTTGATAGTAGTGACCTTGATTTCGATAATTGCACCCTTTTTGAAGTTATTGGTTTTCTTCACGAGATGTCTAGAGATCCCCACACTAGCACACTTAATCTTGTCTTCACAGAGCATATCACTAATGCTCTTATCAAAGCTAGGGAGGAGAAGCTTAGGGTACAAGCCTCCATACCTAGAAAGCTAGAAGATGGTTGGGATCCTATGATTAAAATTAAGTTGAATAACTTCTCTTGCTATGCTTTATGTGATGTTGGAGCTAGTACCTCCGTTATGCCCAAAAGAACGTATGATATGTTTAAATTGAAACCTTTTGATCCTTGTTCTTTTGGTGTCCGTCTTGTTGATTCTTCCGTAAAGAAACCTTTGGGGAAGATCGACGATATTCTTATCATTGTCAATGAAAATTATGTTCCCGTTGATTTTACTATTATGGATATTGAATGTGAACCTTCATGTCCAATTATTTTGGGACGTCCTTTTCTTCGCACCGTTGGTGCTATCATTGACATGAAAGAGGGGAATATAAAATTCCAATTCCCTCTCAAGAAAGGGATGGAACACTTCCCTAGAAAGAAGATTAAGTTGCCTTTTGAGTCCGTTACACGGGCTAGCTATTCTCTTACTCTTGATAAAACTTGATCTTCTCTTTTTGCATCATGCCTAGCTTAAAAGCATAAAAGAAAGCGCTTTTGGGAGGCAGCCCACAATGAATTAGGTTTTATTTTGCTTTTGTTGTGTCTTTATGTTTGTTACTACAGTAGCATCATCATTGTATCTTTTCTTTTCAGCTTTGTGCCAAGTTTAGCCCCCGATTGCAAGAAAGTTCAAAAGTTGTGACGTGCTGTCCAGGAAACAGATTCTGTCCTTGGACAGAAAAATTCGAATAAAATCACCAGATCATCTTTTTGATCTGAATTTTTTTGACAGAGTGCTCTATACAATTGGCTTTCGAGCGTCTGTTCTGAGTTTTTTGATTTGAGTTGCAGAAGTGCCCCGAAAAAATTATTTATTACCTGCTGGTCTGTTTTTCACAGATTATGTCCTGTTTTGCCTTTTCTTCGTTTTGCAAACCTTGAGCTTGCTTTTTCTTTGCAAAAACCTTTTGGAAATCTTGAGAAACAGTAGCTCTTCAAGATTATCTTTATTTCCAGCAGGGAAAAACTATTTTATTGTGGGTACTAACCTCGCTAATCAGATTATGATGAGTTATGTATGAAGGGATTTTTCAAGTGTGCGAGGGAAGATGATAAAAGAAGATTCAGGAGGGTCAAACGCTCAAACTTGGGGATGCCCCCATGCACCCCCAAGAAATATTCAAGAAGACTCAAGCGTCTAAGCTTGGGGATGCCCCCATGCATCCCCTTCTTCATCAACAATTATCAGTTCGTCTTTCGTTCCACTATAATTATCACTTCATGTGTTATGTGCTATGCTTGGAACGTCTTGCTCTTAGTTTCCTTTTTAGTTTTCTTTAGCTTTGCTTGCTGTTCATAACAAGTTAGAACCCAGCTTTCTTTGTGTGGGAGAGAAACACGCTCCACTTCAACCTAGAACACAACATAGGATTTTCATGCTTATCTTTGCTGTGTGTGTTCTTTGTCTTTCCATAACTGCTGTCATGTTTAGCTCTTAGTTTTCATGCTTTTCTTTTTAAAGAGCTTTTGTTTAGTTGGTAGCTGAACTCTCTTGAGTTTTCATGTTTATCTTGTTAAGAGAGTTTTCCTGTTGCACTGAGTTGTGTGTCTTAACTTAAAGTAGGTAATTGAGGTTGCTATTTAATTTTAGTAGTAACTTGCAATAGTTTTGAGGTATTGCCATGAGTAATGTCTGAACTTTTGGTGTCAAGAGCTTTAGCCTATTAGTGATAGATGTCATATTTTGGGCAATCCGTGTTTATTTTTGAAAACCTACAAAATAGTTGAGAACTTTAGCTACTAAATAGATCACTAATCTTTGGAGGGATCGAATATTAGAGTACACTCACGTACCATGAGCCGAGGATGCGCAAGGATAACCAAACCCCCATACACTCCTCCTCGGGGTACTTGTCTCTTTGTGAACCTCCTAATTAGATTGAGAGTTACCGATAATAAGTGCATGAGTTCTTCGGACTAATGTGAGTATTCGAAGGTTGACACTTCCACCTAGCCATATTTTTCTAGCCTCTTCGGTACCGTGCATTGCCCTTTCTCACCTCGAGAGTTGGCGCATACTTCGTCGGTGCATCCAAATCCTTGGCACGATACGCTCTGTCATCATAAGCCTCATTATATCCTTCCTCAAACAGCCACCATACCTACCTATCAAGGCATTTCCATAGCCTTTCCGAGATACATTGCCATGCAACATCCGTCTTCTCATGACTTGATCTTCATGTCATACATGCTTTTTGCTTGATCGATGAGCCGCATGCTAGTTGGTCCTTGCCCTAATCATTGCTACATGACGCGCTAGTATCATTGCATATCCTGCTACACCGGCAGAGACATACATTTGCATACATCATGATAGTTTCATTTTCTTTATGTTGAGTACTTTTGTAAAGTGTGAAAGATCTTCTATACTTCTAGTAATTTGTAGAGTGTTGCCCTTAAAGTGAGGAAAAGATCCCAAAGAGGACAAAATCAAAAGATCCCAAAGAGGACAAAATCAAAAGATCCCAAAGAGGACAAATGAGAGTTAAATAGAAAGAGCCATTGAGGCCACACACAAAAAAAAAAGAGAAAAAGAAATAAAAAGAGAGAAGGGGGCACACTACTATTCCTTTTGAGAGATCCACACTCGTACTCCATCTTATACCTTGTACTCCATAGAGATTATCATTCATGCATATAGCTATGTGGGGACCTTCACACTATAGAACTTGGCTTGTATATTCCAATGATGAGCCTCCTCAAAAGAGCTCTAGGTCTTCTTGAGCAAGCAAGTTGGATGCACCCCCACTAGTTCCATTCGAGAGCTTACCATAGCTCATATGTGCATCCGTTGCATGGCAATCCCTACTCCTCACATCATATCTATCATTTGGATTTCTCTCGCCTATGATTGTCCTCATTGATGTGATCCTTTCACACCTTTTTTGTCTCCCCCTCCATCATTTTTCTCTCTTTGCCATCCTAAGTGTTAACTTTCTTGCTTACGCTCATCCATTGCATTAGTGCTCAAAATATCGAAGGGAGTGGATCATTTTGACTTGTACCTGGCTGACGGTCTGGGGATGAGTCAAGATAAGATTCCAAAGAAGACCAAGTGTGAAACTTTAGTAGATTAAGTTCTCAACAATACAAAAACTATGTTTTACTCTCTCATATATCCCTATCCCCTTTCTTGCACGCAAACACCATTTGGAGACATTCGAGTCACGGACAGCGAGAGCTCTTGCACCTTTATGTTCTTATGTTGCTTGTTACAATGCTAATATAGACTCTTGCTTGTTATGACTTGAATTGAATTACATGCCTTGATTGCTTTACTTAAAAAGTTCTTATATGGTTGATAGCATGTCACCACAGAAATTATGCTCGTTATCATTTACCTACTCGAGGACGAGCAGGAATTAAGCTTGGGGATGTTGATACGTCCAAAACGTATCTATAATTTCTGCTTGCTCCATGCCACTTTTGTGTGATATTGCTATGATATTTATGCACTTCCATACACTTTTGATCATATTTGGACTAACCTATTAACTCAGTGCACCACAGTGCTAGTTCCTGTTTTCTGCTGTTTTTCTATTTCAGGTTTCCCCCATATTAAAAGTGCTCCAAAAATTCCGGGAAAAATACAGGAAAAATCAGCGTACAGGAAGCTTCGAGAAAAACCAAAGCGGGGCCAGAGGGGAGCCAGGGGTGGCCCAGGCGGCCACTTGGCGCGGCCCCACCCCTGGCCGCGCCAGGGGGGCGCCTGGGGCCCCAACTCCGCCTCTGGTTGCCCCCCTTCGCATATATATTCCTCGCGTCCCGAAACCCTCGAGGACGGAACCCTTTTTCGCGATCTCGCCTCTGTTCCGCCGCCGCAGCGCTTCCAAGATCGGGAGCATCAGGAGAACTCTTCTCGGCACCCTGCCGGAGGGGAGAACCACCACCGGGAGCTTCTCCACCACCATGGACGCTTCCCGGATGAGTCGTGAGTAGTCCCCCTTGGACCATGGGTCCATGACCAGTAGCTATGTGATGTTCTCCATGGTTTAGACCTCGTGAGCTGCCCTACATGATCGAGGCACATATGTAATCTTTATGCTGTTGCTCTGCTGAGTTTGCTGGGATCCGATGGATTATGAGATTATGTTCAGATTGTGTGTGAGTAATATATTTGATTCACCTCTTTTATATTTATGTTCTTGAGTAATTCTTGCATGTTCTCCATTGCTGTTTATTGCTTTGGCCAAGTAGTAGGTAGTAACTCCAAGAGGGAGCGTTATGCTTGATTGTGGGTTCATGCCCCCTGATGACTAGCTTGAGTGAGAGAAACATGAGTCTAGGGGATGTGCTGTTTCCACAAGGGGGAAAACAACGGTGCTTGTACTCGCGGGTGCAAGGATTGTTTACTTTACGCAAAGTTCTTTTAATGCAGTTGTCTGTTGCTTTGAGTTTACACTTTGGGTGGGATTCGCAACTTAATACCAGCGAGATGTTCTGGATAGATATCTCAAGGTGGATGATTAGTAGTAGATGCAGATGGATTTCGGTCTACTTGCCTTGGCGTACCGCCCATGCTTTTGAGCCTCTACCTTTATTTGCAGCATAGTTAGCATTGGTTTGCGCACATAATCCTGTCAATTGCCCAGCTGTAATTTGTTTACCTCGCTTTGTTGTTTTATCGTCTTTTGGGAGAGAGACATCACTAGTGAACATCATGGGACCCCGGTCCATATTACCACCGCTGATCACACCTTCTATTTACTTCCTGTTCTTATTTCCTAGTTGCAGTCATACGTATCATTATTATCTCTTGTGTTGGATCCTTTGTAAACAACAAGGCCGGAGGGATTGACAACCTCTCTGTACTCGTTGGGAGCAAAGTTATTTGTATCTGTGTGCAGGTCCTGTCAACCGCTAAGTTTCTGGCGCCGTTGACACCTTCTTGTCGACCCTCGGAGTCTCACGGGATTCGGTCCTTGGTATCTTTGCCAAGGGAAATTTGCTGCTACGCTACATCTCAAACCTTCCATTTGGGGTAACCAACGAGGGGCGAGAAGCCATCAACAAGGCTTATAAATAAAAAGAATGCCGCAGTCGGACGTCTGAGCGACATCACATAAAGGGCTTATAAATAAAAAGAATGCCACAGTCGGACGTCTGAGCGACATCACATAAAGGGCTTATAAATAAAAGAATAATGATGAAATACTTCTGAAAGTAAATCAATACAGAGATAGTTGGTGAGTTCATCTACCAAATAAACTTGACAAAAACACTACTCTGGTTACCAACAAGAATATACTAGAGACGGTCACCGGGTTGACATGAAGATTGACCCTAGGCCATAAACATGGCTACTGAAGGAATTTTATCTCTGCAGAGCTTGTACTATTAACTCATTGCCAACGGACTCTACTAGCCACGGGGACTAGTCGTCTACGGTGTTTTAGTAGAAACCCAGCTAACCAGTAGACACCCATTTAACATCCTGCTGTCCGGAATCACCCGTGACAACATTCACGAAAAACTCTAAGACGGGGAGGCTACAACCTCGAATAGCATGAGATCAAATTTATATATGCGCGCTCTAAGGGGTGCCCCCCTCTCGGTCCCAAACGGAAACACCCATGCCCCCTGACCGGATGACGGGCTTTAATCCAGGGCCATGGAACCCTCATCCCGGCCCCTCTACTTGGTGTGTACTCGGGAAGTGGTTTACAACTGACTAGACCGTAATCTCAACAGACGGCCTATGATAGTACCAAAAGGAGATGAACGGAATCATGACATGATCTTCGTTGATACTGAGTTAACCAACTACTGGCATGCTCCAACAATACCAGCATTCCACCCGTCATATCACCATATGATCGAGGTGGTTCAAACATTATCACTCGGGGCTCACCTGAAGCTTACTTGCATGAAATATAACCATACACATATGCCCATATGATCATGCTTATGAAACGAACTACTCGAACAAACATGCAACACACTCATCATATCAAAGGTCCAAACATGCTTGCCTGGTTCTGACAAGTCAGAGTCTAACTCGGTGTGGTTCGCGTCTCCGTCACGACTTCCGGTTTCTAAGTATTCAAACAAATAAATACTAACATAAATACCGCGCGTGAAAATAAAGTTGCTCCAAAAATTTCCACATAAATATGACAAAAAACTAGACAGAAAACTAAAGAGGACAGAAAAAGAATCAACTCAAAATCATCTTTAGTTAAAAAGATATTAGAGTTTCTGTCCAGGGACTCATCTGTAATGAAACAGAAAAGTTCCAGGGGCTAGAACAGAAAACAGCAAAGCGAATCGGTACGCAGTACGTCAACCGCAGAGGGGAAACGTACTTTGCCCAAATGCGCTTACAGAAAATGGTTCGGAGGGAAGAGGTGTGCGGCTGACAAGGGGCCCCACGCGTCAGGTTTGAAAATTGGAGCAGAGTCGCGCCGGCGCTGGTGCTGCGGTGGTCGCCGGCGCCGATCCACGGCGAGTTAGGGGAGGGGAGTGATACGTACGGCTTCTCGGTGATCTTCCGAGTTGAATGGTGGTGGAGTTGAGTGTCGGCGAGCCCCTGGTACGTCCAAAACGTATCTATAATTTCTGCTTGCTCCATGCCACTTTTGGGTGATATTGCTATGATATTCATACACTTCCATACACTTTTGATCATATTTGGACTAACCTACTAATCCAGTGCACCCCGGTGCCAGTTTCTGTTTTCGGCTGTTTTTGTATTTCAGGTTTTCACGTTACGAGAACTGTCAGGAAAAATCCGGAAAAATCATATAAAAATCAGCGTTCCGAAACCTACCTTGCGCCCGAAGAACAGCCGGGGGGGCCACCAGGGCTCCAGGCGCCCTGGCGGCGCCCCCCCCCCCTGGGCCGCGCCGGGGGGGCGCCTGGGCCCCCCGAGCCCCGTCTGGTGCCCCCCTTCGGCATATATTTAGAGCGTCCTTCGAAACCCTCGGGACGGGAACTCTTTTTCGCGATCTCATCTCTGTTCCGCCGCCGCCGCCGCTTCCAAGATCGGGAGCACCAGGAGAACTCTTCCCGGCACCCTGCCGGAGGGGAGGATCACCATCGGGAGCTTCTTCACCACCATGGACGCCTCCCGGATGAGTTGTGAGTAGTCTCCCTTGGACCTTGAGTCCATGACCAGTAGCTATGTGATGTTCTCCTCCCGTTCTTGTGCTTCACTAATTAGTCCTCGTGAGCTGCCCTACATGATCGAGGCACATATGTAATCCTTATGCTGTTGCTATGTTGAGTTTGCTGGGATCCGATGGATTATGAGATTATGTTCAGATTGATCTTGAGTAATATATTTGATCTACCTCTTTTATATTTATGTTCATAAGTAATTCTTGCATGTTCTCCGTTGTTATTTATTGCTTTGGCCAAGTAATACGTAGTGACTCCAAGAGGGAACGTTATGCTCGATTGTGGGTTCATGCCCCTCGATGACTAGCTTGAGTGACAGAAACAAGAGTCTAGGGGATGTGTTGTTGCCACAAGGGGGAAAACAACGGTGCTTGTGCCCGCGGGTGCAAGGATTGTTTACTTTACGCAAAGTTCTTTTAATGCAGTTGTCTGTTGCATTGAGTTTACACTATGGGTGGGACTCGCAACTTAATACCAGCGAGATGTTCTGGATAGATATCTCAAGGTGGATGATTAGTAGTAGATATTGATGGATTTCGGTCTACTTACTTTGGCGTACCGCCCATGCTTTGAACCTCAACCTTTCTTGCAATGTAATCAGCATTGGTTTGCGTTCGTGGTCCTGTCAATTGCCTAGCTGTAATTTGTTTACCTCACATAGCTATTTTATCGTCTTTTGGGAGAGAGACATCACTAGTTAACATCATGAGACTCCGGTCCATATTACCATCATTGATCACATCCGCTATTTACTTTTCGCTTTTACTTACTATTGCAAACACTATCTATCATTACTATCATTTGCGTTTAATCCTTTGTGAACTACAAGGCCGGAGGGATTGACAACCTCTCTGTACTCGTTGGGAGCAAAGTTATTTGTATCTGTGTGCATGTCCACGTTGATTGCTAATCCGCGCCGTTAACAGTTGACACCTACTTGTTGAACCTAGGAGTCTCTGGGATTCGATCCTTGGCATCTTTGCTAAGGGAAAACACTTCCACAACACTGCATCTTTCACCTTCCACTTGGGGTAACCAACGAGGGGTTAGAGGCCCATCAAGGAGTATTTTCTGGCGCCGTTGCCGGGGACTCCACTCTTCAGGATAGGGGAGTTGCACGCTATCTTTTACCTTTGCTTTTAGTCTTGTTAGTTTACCTTTCAGTTTTTGCTTTAGTACCTTTTATCGAAAATCACAAAAACAGTTATCTCGTTCTTTAGTTGTCATTATGTCGGGTCCTTTTGTCTTTGACGAGGCAGAAGTTCTCACCTTTAAACAAAGAGGTGGGGAAAGTTTGAAAGATGCTTGGTATAGAATTAATGATTCACAAAAAAAAGCCACCAAGAAGCAACCTACTACTATCTTGCTTAGAAATTTTTATGTTGGAATTACTTCTTGGAATAGGTTTATTCTAGATACTGCTATCAACGGGAATTTCCTAGAGGCCCCAGTTTGGGAGTCTCTTAGTATTATTGAAAATCTTGTTGGGAATCTCCCTGTTGTTAGCCTTCGAGAGGACATCACCCTAGCTCACATTATGAAAAAACTTGAAAAGATAGAGCTAGAGATGCCAAGCATTAATAAGATAAATGAGTTGGATCGCAAGATCCAAGGGAATTTGAATAGACTTGATAGCTCCATGCATAAATTTTTTAAAATTTTGGAGACTGTCAAATTCCATGACTTGGACTCTTCTAGGATAGACAAGATTGAGGATATCTTTGACACTCTAGGAACCACCTTCTCCTCAATCAAAACCAAAAAGGTAGAAACTTCGGCAAAGAGGGAGCCTAAGTTCGTTCATGTTCCAAAAGCTCCCCGTTCTAAAAGTAATCCATCTATTGCAAAAGGGGTTGAAACTGTAAAGACCTTGGAAGAAACACCTGTCTTTGATAAATTTATAAATGAATCTTCCCTTGACTTTTATCCTTTTGGTCTTCTACCTAGGAGTATCTCTATGAGGCCTTTATTTGAGAGTCCTCTTAAGACTAGTTGTATTATTGAAGATCTTTTTGATGATCTTGATGATGGTTCAATTGATACAACTTGATCTCTATGCATCATGCCTAGCTTAAAGGCATAAAAGAAAGCGCTTTTGGGAGGTAGCCCACATGAATAATTTTTTTGCTTTTGTTGTGTCTTGATGTTGTTTACTGCTATAGCATCATCATTGTATCTTTGATTTTCATATTTGTGCCAAGTATAGCCTCTGATTGCTAGAAAGTTCAAAAGTTGTGAGGTGCTGTCCAGGAAACAGATTCTGTCCTTGGATAGAAAAATTGGTATAAAATCACCAGATCATCTTTTTGGTCTGAATTTTTTCGACAGCGTTCTATATATAATTGTCTTTCGTGCGTCCGTTCTGAGTTTTTTCATTTGAGTTGCAGAAGTGCCCCGAACAGATCAATTACTACCTGATGTTCTGTTTTTCACAGATTCTGTCCTGTTTTGCCTTTCCTTCATTTTGCAAATCAAGAGCTTGCTTTTTCTTTGCAAAAAACCTTTTGGCAATCTTGAGAAACAGTAGAACTTCAAGAATATCTTTATTTCCAGCAAGGTGTAATTATTTTATTAAGGGTACTAACCTCGCTAATCAGATTATGATGAGTTATGTATGAAGGGAGTTTTCAAGTGTGCGAGGGAAGATGATAAAAAGATTCAGGAGTGTCAAGCGCTCAAGCTTGGGGATGCCCCCGTGCACCCCCAAGAAATATTCAAGGAGACTCAAGCGTCTAAGCTTGGGGATGCCCCCGTCCATCCCCTTCTCCATCAACATTATCAGTTCGTCTTTCGTTTCGCTATATTTTTATCACTTCATGTGTTATGTGTTATGCTTGGAGCGTCTTGCTTTTAGTTTTCTTTTTAGTTTTTCATAATGAGTCGGAACTCAGCTTTCTTTATGTGGGAGAGATACACGCTCCACTTCTAGCTATAACATAACATAGAATTTTCATGTCTATCTTTGCTGTGTGTGTTCTTTGTCTTTTAATAGCTATTATCATGCTCTGCTCTTAGTATTCATGCTTATCTTTTCAAAGAGCTTTTGTTTAGTTGGTTGCTTGAACTCTCTTTAATTATCATGCTCACCTTATTAAGAGAGTTTGCTTCCGTTGCATTGGTTAATATGTCTATGATAAAGATGCTACGTGCATAATGGTGCTTAGTAGTTCAGGTTTTCTTATGGTTAATCTCAAATAGCTGGGGGATTCCCAATGTGTTATTGGAGTACCAACTTGATTTGTTTGCCAATGATGTGGTATGGTTCAGTAATATCTTCCTTCGAGAATTTATTTTGATTGACTTGGCGTATGCTCACGCATATTTAAAGACTGAAAAGAAAGTCTGTCAAGCCTTGATGATCTTTTATTTCTGAGTAGCGATATAACTACCATGCCTGATTCAATATTGCTTTGTCGCTCTGCATGATTATGACCGTCATTGCTCTCTTAGTTGGTCGCTCCCAGTCTTTTGCTAACCTCCACCTGTACTAAGCAGACTAACCTTGCAATACATAGCTCATGGGAAAGTAGCTTAAAAGCTATTGTGGAAAAGAATATGTTGCTTATGTATCTTATTTCTTATAAGTTGCTTGCTAAGCGGTAACCATGTTTCTGGGGACGCCATCAACTGTCACAATTTTGTTGAATATCATGTGAGTTGCTATGCATGTTCGTCTTGTCTGAAGTAAGGGTGATTTGCCATGGGTTGAATGAGTATGCATATTGTTAGAGAAGAACATTGGGCCGCCAACCAAAGCCATGTATCATGGTGGAAGTTTTAGCTTGGACATTAATCCTCAATCTCTTATGAGAATATGCTTATGCATTAAAGAGGAGTCCATCATCTATTTTCTATGTTGTCCCGGTATGGATGTCCTCAAGTTGAGATCTATCAAAAACGAGAAATCAAATGCGATTTATCTCCTTGGACCTTTGTACAGGTGGCATAGAGGTACCCCTTTGTGACACTTGGTTAAAACATATGTAATGCAATGATAACCCATGGAAATCCGAGCTAATTAGGACAAGGTGCGAGCACTATTGGTATTCGATGCATGAGGATTGCAACTTATAGGATGTCTTATGCATGACACATATGAAGTACTACTACCGTTGACAAAATTGCTTCCATGTTTTCAAAATAAAAAGCTCTAGCACATAACCATTCTTTTACTTTTATGTTGAGTCTCCACCTTCTTTTAAAAGCACCAACTACTGAGAGCATGATTGTCATTCTGAGTGTAATGTGCATTGTCCCAAAGTAGCATTGTCTTTTGCATGACTGTGATATCGTTTATTTTGAAATCATTGTATCTAGTCATCACTTAAACCTTCAAGGTGCCCCTGCATTTATGTTTTGCTTCACTAAAGGGGGCAAGCTAGATATCACTTTATCATATTTGCACATCATGTTCATTGCAAATCTTCTTGATGTTTCAGTTTCATGTTGTAAAACTTTCAGTCATTTGTGATTTTCTCATGAGGCAACTTAATTACTATAGAATCATTGTCTCAGTAAGATTTTGTCATATGACTATGAAAAAGTCCTATATGGTTAATAGCATGTCACCATAGAAATTATTCTTGTTATCATTTACCTACTCGAGGACGAGCAGGAATTAAGCTTGGGGATGTTGATACGTCCAAAACGTATCTATAATTTCTGCTTGCTCCATGCCACTTTTGGGTGATATTGCTATGATATTCATACACTTCCATACACTTTTGATCATATTTGGACTAACCTACTAATCCAGTGCACCCCGGTGCCAGTTTCTGTTTTCGGCTGTTTTTGTATTTCAGGTTTTCACGTTACGAGAACTGTCAGGAAAAATCCGGAAAAATCATATAAAAAACTCAGCGTTCCGAAACCTACCTTGCACCCAAAGGACAGCCTGGGGGGCCACCAGGGCTCCAGGCGCCCTGGCGGCGCGGCCCTCCTGGGCCGCGCCGGGGGGGCGCCTGGTCCCCCCGAGCCCCGTCTGGTGCCCCCCTTCGGCATATATTTAGAGCGTCCTTCGAAACCCTCGGGACGGGAACTCTTTTTTGCGATCTCATCTCTGTTCCGCCGCCGCCGCCGCTTCCAAGATCGGGAGCACCAGGAGAACTCTTCCCGGCACCCTGCCGGAGGGGAGGATCACCATCGGGAGCTTCTTCACCACCATGGACGCCTCCCGGATGAGTTGTGAGTAGTCTCCCTTGGACCATGAGTCCATGACCAGTAGCTATGTGATGTTCTCCTCCCGTTCTTGTGCTTCACTAATTAGTCCTCATGAGCTGCCCTACATGATCGAGGCACGTATGTAATCCTTATGCTGTTGCTATGTTGAGTTTGCTGGGATCCGATGGATTATGAGATTATGTTCAGATTGATCTTGAGTAATATATTTGATCTACCTCTTTTATATTTATGTTCATAAGTAATTCTTGCATGTTCTCCGTTGTTATTTATTGCTTTGGCCAAGTAATACGTAGTGACTCCAAGAGGGAACGTTATGCTCGATTGTGGGTTCATGCCCCTCGATGACTAGCTTGAGTGACAGAAACATGAGTCTAGGGGATGTGCTGTTGCCACAAGGGGGAAAACAACGGTGCTTGTGCCCGCGGGTGCAAGGATTGTTTACTTTACGCAAAGTTCTTTTAATGCAGTTGTCTGTTGCATTGAGTTTACACTATGGGTGGGACTCGCAACTTAATACCAGCGAGATGTTCTGGATAGATATCTCAAGGTGGATGATTAGTAGTAGATATTGATGGATTTCGGTCTACTTACTTTGGCGTACCGCCCATGCTTTGAACCTCAACCTTTCTTGCAATGTAATCAGCATTGGTTTGCGTTCGTGGTCCTGTCAATTGCCCAGCTGTAATTCGTTTACCTCACATATCTATTTTATCGTCTTTTGGGAGAGAGACATCACTAGTGAACATCATGAGACTCCGGTCCATATTACCATCATTGATCGCATCTGCTATTTACTTTTCGCTTTTACTTACTATTGCAAACACTATCTATCATTACTATCATTTGCGTTTAATCCTTTGTGAACTACAAGGCCGGAGGGATTGGCAACCTCTCTGTACTCGTTGGGAGCAAAGTTATTTGTATCTATGTGCAGGTCCACGTTGATTGCTAATCCGCGCCGTTAGCAGTTGACACCTACTTGTTGAACCTAGGAGTCTCTGGGGATTCGATCCTTGGCATCTTTGCTAAGGGAAAACACTTCCACAACACTGCATCTTTCACCTTCCACTTGGGGTAACCAACGAGGGGTTAGAGGCCCATCAGCCCCACGTCGACGGCGACCCTGTTTCCGGCGGACGGCGGCTCGGGTGGTCGTGGGCCTCGACGGAGAGGGTTCCTGGGATCAAATTGAAGTGGGGGTTAGGTCTAGGTGGGTACCAGGGTGCTACGCTCGAGTCCACGGCGGCGGAGAAGCTCTCACCGGAGTGAACGATGCTGGGGCCCGAGGCGGAGGGAGTTGGACGGAGTTGGGGAAGAAGGGCCCCTCGAGGCTCTTCTAGAGGCTGGGCGTGGTCTAGGGAGGTAGTGAAGATGTGCGGGCTCGAGAACGAGCTCGGGGGTGCCTTATATAGCCGGCCCGAGGCGGTTGCCGTGAATGGATAAGTCCGGCGAGTCCATTACGGTGATGCAGTGGTTGGACGGCGGAGTTAGGGGCTTGAGCATCGTCTAGGAGGTGTAGTGGTTCCATTCCCGCACCTAACTCAGCAGGGGAGAGAGAGTTACGGCATGTCCTCGACAGAATAGCCGCGCGGCACGTCGGCGGCAGAAAACGCGCTCTGCGCGCGCCAGGCCACGGCGACGGTGCGGCAGGCGTACGCTGGCACTGGAGGTGGACACGTGGAGCGCTGGGGTGCTTTGGGCGGCGCCGAACGGCGTCGATCTGCGGGGTTACTTCTGTCAGCCGCCACGGGCGACGCTGTTGCCGTGGCAGTCGCCGGCGCGATCGGGCCAGGGCGCCACCGACGCCCAGAAGCAGCCAAGCAACCGTGCGGCGCTCTGGATAAGAAGGTGGTGCAGTGCATTGTCGAGCCAAGGACGTTACTGGTGAGATTGTCGAAGTGCCTGACGAAACTGACGAACTGTCGAACTGTCTGTCGACAGTTTCAGTTAACAGCTTCTGAACTTGACAGTACAGTGCATGCTAAGTGTTCGATGAAATGTTTCTGGCATGTGTGAAATATTTCTGGTGCTGATATTTGGTGGAGTGGCCTCTTGATGCATCTAGAGGCTGCCTGATTTTTCACAGGATTTTTGGAAGAAGATAAATATGAATTTCACCAAATTTTGCAAATCTGGTCCAAACTTGCAGCAGGTGAAATTTGAAAATTTTGAACTATGGACCAGTGAAACAAGATGGATCTAAGTTGTGGGTACTAAGGACCATCTAGGAGAGTTGGTTTGGAATCAAATATCTGGATGGAAAAGGTGGCTCCTTTGTAAATCACCAAGGTTCACTATAAAAGACAGAAATAGTTTTGGAGTGAAATAAATAGAGGAAAAATCCCAATAAGGTCAAAGCTTACTGGAATTGATGAGAGACTTGTCCTAAGGTGTGAAGAGGGTTTTGGAGATAAATATTTCTGTTGGGGTCATGGCAAGATGAAGGTTGGAGGGGAGGATAAGTCCAAGATCAAATTTGAAAGACATAACTCAAGAAGGGGAGAATTCAAACAACCTCTTTAAAACTAAATTTGGGCTTGAGCCAACCCAAGAGAAGATCTTCAAGGTCAAAAACCAAGCTTGAGAAATCACCAAAAACTTTGGCTAGAAAGATTTTAGAAGAGGCTCAAGAAAAGATCAAATACCCCTCTTCCAAAAGGCCAAAAGTTTGGAAGAAAACCAACTCAAAAATTTGGGGTGTTACACTGACACCTGGGTCCACGGCCACAACAAGGAAGTGCCTCCTTATTACGCGCAAAATAATTATTCCTCCACCTGACATCGGGGACCCACTGGACGGGCCACCGTATTTCGCGAAAAAAACATTTCCCCCTGACTGCTGGGATCCACCAACTACATCTTCGCACGCAAGGAAGTGCGTCCTGGCAAAAAAAACGATTCGCCCCTGACTGTTGGGACCCACCAGCTACATCTTCGCACGCAAGGAAGTGCCTGACAGTCGGGACCCACCTGGTCGAAGCGTACGTAGCGTTGTCATTCTGGTCGCGAACATGTACGTACATACTGGTCGATGTAGAGGCGCGCATGTGTCATAGCAGAGGCGCACACGTAGCATGTACACGTACGTACAGCGGCCAGGGTGCAAGAAAGAAAATACGGCCACGTACGTACATACGGGCGGGGTCTCGAACGCCTACTTGCGCGTACGTACGGCTAGGGCTCGTGTACATGGCTGGGTCGGAACGAAGAAACAATGTCGTCATCGTGTTCATGGGGAGCTAACCGGCTGGGTCGAAACGGAATGCGTCGTCGTGTTCATTGAGAGGGCTTGGACGGAACACCCGATGGAAACGACGCCTAGCGTACCGTAGAACGGAGGAAACGGCCTTCTGTTCGACCGGCCACGTTGAAAAGGGGTCATGTTCATCGGGAGGGGTCTGGCGTACCGCAAAACGGAGGAAACGGACCTCATCGGTCGAAACGGGGGTCCTGTTGATCGGGAGGGGTGTGGCGTACCGCAAAACGGAGGAAACGGACTTGTGTTGGAGCGCTACGCTCGAAACGGGGGCCCTGTTAATCGGGAGGGGTGCGGCGTACCGCAAAACGGAGGAAACTGACTTGTGTTGGAGCGCTACGGTCGAAACGGGGGTCCTGTTCATCGGGAGGGGTGTGGCGTACCACAAAACGAGACTCCACGGGATACTGTTCATCACCACCGTCGACCCCCTCCAGCCTCCACGGGCTACTGTTCATCCACCGTCGACCTCCTCCAGCCTCCACCTGTGACTGTTCAGCCTCCACCGCGCGCTACTCCACCGGCTACTGTTCAATCAGCCCTCTCCACGGGCTCTTGTTCAACCACCCCTCCACGGGCTACTGTTCATCCAGCCCTCCACCGTCTACTGTTCATGCAGCCCTCCACGGGGTGGTCCTGTTCATGCAGCCCTCCACGGGATCCTGTTCATGCAGCCCCAACCGGCTCGATCGAACGGGGTCCTGTTCATGCAGAGGCAACACCACGGGGTCCTATTCAGCCACCCCCACCGAGAACTGTTTATCCAAACCCCCAGCAACGCTCACTGTTCATGCAGCGGAAGCATCGATCGGCTTCAGTTAGCAGCAGTAGCGAAAGAATCGCTCGGTCGGGTTCAGTTAACAGCCATCGATCGATCGCTCGGGTTCAGTAACGCGTAGCCTGCAGTGCAATCGCTCGGGTTCAGTTAGAGCCCAACGCCTCGCACCCACGCGCGTGCGTGTACGAGAGAAACGCGCATTGCTCGGACCCGACCACCCACCGTAACCGGGAACACCCCGATATTTTCCTCGCCCTCGCTTCTACCACGGTTTTTTCCGTCGTGGACGGCCCAAAGAATGTCATGCAGCTGCGTCTTCGGCCCGCCCAGGACGAAAAGCCCATTTTCTGTCATGATGTTTTGTCATAGAAGTAGGACCCCACCACATCTATGATGATACCGTGTTTTGTCATAATTATTGTCATAGAAGTGTCATAAGTATGACAGAAAAAAGTTTCGTTCGGCCCAAAATGTCACGGATGTGTCTTTTTTTGTAGTGACAAAGGGGGAGAAATTTGAGTTAGTCTTCAAGTGGGTCTTATATATATGTATGGGCTATATTTCCGTTAATCTACAACTCTTGCTCTTCTGAGGTGTTTGCTTTGATGAGTTGTAAACTTAAATCCGATGGTGGTCTGACACTTTTGAACTGCTTTCTGCATGCTTATTTCCTCAAGTACCTTAATGCATGAATGCTGAATTTTGTCAGACACCATATTTCATCATGCATTTCAAATTCTTCATATCATATGTTAAATGCGTGTATGAATTACAAGATATAAGGGAGATCACCATGATATTACTCTACAATGTGCATTTGCTACTCAAGCAAAATTCTCAAATGTGCACATCTTCAGGGGGAGTTCTTCTATATCTTGCAATCAAATTCCTCTATATCTATTGTTACACTTCATATGTTTATCCCCGTTGAAAACTTAACCTATTTGTCATCAATCACCAAAAAGGGGGAGATTGTAAGTGCATCTAGTGCCCGTTAGTGATTTTGGTGTATTGAAGACTTATATGTTAAGGAACTAATATGTTTGTGAGTCTACACATGTTCTATAAGTCTATGAGGAGTTTGATATTTACGAAGAAAGTCGACCCCTAAAAATGTATGTCTTTAGTTGAAGACTTTCGTTTTCTTGAAGACTTTGAAAATGCAGAAATTGGTGTGACCTTGAAGACTTGGATATTAATGCGAGGATTATGAAGCGTGAAGACTTTTGTTTTCATAGTTCCATTTTCTCTTTCTTGAGTCATAGGAAACACCATACTGTTAAAGAGGGTCGATGTAAAACTAAGGAAACACATTTACAAGTGATGCTCATCTCAAAGCCTAAACTACAAAATCCTTTCGAGAGTGAAGCCTTTGGAAATCTCATACAGTTCAGTCAATTTCTTCAGTGACAAAGACGAAGATCTTCTGGTCTCTGAGGAATTTGTCCTGACCGAGGAGTTAGGATTTTGCCTGTGCGGATTGCCTATAAGTGAGGAACATGATAGCCTTGAGGAATTTGAGAGCTCAAATTTCCGATTGTTGCTGTGCTATGCGCCAGCTGTCCAAAAATATCCTATCCTCCTAACGGTCATTATTATTGAAGGACATTTATGTCTTATCATGTCGGGCTGCTCCCTAGGCTATAAATTGCCGCCCCCCTCAACCACTAGCTTGTTGGCTACTCCGAGAGAAACTGACACTTGTCATTAGAGCAACCCATCCTCCGAAGACTTTGAGCGAAAATCATTAAGTGAGGAAAAACCCAAAACCCCAACACCTAAAACCCAAAGTGATTGAGCATCACTGAAGAGATTGACCTATGTGGAACTGACGCTTGTTACCTTTGAAGACTGTGCATCTTCCAGACGGTTAGGCGTCAATGGTCTAGATCATCCAAGAAGAATTGTGGATCGTCGGGTGACCGAAGTCTGTGAAGGTTTGGAAGTCACCTTGAAGACTTACCACGAGTGATTGGGCGAGGTCTGTGTGACCTTGGCTCAAGGGGAATACGGTGAGGACCGTGTGTCCTCAGGTTTGAATACCTAACCGCCCTAACCAGACGTACAACTGTCACATCAGTTGGAACTGGTCTACCAAATAATTATCTTCACCAAGCCTACTGGTTTTATTTCCTCAACCCTTTCATTTACTCATTCATGTGTTGATGAACTTGATCTGTACAGTTTGAAGATTTTGAGTGAAGACTTTCTCAATTTCCTCAATCATATTTCTTCATTCTTTTGTCTTCAGCCTGCTTATCCTGTTTACATGATACTTGTGCTCTGGGTATGCTTTCATTTCATCATGATGACTATGCTACTGCCTTCTTGTGCATGCACCTGAGTATCTATTTCGCTGCTTGTAGTTCGTTGCTTAGGAAATTCCTCAGTTAGAATTTCCTTAGTGACGAATTTGTAAAAATCGCCTATTCACCCCCCTCTAGTCGATATAACACACTTTCAGTGCACTAGCCGTGATGACCGCGGCGGACGGCGACGACTGCACTCGAGCGAGGTGGATATGAAGGAGGGAAGCGACCGAGAGGGCGAGGGGGGAGTAGGGCGAGTGGGAGAGGGGAGGTGGCGCCCTTATCCCTCCTTGTCAGCGTGGCGGCATGGGGCGACACTCCCGGTTTGGCGGGACGCGCCCGGTGCTCGGTCGAGCGAACAAAGAGAAAGGAGATGACCAGGGGAGTGGCAGCTGGGTCGATGGACCTGTCCGGTGGGCTAAGGCCCAGGGGATAGGGGCCCTTTCGTTTCTTTTTCTTGTCCATTTATGTTTTTCTTTTTATTTCTTTTTGTCTTGTTTTATTTTCAAAAGCAAAATATTTTTATAAAATATAAACTTGCCCCTAAATTAGTATTATAAATTAGGCCACTGCCAAAAAAAGATTAGAATTTAATTAAAATAGTTCGCAAAAATTATAATTTAAAAAGTATTTAAATTATTGTTTTGGCCCCTGTTTTAATTGTTTTAGGGCATTTAATCATCTTATAAAATGTTGGTTTCACCATGAAAATTATCCAGAGAATATTTGAAACACTTTGAACATTTTAGTTTCCATGTTTGTGAATTTCTTTAATTCACGTACAATTTCGAATATGAATTCAAAGTTGAATTTGAAATGAGATATGGAATCAAAGGTGATCAAGCACTGTTTAGCAAAATGATTCCGCTTAATCACAGAGGTTACTGTAGTTTGACGCTGGGGGTGTTACAGTTTTTTGGACGAGATCAATCATTTGCGCTGAAAGTTATACATTCACCTATCACCAGGGATTCGCTGCCTCCCGCCGCGCAGCTGCCGGCCTACCTCGTCTCCTCTGGCCTCGGATCCCGTCTATGTCAGCGGGAGGGCTCTATTTGTAGGTTTTTTTTTGAGTTTTGGTAAGGTTTGTGTCCTCCTTAGGAAGGTGAGGTGGCGGTAGTTGTCCCCGCTTGGATCCAGTCTCCATTCGTCTATGTTCGTGTGTCTATATGTTGGATCCTTCTAATCTATGCTTTTTCTTCATCGTCGGCGGTTACTATTCCACTGTGATAGTCCTCTTGGGGCTTAACAGGGCGATTTCTCAACTGTCTATTACAACAACATTTGTCCGGTTCCAATGATGGAGGGACGATGATGGCGGCCCACATTTGGCTTGCTCCAGTGCTTATAATCATCGCTAGGTGGTCTACGGAGCTGGATTTTTTATTTATTTATGATGTTCTTTGTACTACCTTGATAGATGATGAATACTCCCTCCGTCTCAAAATAAGTGACTCTAAGTAGATCATTAGTTTTTTTAAGGTATAGTACAGTAAAACACTTTTTTTCTATTTCAAGTGCCACATAGGCCGGGTTGGCACGGTCAGTATCTGTGTCGCACTCGTATTTAGGGCCGTCTCCAGAAATTCGGGCCCCGATGTGAAATGTGAATGAGGCTCTAAAATCTGAAGAAAATAATTCCTATAAGCTAAAGCATACTCTGACATCCCGCAAGAAATGTACTCACTTAAATTATGTTATACTTTAAATATCTGTTTATTTTGGACTATATTTGGAAATATATCATACCAACTATGTTCTTCAAATAGTACCATTGAGCAATGAACATATACCAATTTGTTCATTAACTGAGGAACTGATGCATATGTTTCAGTATACTCATTAGTCATTAAATTGGACAATGATAGAAAGGGTAGCCTAAAATAAGTCTGCTTTGTCTTGGGCGTACCTGACGCACATGGACTAGCCCATGATGCATAAATTAAATCTCTCTCCAGCCGCGCCCCCAACAGGCCCCCAAGCCATGGCTCAGTCGCGCTCTCAGGAGCCCGTTTTTCGCCGGATTGGGCCGAAACTGGTGCCGACGGACCCAACCCGAACCCGGCGCGCTGGGGGTCGCCTGGGGGCGCCGGACAGGTCGTTTTTGGCGTGAACTGTGATGGGCCCGCCCTGTCAGCGACGCGCTGCTTCGTCGTCCTCATCACCTCGGTTCCCGCGGGAATCAATGCCAAAGCTGCCGTGTCGTCGCCTCCATTGATGCCCCGCGCTGCCGAGATACAGCGCCGGTCAGCCTGCCCATTTATGCCGCGTAGTGAACCGTCGCGTCGCCTGGCGCCACGGGCGCCCGCCACGCGTCGCCTGGCATGCGCCTCTCGTCGCCCGAACTCTTGCTATAAAAGCCGCCCACCTCGCCGGTGAACGCAACACCGCAGCACATCGCCCCCCGCACTCTCCACACTGCCACGCGCGCTTCGCCGCTTCCTCCGCCGCTCGATGCTTCGTCGCCAGCACGCACTGCGCCCCCATGCCGCCTTGTCGCCGGGGAGTTCGTCCGTCCGGCACCTACTCCGCCGAGATTCGGCCGGGCGACGTGCGCCTCGGCCTCGGAACCTTCGAGACCGCTCAGGAGGGCGCCCGCGCGTACGACGTTGCGGCGTGGCGCCTCCGGCGTTCCCGTTGGGACATGAACTTCACAGACGTGCCGACGCAGGAGCGGGCACAGGAGTTGGCGCCTCCCCCGCGGCTTATCACCGACGACGTTCGTCGGAAGAACCGTAGGCGGGAGCACCGTCTCAGCCTGGCCGAGATGGACGAGGAAGCCATGGCGACGTGGCGCCAAACTTTATGGAAGACATCATCAACGAGCACCAGTTCTTGATCAAGAAGAGGGCGGAGAGGAAAAATAGGAGGGAGGAGCGAGCGGCCTATCGCGAGGACAAGCGAGCGCGGAAGGCGGTCGCTAAATTCAACATCGAGCTAGGAGATGCGTCCCTCCTGGGACTCCAACGACGAGCGGTTCCTTGACGCCTACGCTGAGACGTCGGAGGAGGACATCACCGAGGCAGAGTCCGAGTCGGAGAATGACGAGCAGTACTAGTTCGCAGGAGAAGAATATGTGAACTATCTATTTATCTATCTATCGTAGGATATATGTGAACTATCTATCTATCTATCGTATATGAAACTGTGATTTTATTTGCGACTAGGTGATTCTATTTCAATAGACGCCGAAACACGTCGAGCCTGGCCGTTTTGCGCCGGAAATTGGGCCAATCCAGCGCCGAAAATAGGCCGATATTGGCGCCCGGGGACGACCTGGGGCGACGACTAGGAACACACTGACACCCAAACCGAAACTAGGACCGGCTCGCCCCCAGGCGGCGGTTTTCGACGCGTCTTGGGGGCGCAACGACTGGAGATGCTCTTAACATTTGGCACTCAACCAACAGCTGCCTTTTTGTTTTCCTTGGCGGCGTTGGCCGTTGCTACCCCTAGTCAGCATTGATTTCTAATCTGGCCTTAGCATTGGCGCTCAGCCAGCCAGCGGCCGTCTTCTGCTGTGCTTGATGGTATTGGCCCTTGACAGCCCTAATTCACGTTGATTTCTCCTCAAATTCGTGGTGCGAATTATGCCGCCTGGCCCTTGCCCTACTGGTCCTTGTGTTTGCGTCGCCGGAAATCAGATACTATCAAATCGGAGGACTCAGGGAGCAATGGCGAGTGCTCCTTCGGAAGCCTCTCAACGACCACTTGCGGGTCGGTTGACAGCGTGTCATTTGGCGCACACTCAGCCGCTGTCACATGTCGCGCTCTGGGGCTTCATTTTTATTTTTATTTTTCCGCATGTGTTTTTCTCCACGTGGCACACTCAAACGGGTTTCCCTGTTTTTTTTTTTCATTTTTTTGGTTTTTTTTCACTTGTCTTACTTAGCTTTTGGAGAAATAAAATTTTCAAAAAGAATTTTTTTTTCTTTCGCGAGAGATACGATTGTGTTTTCACGAGAGACACAGTAGTGCCTCTCGGAAATGAAAAAAAATGTGTTTTCTATTTTTTTCCCGCGAGAGGCCACATTTTTGTTTCCGTGATAGATACGGTTGTGTTTTTATGAGAGTCATGGCCGCATCTCTTGGAAACAAAAAAACATTTTTCTGTTTTTTTCTTCCGCGAGAGTTAAGTTTTTTACTTCCGTGAAAGCATCTTTCGGAATGAAAAAACAACGTGCTATCGGTTCAATTTTTTCGTCCGGTTTTTTTCCTGAATTTTTTTTCACAAAATTTATCAATATGGGATCTAGTTTTAAACATCTCGACGTGAGGAATCCAACGATGAAAATGGTTCGAGATTTGGAGAGACACGGTTTTGGAGAAAAAAACATGTTTTTTTTCGCGAGAGGCACGCTTTTGCTTTCGCGAGAGATACATTTGTGCTTTCGCGAGCGTTTTCTATTTTTTTTTCTTTCGTGAGAGGCATGAAAAAAATGTGTTTTCTATTTTTTCCCTTATGCGAGAGGCACGGTTTTGCTTTCGCGAGTCGTGCCTCTCCGAAACAGAAAAACATGTTTTTTGTTTTTTTTTTCTTCCACAAGAAGTACGTTTTTGCTTCCGCGAGAGGTACGTTTGTACTTTCGCGAGAGGCACTGTGGTGCCTCTTTCGGAAAGGGAAAAAAATGCTTCCGATTCAATTTTTTCATGAATTGTTTTCGTCAAAACCTATCAACATGAGATCTAGTTTTGAGTATCTCGAGGTGAGGAATCCAATGGTGAAAACTGTTCAAAATTTGGACACATGATTTAAGAGATAAAATATATTGAATAAACAGATGTACGAAAAAAGGAAAAACTCCCCGATTACGACAAATGACACGCATACAGTGTGTAAGAGTGATCCTTGAAACGAGTTTTTTTTTTGAGAGACGATCCTTTTTTTAGGGATAATATTGCCGCTTTATTTAGAACACGAAGTTTGGAATGTTATCCGAAATTACATCAAGAACAAAATCCGGGGGAGCTCCTAACCAAACCTTATAGAGTTTATCTCCCACCCCTATTTTAGCGAACTTATGCGCGGCAACATTAGCAGACCTTCTAACCCAAGAGACTTTAAAACCCTCAAAAGAATGCAACAGAAGCTTTAATTCCTCCACCCATGGACCCGTGACGCCCAGGTTCCTCGTTGGCTGTTTTAGCATCTGCACCAAGCCTTGGCTGTCCAGCTCAACATGTACACGCTGTGCATTGACCTCCCTGGCTAGTTCCAATGCCCTTTTGCACGCCAAGATCTTAGTCGCTTCCGGGTCAGCGATGTTCGGGAAGTGATGGCACAAACCCGCCCTCAACGCACCATGGTGATCTCTCACCACAGCACCACCCCCTCCCTTGTCCCCATGCCTTGAAGTAACTCCATCAGAGTTGATAAGATCCTTGAAACGAGTACTTCTTGATTAACGACGTTACGACCTATATCAGGAGCAGGCCGAGGGAGTTCGAGAGAAGATTGAGCGATCAGACCAGGCCGGCCGGCCAAAAACCATGCGAACAGACTACTAAAAAAATAACAAGGCCCAAAACTAGGGTGCCCTGTGCAGCCGCACTGCTCGCACAGGCCCATGGACGGCTCTGCTCGTATCGAAACCCACACAAGGAGGAAGCGAGTCGAAAGGGGAAATCCCGCACGCCGCACGCCGCACGCGAATTCGTCGCCGCAATGGATCCAGCAACCCAGCCCGCCGACGGAGGGAGCGTAGGGAGTAGGCGAGGAGCAGGAGGGGTCGTCGGAGACGCTGAGCGCCGTGGAGCAGGCGAACGTGGCGGCGGCGGCGGCGGAGAAGCGGGGCCGCTTCCTCCGCCTCGCCGAGTCGGAAATTCGCTTCTTCAACCCTGCGCTGGCGTGCTCGTCGCCGGGACCCTCTTCACCCGCGTTCAGTCGCTCGAGACCAAGACCAAGGTCCTCTCACTTTCCCCCCTTCGCTTCCCGTCCCTCGGGCGATTGCTCTGTTCTGTTCCCCCCCTGGATTGATGGTGCCCTGCCCTAAATTCATCATCTTTATCACTCGCCCGTGCCAGATTCGCGATTAGTACTACCTGCTGCTAGAAGCAGCAGACGCTATTGCTTCTGCTGGGATGCTAGTAGTAACTTAGTAGTTAATTAGTCGTGGTTGCCCAACTGCCTGCAGCATTGGGAAGAGTTGTTACTATAGATTGAAAACTTGAAACAACCCTGGCCAAGCCTAAATTCCCCAAATTAACAGCTCCCTGTGCCCAGGACCTTGTTTCTAGTCCGGTACAGGAACCCTACCAATGCTGTCATTTTTACTAATTTCTACTTTAGCCACATAATTATACATATATGTATTTGCGCCTTTGCAATCTCCATGTAAGCTAGCGAGGGAATTTCTTTTGCCGTTTCCGAACCAGTCCTTTCAGCGCTAGATTGTTCTTCGGGAGGTGGTTGGTAGTTAAAATCATTTGTTTTGCCGTTTCCAAGCCAATTCCGTCGGCGCTATGTTGTTCTTTGGGAGATGTTTTTTAGTTCAAATCATCATTGCGTTACAATGACATCGCAGCAGGCACGGATGCTGCTCAACTATCTCTGAATTTGATAAACAGAGAGTAGTGTTAATGATGTGGGATGATGCTAATATTGATAGAGAAATTACGTGTGTCAGTTGGAGAACATTGTTTGCACAACGTTGGGTCCTGGACTTAAATTGGGATTATAACTGGAGCAAACCATCCTTTTTATCTAATTTTGCTACTGATGGGAGATGTTTGGAAACTTGGCCATAATGACCCAATCGTTCACTTGAGTTTCTGACCATGTGATTGATGAGCTGTAGTACTTAAAATCCAAATGAATGCATTGACGGCTTTGCTTATTTGTATACTTGCTGAAATAATTGATGATCTCCATTTCCCTTGCAGGATAATGTCTTTGTTCAGCTGATCTGTACAATTCAATACCGGGCTGTTAAGGAGAATGCAGATGATGCATTCTACAAGTTGCAGAATCCCCCAACAGCAAATTCAGTCCTACGTCTTTGATGGTAAATAATCATATCTTGCTGTGTTGTTTATACCGTTTCTTTAAAAGCCTAAGCTGGTGTTCTTTCTCTGGAAAATAGCGGTCTGAGCCATACTTCCAAGAATGGAGCTGGACAGTCTTTTTGAGCAGAAAAATGATGTTGCAAAGGCTGTACTTGAGGAGCTTGAAAAGGTAACCCCATTAACCTGTTTTTCTTATTACATGTGCTACTTACTGTCACAGCACATCATTACATGTATTTAAATCATTCTGCCTGCTCTGAAGTCGTAAAGCGTTTTGGTCCTGATGTATAATATTGTAGTCGTGTACCCTTTGTATTTTCCATGTTATACAAGGAGCCTTTTGCATATTGTACCACACATGTATGTGTATAGACTAGCCTATGGCCACCTAGGAATACAAGTTTGAGTCGTGCCGCTTGGGATCTGGGGGCTTGTGTTTTAGTGCAATTGTCGCTTGTGTAGTGTGGTCAACGAGGCTATGTCGCTTGTGTCGTGCCCTCTGTTTGGTTTTTGATCTGGTTTCCCTTGTAAACTAGATCAATCCTCTTTTTGAGTGAGATCACATTCAGGTGGACCCCCTCCCCCCATGCCGGGTTTAAAACAAGAAACACATCCCACCCCAAATTCGACAAACAAATGTGTGTGTTTTAATTTGTAAATTTGCTACCAGCCACCTTGCATGCTCACATGACTTCAATTTCAGTTCATCCATTCTGGCAAGGAAGAAGTTTTGGCAGCTACAACAATAGTTCTTGTAGCGACAATTGTAGTTATCTGCTAGTTTTATCTAAATTTTATTATGTGTTACTCAATCTGATGTTAGTATGAAAGTTTGTACGAGTGCACGTCAAGATCAAACTAGAGAAGCCCGCCCCCTTTGAGGTTCTTAGGGAATGTTGAGCGAGATAAACTACCTCTAATGTTCCCTGTCCTATACAAGAAGATGCGGCCTTTTTGCGCAAATTACGATATGATTGACCATGTTATAGAACATTGTGGGGATGGGATTCATGATCAAAAGGAGTTCCAGTTTGCGATTTTATGATTGTTCCAACTTAGATGTGTTTTCAGCCTAGAAATGGGTTCATTGCTCACCCTCGTGGTATTACCACCTGTGGAAGAGGTGGCTGGGCTAGTAGAAGCCAAGGTGACCGTGGAGGGAAAACTAGGCATGACTCGACCTGATGTATATGGAGAAAGATGATTTTGACCCCATGAATGGAAATATAGGTACATGCAGTTCCAATACAAACAAACGTTAATTTAGGGGATTCTGGTATGAAGCCACCTTGCAAGAGGTCAGTGATTGCAGGCAACCCCGCGTTGTTGGTAAAGGAACCTCCCTTGGCGCTAGGAGGAAATAAAGTGATAGGTCTTAAGACCGCGAGGGCAAAATTGGGACGAGTAATTTAGCTCAGGGTTCTTCTTTGGAAGTTCAATTGCAAAGGCAGAGGATGGCAGGGTGTGCCGCTCATGATAGCATTTTCATCGCTTCCCCATACCTACTGTGCACCCTTCGTTCCTGCTGATTCGGCTTGGCGTCCTTCCCTTGTTTGCGGGTTATGTGTCACGGACTTGGTTCCGCATCCCACGTTCCCTTGCTGGGCGTCCCTAGCCTTGGCGAAAGGTAGCGACGTGCACTTGGGCGCTTGGCGTCCTTGGGTAAGTTCGGGGGCGGTGCCTGAGCTTGCAGCTATGGCGACAACTTGCATGGGAGCACATGATGTAGGAACAAGGCAGCACACAAGTAACTCGTACCAGTGAAAGGATGCCTAGTCGGACTTGCAGGCAGCGGGGAGTACACGGGAGGTGTGGGAAGGGATGAAAATGCTGATGGGAGCGGCCGGCCTACAGCTGTCGTCAGTCGGCCTTTAGATCCAGAGCTGAGCGGTGAGGGTATGGCGATAGTGGAAGCGAGGAAGATGGGAAGAGGACACTGGGAGGAGAAAGGCGTCGTCCGCCACCCTATGCTTGTGCATCAGCTGTGACGATGGACGGTTATCGGTAGATCCAGTGTTTACAGTGGATCTACTGCATGACATGGTTGTTGTGGAGTGAGGTGCTACAACTATTGTGGGTGTGTTTCTATGTTGGCGGCAGGGCACTCTGATATGTCCACTGTTGTCTCGTAGTTTGAGCTCCCTTGTGTGGCTCAGTGGTTGTGAAATCCCTGCACTTACTATGGTTGGCGCCAATGATGACGGCGACCTTGCACGTTGTTTCCTTCCTGAAGTACCCATTGAGGTGCTACATCCCCCTCCATCATGATTGTCAGTTTGGCAGGGTTGCTTTATGGTCAAGCTCGGTGGATGATGGAGTGACCGACTTTAGATGATAGTTGTATGCCGAGGTGACGACTTCAGTCGGCGATGCGACAACAATTAATGGGTAGGTCTCTGAATCTACATTGCAAGGGTGGCGTCCTGATGCTATGAGGGTAGCGAGTTTGTCGACATGGTCGATGCGATCTCTTGGTTCGGTCTGGTTGCTACGTCTGGACAGTAGCCTCAGATGTTTGGTGCAATGTTTGTGGTTTGAAGTGGCCGTCTCTTTTGGAGATAGAAGCACCAACACTGAGTTTGGAGAGATAGAAGCCGTGTCAGTCTAGGCCTTTGTGAAGAGATCGACCAAATGTAAATTGGACCAAATGGAAATTGGAAGGCACATACTGAAGAGCAATAATTTGATCTTGCACACTTGATCACATGAAGGAAGCAGGTGAGCTCATGGTTCATAGGGTAGCACACAATACTACTTGTATTGTCTGACAAGAGAGAGTAGGTGTAGTGACAGAAACACCAAAATTCTCGTCATCGTAGCCAAGTCACCTGTGCTGCCAAAAGAGTCATAGGTCGCAACTCAACCCAATAATTTGATCTTGCACACTTGATCACATGAAGGAAGCAGGTGAGATCATGGTTCATAGGGTAGCACACAATACTACTTGTACTGTCTGACAAGAGAGAGTAGGTGTAGTGACAGAAACACCAAAATTCTCGTCATCGTAGCCAAGTCACCTGCTGCCAAAAGAGTCATAGGTCGCAACTCAACCCAATAATTTGATCTTGCACACTTGATCACATGAAGGAAGCAGGTGAGCTCATGGTTCATAGGGTAGCACACAATACTACTTGTACTCTGACAAGAGAGAGTAGGTGTAGTGATAGAAACACCAAAATTCTCGTCATCGTAGCCAAGTCACCTTTGCTGCCAAAAGAGTCATAGGTCGCAACTCAACCTCTGCACTCGAACAAGTGAAGTATGTTTCTTCGTCTTCCAGGCAATGAGAAAACTACCAAGAAATACATTGTAAGTAGAAACGGACCGGCAAACTTGAGCGTGGGAAGAAGAAGAGACAGCGAGAGAAAGTCCCACGAAGGTATCATAGAACACGGAGGAGGTGCCTGTAGTGGAACGAAGTGGGAGCAGAGACAAACTAACTTGAATGTGAATGGGATATGGAATGTTCGGAAGAGTGACATCTAAATAGACGACTCCCAACAAGATAACGGTAGCGCATCAAATCAGACTAATGCTTGGTGTCAAAAGCACGGAGGTGGACGTTGAGCTCCATATTAGTCTTGGGAAATAAAGAAGCCATCAAAGGTAGTAGAAACATTGATCCCAATGAGGCATCGAGGTGGGCCAAGATCAGACATAAGAAACTGGTCACTAAGACGAGCCTTCACAAAGGCAATGTACATAGAGTCATCGCTAGTGATGATAATGTCATCGACATATAGAAGAAGAGTCCGATGACGAGCCGAGACATGGACATACAGTGCATGATCATGAGTACTAGTAAGAAAACCACCCACGGTCACCACAAAGATGAAACACTCAAACCAGGCACGAGGGGTTTGTTGGAGAGAGCGACGAAGACTAGGAATCATGCCATCAGGATCAGAATACCTATGTGGTGGCTACATGTAGACCTCATGCAACTCACCATTAAGAAAGCCTTTTTTGACATCAAACTAAGAAATGGGCAAATGGCGAATAGAAACCTCAACGAGAAGTGTGCGACTAGTAGTCATGTGGGCCACTGGAGTAAATATCTCATCTGGTCATGGCCATATTCCTGCAGAAAGCCATGGACGACATATGAGCTTTATCACGCTCAAGAGAACAATCAATATTAACATTGTAGACCCACTTACAAGTATACATGGCCATGTGAAACTCGCCATGACCCGACCCGGTCTTGCCCGGGCCTAAAGTTTTGAGCCCGAAGGCTCGGCCGGGCTTGGGCTTGCCATATTGGAGTTTTAGGGAAGAGGCCCGGCTCGCGGCGGCATGACGGGTTTTTTCATTGATTGGACGGGCCTGGGCATGAAATTTAGGCCCGACGGTTGGGCTGGGCCCGGGCCTACATTTTTTTGCTACGGGCTTTATTAGGCCTGGCTGAGCCCGACTTAGGCAAGGTACACTTATAAGTGATGGTACGAGCTACATTTTCTGCTACGGGCTTTATTAGGCCTGGCCGGGCCCGACTTAGGCCAGGTACACTTACAAGTGATGGTACGAGCACATGAAGGAAAATGAGATCCCAAGTGCTAGTGGGCTCACGAGCAGCAATTTCCTCTGCCATGGCATGTTGCCGTTCAGGATGAACAATAGCATCACGATGAGAAGTCTAGATGCCAGAATAACCATAGCGGTCAATAGTATGTTGATCTGGAGGCGGTGTGTTGCCGATAGAAGGTGCATTGGTAGTTTGAGGGAGATGGCGCGTAGAAGAATCCACAACACGCGGACAACCAATGTGGTAAAGAAGAGGACGAGGGGAATCATCGTAGGAGCCTCAGGGGACGAGCAAGGTGAGGTAGGCTAGGTAACGAATGAGGTAGGGAAAGCAGTAGGTGACGATGTCATGGGGTCTACAACATTAGTATGGGAAGGCATGCATGGATGAGGACAATGCATGAGTGATTGGTATTCTTAATGGGGACGCCGAAGGAGAGGATACACATGGATAGAAAGGATGTCTCATCCTAAGAAATGTGCATCCGACAACTGACACGATCCCAACACGGATAACCCTTTTGCTCATTACTGTAACATAAGACACATTCAACAGACTGAGCAGTTGGTGCGTTCAAGGGGGAGGGGGCAAGAACAACATAGCAAAAACAACCAAATAAACGAAGCGGTGAGTAGTCACAAGAACGACCAACATGACGCCCGAGAGAAATGTCAACCCGTAGAGCAGAAGATGGGATAGGTGGAAGTAGAAACAATCTCAACCCAAAAAGGAGGTGGAATAGAGGCGGCCATCAACGCATGAGCCGCCTTAAGGTGGCGATGCGTGCGCTCATCAATACCATTCTGAGCATGAGCACCAAGACAAGAAAACTGAGCAAGTGTGCCTTTCTCAGCACGGAATCCGCCTAGCAAATGAGAGATGTACTCACGAGCTAAATCTGCATGGAAGACATGGATAGGAGTGGAAAACTCGGTATGAACCGTGGCACAAACGTCAGACCATAGGTAAGACCTCACTACAAGAAGACATAAAATATATCTATGTGTGTCGAGAGACCATCTATAAAAATAATATAGTGACGATGGCTTGAGTTGGAAGCCAAACATCAGTGAGCAAGATCGAAAGGACGTTGAGACATAGTCTCGCTATGAGGATAAGGTAACTGAACCTGTTTACAAGCCGACAAACCTGACAGTCTAAAGGCACGCTGCTAGAGATAGATCTAAGAAGACCATGCCGAATTAAGGGTGGGAGATGAGAGCCACACGAGTGACCTAAGACGATGATGCCACAAAGAGCCGGTAGTAAGGTAATAGAGGCGAAGAGACTGGCGGCGGTGGCGGCAGAGGGAAGATAGAACTAGTCAAAGCTCCCGGAGACCCGTGAGTCATAGTGTCGGGGGCCAGCACCAAGTAGAGCACCCATGTGACGATCCTAATCAAAACAAGAGGCATAGTCAAGAATGACAACCACCAGAGTCGACAACCTGACTACCTGAAATGTGGCAAGTCAAGGAACATGCGCAAAAGAGGGAACATGACAAGACAAAGTGCTAAGAGCGCCTCGACTATCGACTGAGAGGGAAGTACCATCAACAGTAAGAACATCAACATGAGATTCTAGAGGTTTGAGTGGATGACAAAAGGGGAGAATCGTGAGTCATATGAAAAGAAGCACTAGTACCAAGGATCCATGGAAATGTACCTGACTGTAAAAAGTGGTCTCGATACTAGAAGAATCAATAGGATCATAGAATTGTATCTGATTGTGTAAGAAGTGGCTCTTAGTACCAAAATAATAAGTACCGAAATCTGCAAAACTATCGATGGAGAACTCAAAGAAGCATCTAGGAGACACTGAAGTCTCGTAATCTCCGGTGTGGTTAGGGGCTCAACTGAAGAGGCCGACGAAGAACCTGAAGTAGTGAGTTGCTGTTGAAGTCGTGCAATCTCCTGCGCGGTAAAGGACACCGTTGAAGTGGTTGATGTAGAACACCCGTGTAAGCCGCTGGAGGTGGTGTAGCACGACAAATACCGGTTGTAGAGGTCGGTGGAGGAGATGAGGTCGCAGACACGCAAGCACCAAACGCTAAGGGAAGGTGCTTGTGTGAGACATAGTCGGAGGGGTGATCTGCACAAAGGGAAGGGAAAGGTTGCGACCCGAGGTACTCACCCACCGTAGGCGGTTTTGAAATAGAAACAAACTGCATGCGCTGGTGAGAAACTAGAAGCAGTTTCAATGTAACAATCGCCTCAACGTTTTCCTACATGTGGTTTGAATTCTAACCGTTTGTGATGCTTTCTATAACAATCGCCTCAACCCTTATAGGCGGCTTCGATATCTTGGCTCACAACCGCTTCACAGGGCCACTTGTAATGCCCATTTTTGTACTAGTGTCAAGTCTGCAACAACAATGGACATGTTGGGCTCTATTATCTTGGAGTTGTTTGTAGAGAAGCTAGGGGGACTATCGCTCACGAATGCGACTGGTCTAGAGATGATAATGGTTGCCTGCTAGTATATCTGGTGGGAGCGTCGACACATCGTACTTGAGGAAAAGGCGGGACTGGCAGTGTGTGCCATGATGAGCAACACAGTGATAGTTACAAACTCCATTGCTCGGAAGGAGCGGGCACCAACTCTGATTCGGAAATGGACCCGACCAGTGTCAGGCAGGTTTCAAGCTCAATGTGGGCGCCTTCTTCCATGTTAATGGATGTAATGGGTCCTTGGAGCTGTTCTCCGTGACTCAGCTGGTGGCTTTATGGCGGCTATACATGCAGATACAAGTAGCATGCCCTTGACGTTCCTTCTATAAAAGTTGAAGCGGTTCTAATGGGTCTCCAACAAGTAGAAGGAATGGGCATCAGCTACGGAGACGGAGTACGGAGTATATTAGTATCAATCTTCAAGAACAAGGACGATGTTCAGAGTTGTACCAATTACCGTGGAATTAAGCTGATGAGCCACACAGTGAAGCTATGGGAGAGTCATTGAGCACCGCTTAAGCAGCATGACAGGCGTAACCAAATATCAGTTTGGTTTCATGCCTGGGAGGACGATCATGGAAGCCATTTTCTTGGTACGACAACTTATGGAGGGATACAAAGAGCAAAAGGACCTGCATATGATGTTCATTGACTTGGAGAAGGCCTATGATAAGATATCGCGGAATGTCATGTGGTGAGCCTTGGAGAAACGCAAAGTCCCAGCCAAGTACATTACCCTCATCAAGGACGTGTATAATAATGTTATGACAAGTGTTCAAACAAGTGATGTTGAAACTGATGACTTCCCGATTAAGATAGGTGTAGCGACCACGATCCGAATGGACCGAAGTCTCTGTGCTCAGTGTTATCCCTGAATCGGTATGCTGACACACACAATACTCGAGGTTTTATAACAGAGGTTCAATCACACTTTATTACATCGAAGATCCTCGAAGAGGCAATATCCTATACATGATAATGGCTGAAGGCCATCTAAAATAATAAACCGCGGAAGCTATGAAGATTAGTTGAGTCCATCCAACTACACGGCAAACATTGAGTGCATGACAATGACCTATCGCACCTTAATCCTCGTCAGAAAACTCTGCAACATGATACGTTGCAGCCATGTAGATCAGCACATCGAATATGATGGCAAGAACACAGTGTAATGATAATAAACAAGTTCTACAACTACATGCATATTTGGTTGGTGGAGGCTGTAAGGTTTATTTTTGCATAAAGCTAATTTTTCCCTACAACAAAGGAATAAATTTATTTACTACTTTGTTAAATTTAGAGCATGTACGATTGAGAAATGGTATCCCCATCTCAATCCCAAAACCAAGTCATTATTAACCCAACAAATTAGTAAAGTGATGAGATCAGTTCATAATTCAAATACCAGGATACTCAAAGATGTTCATAACCGGGGACACGGCTACTCATGAATAGTTTGTACACTCTGCAGAGGTTTGTGCACTTTTCCCCACACGACTCGATCTCCTCCGTTTGATTTCTCGCACTTCATGGTGTTTTGGAAATGGATGACCGAGACATAGTTTTTCAGATGCATTAACTTTTTACCCTGGGTAGACCGTACCACCTACATCCGCTACATCTGCTAGTCTACCACTGAAAGAGGTCACACAACATACTCCACTATGCCAGAGCCCATAATGGCATTGTGGCTGCACATGGAAGTTTCTAGGCATGAATGATATATGATCCCTTTGAGCCTAGGTGGCATTCCTTGGATAACACTGGTAAATCCTCAGGTGCCCTGACATCCACTGGTACATCCCCAGGGTGCCACAACCAATCCACCCAGATGTGTGTTAAATTCCATCTTAAAGAAACCCTTGGTTGTAATTACACTCACAACTTTTATGAAATCACTCATACCAATCCACGTCTACAAGCATGGCTAAGCAATAAGTAACAAAGCATATATTCCCTTGGTTTGATCTCAAGTCATTGGGTTCCTACCTCATGAACTACAAAGCATCATATTAAGCAACCAGTCCTACTCATGCAAGTGTTTGAGGATATAACTAATGCAATGAAAATGCATGTGTTTGAGGATATAACTAATGCAATGAAAACTGGGTATTGGAAAGTATGATCAAAGTATGAACTTTCCTTGCTGACGATCGCTGAAACCTAGTGACTCATAGTAGCAAGCTTCACACTCCGGGTATTCTATCGCATTCAAACAACAGCATACATAAGCAATCAAGCAATAGAAGCGAAGAACGAAACTCGGAAGACTTCGAAAGCAAGCAATTAAGAAACACAACAAAAAATAGTTTCTAACAGTACCAAAACTGAATGAATTTGGTCTTATCAGAAAGTTTACAACAAGAGCTTCGATTTGCAAAAAGAATCGACGAAAACGGAGTTACGAAACTCAAGTTATGACCAAACGAAGCTCAAACACAGAACTGGTTGAACACTAGTTTTAAAATTGTCAAAATCATGTTTGAGTTGATTAACTAAACATAGGAGGTCGTAACGAAAACGTGGGCGTTGGTTTCACCTAATTCCGACAAACGAGCTAAAAGTTGTGATCAAAAGAAGATTAGGGACTAAACTGCAAAAATAAAACTACGGATAAGTCCCTGGCTGAGAAAAACAACTAAAAAGAAAAACTAACAGACGAACGTTCACTAGTTAAAACTAACTAACGAATCTGTTTATTAAAAACTCTAAATGAACGAATGTTCATTAACTAGCTAGGTTTTATAAAAAAATCGATCTAAACAACTAAACCGATCTAAACCAAAAAAGAACGTTTCGGTTTTACCTCGAAAACCGGCTGGCGGCGGTCAACGACGACGGTGGCGGCTCCGGCGTCGGCTCCGGCGGGGTTCGGCTGCGTCCGAGGGGGCGAGGCGAGGCGAGGGCAACGCGGGGCGGCGGAGTCGACGGCGGTGCGGCGCTCGGGAGGCGGCGGGGTGGCGAAAATGGGTGGGGGCAGCGGCTTAAATAGGCTAGGGGTGCAGTGGCTTGGGGAGGGGGAAAGGGGGGCGGAGACGGCGGCCGGCGACGACGTGGTGGAGGTGGACTCCTCCCGGAGTCTGAGCGGGCGAGGCGGCGGGGTGGACGGGCGAGGTGGGCCGCCGGCTGGCCAGTTGCGCTTCGGCCCAGCTGGTCGGGGCGGCCAAATTTTTTTTCTCTTTTTTTTAACACCCGAACAGAAAATAAATCCTAATTAAATAAATAAAAATCTAAAATGCCAAAAATAATTTTCACCGTCCTAATAAAATATTTAGAACTAGGTGAACATTTTCTTGGCCTAAAAATGCAGTTTTGAAAAATGCATATTTTTCTAATGCAAATAAAATCCAAACAAAATTGTTTATTAAATTTTAATATTTTTCCTCTAATATTTCTTTTATTTTGGGGAAGTCATATTATCTCCTCTCATATATTTTAATATTGAAATATTTTAGAGAGAAAAATAATTAAAATCAAATGATCCTCTTTTCAATATTTGAGAAAATTCAAATATGAAAGTAATGAAATCCCCAACTCTCTTCGAGGGTCCTTGAGTTGCTTAGGATCTTAGGATCTAAACCAACAATGCAGCAAAACATGATATGCATATGATGATCTAAGTAGAACATTCCAAATTGAAAATTTGGGATGTTACAATAGAACTGCGTCAGGGGTTAGCTTTGAGCTTTTTTGCTTTGGTGATGGATGAGTCACAAGGGATATTACAAGGAGATATCCCATGGTATATGCTCTTTGCGGATGATGTGGTGCTAGTTGACGATAGTCGGACGGGGGTCAATAGGAAGTTAAGAGTTACGGAGAAAAATCTTGGAATCAAAGGTTTTATGGTTAGTAGGACTAAAATCGAGTACATGAGGTGCGGTTTCAGTACTACTAGGTGCGAGGAGGAGGAGGTTAGCCTTGATGGGCAGGTGGTGTCTCAGAGGGACATCTTTTGATATTTAGGGTCAATGTTGCAGAAGGATGGGGGTATTGATGAATATGTGAACCATTGAATCAAAACCAGATCGATGAAGTGGTGCCAAGTTTCTGGCATTCTCTGTGACGAGAGAGTGCCACAAAAGCTAGAAGGCAAGTTCTATAGGACGGCGGTTCGACCCGCAATGTTGTATCGTGCTGAGTGTTGGTCGACTAAAAGGCGACATGTTCAACAGTTAGGTGTGGCGAAGATGCGCATGTTGAGATGGATGTGTGGCCAGAAGAGGAAGGATCGAGTCTGGAATGATGATATACGAGATAGAGTTGGGGTAGCACCAATTGAAGAGAAGCTTGTCCAACATCGTCTGAAATGGTTTGGGCATATTCAACGCAGGCCCTCAGAAGCTCCAGTGTATAGCGGATGGCTAAAGCGTGTGGATAATGTCAAGAGAGGTTGTGGTAGACCGAATTTGACATGGTAGAAGTCCGTAAAGAGAGATCTGAAGGATTGGAGTATCACCAAAGAACTAAACATGGACAGGGGTGCGTGGAAGCTTGCTATCCATGTGCCAGAATCATGAGTTGGTCGCGAGATCTTATGGATTTTCCACTTTCTGAATACTTTAAGAAATGAATTGGAGCGAGGGACAAGGAATAGAAACTTGATGTGTCTGCTGGGAAGGCAATTACGAAGGAATTGGTGGTCCGCTTTCCTCTTAGTCCTTTGAATGATTTATTTTCTTTTGGTGTGCAATGGCATCACTAATGCTGACACATCTCCACTGTGGGTTTAATATTTTCACTAATCATCTCAAGTTTCCCCTTCATTGGAATAACTACTTAAGGAATCTGTTAACCAGTTCATGGTTCTTGTAGAAAGAAAGAAGACGAATCTAAATTTCTTAATGAAGGGGGAATGTATATTGCCGTATTTAAGATTTTAATTATTGATACAGTCTCTTATGCATGCCTTCGGTGCTATACTCCATAGACGTTGAAGCTCTTAAGCCTCTTATTTGCCACATTGTTGTTTAGATATCAAGAGCCTTTTCTTTTGAAGGTATTGGCTTATCTTTTTGCATGAGTAATTATGTGCAAAATAATAAAGCATCCTTCAGCATTGTTTGTATCATTGGTAGCTGTCATTGAATCTACTAAGGTGCTGAATGTCAACTGGTAGGGACAGACATCACCTATCAGTTTACATGAGAGGGCAAAATATTCCAAGCTACTGATCTGTGTTCAAATATGCTTTGTCACAACTTCACACTCTTCAGCATGAGCCCAGCATTTCTTTCGAAGTTCAAACTGCGGTCCAGACACACCGCCTTGGAAGTTCTCACAAAATCAATGCTCGTGGGAGAACTCTGAATTTGTGGGTTCTCGCTTATTGTGAGAGAACTCTGAATTTCTTGGTTGCTGATGGTGGTTGATCTCACTATCGACTGTCAATATCTATGCATCACAGGTTCTCTTATTGCACTTTATGCATTGTACCATTTACAGCAGATTCTAAGAATGCAGTCTAAATGAGACTCAACCTCTTAAACGAGCTCAAGTGCTCTAAATGAGACATTTGGAGGCGGCTTTTATGGACGCGTACTACCACAATGTGCATTTGGAGTACTTGTTGAAAGGTATAGTTCTTGGAATCTTTATATCTTACAACCGAGATCATCCCCCCTCCCGCTGCAAATTTACGCTTGTGTATCATGCTGTGTAGGTGTTATCAGATCTTAGCATTACCTTTACTTGCAAGTTTGGACAACTAACTCTGCCTTTCCCTGCCATGTTGTAATTAGCGCCATGTTATAATCACAACCACTTTTCAAGTACTCAACTCCACATAATGTTATGCAGCACATATTGATTCTAATATGTTCCTCCTTCGGTCTTACAGGTTGCTCTTTGCCTCGAGCGCATGCATATGCGCTGGATCGAAGCATGTTTGAGCTTGAAGGAAGCTGATGTCTGGCCTGCCAAGTTATGTCCATCAAAATACTTTGACATTTTTTTGTATCTGCACAACTGAAATTGTTTAATCTCTTCAGTTCCAAAATTCAGTGGTTCAGTAACGTAAAGATGAGAAACCCATGATTTTCTCCATTGACAAGGATGCTGCATTTGTGATGAACATTTAAAAGGTGGGAAATCAAACTGAAGGTATGTGCACTCCTCTTGGCTATTCTTATCTGTTTTTTTTTCTTTCTTAACATTATTGGCTCAAGTTGTCTGCCTGTTGGATAGTGGAATTCCGCAATTTATGTTGCAGTTAAAACACTTGGAGAGGGATTTGTAACTGAATGTTAGTCTCAACAGTAGATAAACCAATTAACTGACCTCTGCGGTGGATCAATTATCATGCACATTTTATGAGCTTTGGGTGACATATATCATTAGTATGATCCAAAGCTAAATAAGTTGTTCTCTTTGTCTAGTTTCGTACTTTGGAGATGTACGCGCTTACAGCCAAAGACCTCTTTAGAGTATTACATAAGTAGACCATGTTGGTGCACTTTGAGTAAAACAATGAATCATCAGAGTTATGATGTAACTCTGTGAACACCCTTTTTAAGTGAGAGACGCATCATCTGATTTTTTAAGCTTAAACCTCATATGGGAGGATAATTGTAATTTCCAAATGTTCTGATTTTCGTCATGAGAAATGACACGGGCTGAATTTGGTAAATGTTTTGAGGAAGGAGGTCAATAGTGTTCCTATAATCTTTATGATTCAGTCTTAGCTTTACACCTTTGTAATTTAACTGTCGATAGTGAAACTATGATGGAAATTACTTTGAGTGTACTGGGTTTATGTTTCTTTCCTTGCCAAGACACTGCATAAGTGCCATGACGTATATGATCTGGAGAAATGGTTCTGATCAATGTTGACGATATCGCTTATCGTTATCGTCTCGGTCAGCTAAGGATTAGAGATTAATCGAAAATCGGCCGATTAATCGATTTTATCAGTCGACTATTAATCGGACAATTTGTTTCAAATCTCAAGTTCTCAAAACTAAAATACGCTATATTCAACACCAAAACAATATTTGACAGAAGTGTTACCTTGATTTCTAGCCTTTGAATCCTCGTATAATGGCAAACAAAATAGGACAATAGTACAGATTCTGTAACAAGGTCCACAAAACATAAATAAACATAGTTTTTGCAAACATAGTATTACGAGTAGGTCCGATTTATCAGTAGATTCCCGATAAATCGCTTATCAGAACGATAAATCGGTCCAAAAGATAAACGACAAAGATAAGGCATAATCTTATCGGTCACCCCCTGATTAGCGATAAATCGGAAGATTAATCGGTGAATCGGAAGATTTCTTGAATAGTGGTTCTGATACTCCTAGAGAGACTATAGTCTTATTTATATATTGTGTTGCTTGTTCAATAGATAATATGGTTTCATGTGTACGTCATTTGTTAGATAAATTTTCCATTTTATGGTCTTATTTAAGTCTTAAGTTTTCATTGATCGGAAATGGTAGATCGGCTGGCAGTGGAATCTATAGGAGCTTCCACCTTATTTATCTCTTTCTATGTATTGCGTTTGGCCCCCCCCCCCCTCCTCCTCCTGTTCTCACACCATTAGTTTTTCTGCGGTTTGCTAAGGTATGTAAGGCTGCCGCTGGTCGATTTGGCCTCGGGCGGGTGTCGGCGTGTACAAATCTATGTGCGTGTGTAATTGCTGCTTACGCTGATGACGGATGCAAATTTGATGGAAGGTGGTGCTCTCTGGTGATGGAGGATTGCATATTCTTTTGTTTAGTTTCCAGTTTTGCTTGCTGTGGTGATTATGCTTATGCTGAACAAACACACGGTCTGCCAAAAGGTGTTGTGCTTTCATGTGGTTGCCTACCAAATTATTTTCTTCTTCTGGTCAACCATTTGTGTGCTCTGATACTGATTTAACTCAGTGTTAGGTAGATATACCATGATTAGGTTGTTGAATGAATCTGCTCGTTCTCTGTCAGGATGTATAGTTTCCTTTCCCCTTTCACCCTCAGCTATATAATTTTATTGGACACTTTGTTAGACGACGGAATATATACAGCTGAGGGGGTTAGTCCCGGGATATTGCGTTAAGTGGGCTTATTTATGTCTGTAACCTCGTATTTCTCTAGGCTCTTAGCCCGCGCCGAGGCTCATCCCTTGTACTGAAGGCGGCTGCGAGAGAACTGGGAAGCGTCGCAAACTGAAGTTGGCCTCGGATGCATAGTGTCTGAACCCCAGTCACTTTTGTCGATCATACAGCGAAGAGACGCCAGCAGTGGAAGGACATGAAGAAGCAGGAGAGGAAGTCGCGCAGAATCAGTTACTGCAAGGAGTGCCGTCTGCCGCTGACAATGTGTGCTCTGCATGGGTGCCTCATCTGAGAATTCTGTTTTGCTTGCTAGTTAGTGTGTACGAGCTTCGGTTATGTGTGGTTTGCATATTCAGTCGTCTCCTTTTCAGTTTCATTGAATGGATATACAGTGTCGTAGTACGTTTTATTGAGTCAGTAGTACGAGCAGGATATGATCGTTTTGGAAACAGAGCACTATGTAGCCTCTTTTTTTTTTTTTTTTGCGAGATGAGCACTATGTATCCTCAACTGCACATATACCATCAGTGCCTATTGATTTTTACAAAAGTCAAACATTACAAACTTTGACCATGTTTATAGAGAAAAGTATGTACATCCAGAATACCAAATGCACATCATTGGATACATCGTGAGTTATATTTTCAGAATGTACATGTTTGGTATTGTAGATGTAGATAGTTTTCTCTATACACTTGATCAAAGTTGACAAAGTTTGATTTTCACAAAAATCTGTAGGCACTACATTGTGGAACGGAGGGAGTATGGATTAAGAGTGATATCAGAGGAAGGCGTGGATGATCCTCTGGTGGAGACACCAGTTAAGGACCCAAAGAGTTTTTTTTTTTTTTAAATATGAGCACCTCCTTTATTAATTGGCTACAATAGTAGCATCAGATACAATTAAGGGGATGATAACCGACGGGGGATCATCCATCCATACATCAGGAGAATTGAATCTAGCTAGACTAGCTAATTCATGTGCTACCTTGTTATTCTCTCTAAAACAATGCTCATAAACAACATGACTGAAGTCTAAAGAAATGAAATAGCAGTCATCAAAAATCGCACTGGCTACCGAAGCTGAGAATCCTTCTTTGAGTGCTTCAATCACATCCATATTATCTGAATTCACCTCAATTTTGCTACATCCAGTTATGCGAGCAAGATTTAGACCGAATCTGATTGCACTTGCCTCAGCAGTAAAAGCATCATAACAAATTCCAAGTTTCTCATTTGCTGCAGCAATAAACCTTCCCTTGTGATCTCTAATGACCGCCCGTACTGAACCTTCAAGCAAGTCCTGATCAAAACTAGCATCCACATTTAGTTTGACATACCCGTTCCTTGGTCTCATCCAACCACCCAACTGAATCCTTGGCCGTGGTGAATTTGCTGCTAAGTTCTCTGACAAGGAACGTACAACAAGGTTGATCTGTGGAGCCGTTTGTGGATCATCTCCATGTGTAATTTTCCTCCTTTCCCACCACAAGTACCAACAGCATGTGGCCACTGTTTCTCGCAATTTTGGCAATCCTAACACATGGATATGATCGTCCGGTAGGCTGAGAAGATAATCTAACACAACCTCCCCGCAAGTATCCATCGCCAAACCCTTCTGTATAACATCCCACACTCCAAGCAGGTTCCAAACCTGAGTCACCAGTTAAGGACCCAAAGAGTTCGCGAACACTGCAGGTGATCAAAGACATTGGAATAGGGGGTGATGGAACAAGTTTATTCCACAGGTTCTGATCTTCAGTAATGAAACGAACGGGAAAAAAAAATAGAACCAAGTACAAAGACTTTGGACCAACTCTCAAGAAAATATGGATTCTTGCAAATCAAGAGGAGAACAAGAAAGGTAGAATGATTCTTCTCCAGCGAGTGACGGGTCTTGTTCATTCCTACGAAGCAAAGGTCTTGTTTACCTCCACGAGGTGGATATCTTGTTCATTGCCGGCCTTCGATATATTCCGTACAAGGGATGCCTTCATCCCACAAGGAAGAGAGCGAAGATGCAGTTTTTTTTAAAAAAAAACAGAGGCAAAAAAGTTACCTCATTGATTAATCAAGAAGAAGAGAATTGCCCGGTTGATTAACGGAAAATTAGGCAAACACTAGTACAAACCAACCATACATGGACTACTCACAAAGCATGCAACTCAATAAACACACGATCAACCTGACAACCATACCCAACACATAACGACCACCAACCTTCACATTTCTACATCGCAAATAAACCCCCTTGACCGAAGACCACAAACACATGCAAAACCACGAAGACAAGCCAGACCCTAAGGACAACCCATTAGATCGGTGGCCATCCATCAAGCAACTACGGACGCCTTTCCTTTGACGCCACTCTTCTTGCTTTTGCTTCTAAGATATTTCTTCACAAACATCTAGTTAGATCCAGGGCTAGCTGCCTCCAAACGTTTGAGCAAACTGTGAAGCTCTACCTTCAAGAGAATCACATCAACCTTGTCACGCATAGTTTCCACGTGGCCAACGGAAATGGGTGATGGCAACATCAAAATCTCCACATTCCACTAAGGCGAGCGGCTAGCTGGGTTCCAAAGGAGCACGCACTAACATACCGACCACACTGAAGGAAATATGCCCTAAAGACGATAATAAAGTTGTTATTTATATTTCCTTGTATCATGATAAATGTTTGTTATTCATGCTAGAATTGTATTAACCGGAAACTTAGTACATGTGTGAATCATAGACAAAACAGAGAGTCCCTAGTATGCTTCTACTTGACTAGCTCGTCAATCAAAGATGATTATGTTTTCTAACCATAGACATGTGTTGTCATTTGATCAACGGGATCACATTATTAGCAGAATGATGTGATGGACAAGACCCATCCGTTAGCTTAGCATTATGATCGTTTAGTTTTACTGCTATTGCTTTCATCATAACTTATACATGTTCCTTTGACTATGAGATTACGTAACTCCCGAATACCGGAGGAACACCTTGTGTGCTATCAAACGTCACAACGTAACTGGATGATTATAAAGATGCTCTACAGGTGTCTCCGAAGGTGTTTGTGGTGTTGGCTTAGATCGAGAATAGGATTTGTCACTTCGAGTGTCGGAGAGGTATCTCTGGGCCCTCTCGGTAATACACATCATAATAAGCCTTGCAAGCAAATGACTAATGAGCTAGTCACGAGATGATGTATTACGGAACGAGTAAAGAGACTTGCCGGTGACGAGATTGAACTAGGTATGATGATACCGACGATCGAATCTCGGGCAAGTAACATACTGATGACAAAGGGAACAACGCATGTTGTTATGCAGTTTAACCGATAAAGATCTTCGTAGAATATGTAGGAACCAATATGAGCATCCAGGTTCCTCTATTGGTTATTGACCGGAGATGAGTGTCGGTCATGTCTACATAGTTCTCAAACCCGTAGGGTCCGCACGCTTAACGTTCGATGACGATCGATATTATGAGTTTATGTGTTTTGATGTACCGAAGGTAGTTCGGAGTCCCGGATGTGATCATGGACATGACGAGGAGTCTCGGAATGTCCGAGACATAAAGATTGATATATTGGACGGCTATATTCGGACACAGGAAGTGTTCTGGGTGATTTCGGAGAAACCGGAGTGCCGGAGGGTTACCGAAACCCCCCCGGAAGTACTAATGGGCCACATGGGCCTTAGTGGAGAGAGAGAGAGGGCTAGCCAGGGCAGGCCACGCGCCCCCTCCCCCTCTGGTCCGAATTGGACTAGGGAAGGGGAGGGGGCGCCCCCTTTCCTTCTCCCTCTCCTCCTTCCTTTTCCACCTCCTAGTAGGAGTAGGAAAGGGGAGTCCTACTCCTACTAGGAGGAGGACTCATCCTCTCCCCGCGCGCCACAAGGGCCGCCCGGCCTTCCCCTTGCTCCTTTATATACGGGGGCAGGGGCACCCTAGGACACACAAGTTAACATCAGTTTTATCCGTGTGCGGTGCCCCCCTCACATATATACACCTCGGTCATATCGTTGCAGTGTTTAGGCGAAACCCTGCGCCGGTAGCTTCATCATCACCGTCACCACGCCATCATGCTGACGACACTCTCCCGTGACGCTCAACTGGATCAAGAGCTCGTGGGACGTCATCGAGCTGAACGTGAGCTGAACGCGGAGGTGCCGTACGTTCGGTGGTTGGATCGGTTGGATCGTGAAGACGTTCGACTACATCAACCGCGTCACTAGACATTTTTGTTTTCGGTCTACGAGGGTACGTAGACACACTCTCCCCCATCGTTGCTATGATTCTCCTAGATAGATCTTGCGTGATCGTTGGATTTTTTTTAAATACTACGTTCCCCAACACACACCAGCATCATCTACCCACGGGAACCACCGGCACGATGGACTCAGGCACCTCTAGTTTCTCACATGACATAGGTGGATCATATCCATCAATGAGGTCGCCCATGAGTCCACCAAAGTGGAATCAGTTCCCTACACAACTCCAGAAGCTCGGGCATGATCTGTAGCACCGGAGCCACAACTACATCGATGCATGGATTCTCAGAGGCATACGACGGCGAGCTGACACTAGCACGAGGGGAGAAGCATCCATGAAGCTCAGCTCCACTCTTGTCCTCAAGGTTGACATCAGGCACAACCAAGGGGCGTAACACAACAGTGGTCTGCAGTACATACGACACATGGGAGAGCCCTCTCAGACCAACGTCAGCTCGCTCCAGAAATTTTCCCATCTTAAGCATCCAACTTTGCATGGAGTCAACAACACCGCGCAAGGGTTGGACCATTTTCTCAAGCAGGAAGGAAGCCATGGCCGAGGAGCTTAGAGCTCTGCCTGCCCCTCCAAAGCGGACCGCAGCGGCATATCTGCCAAGGCCACAGAGGCAGCAAGAGTAGAAACAAATCGACGCCCAAGAATCACGACCAAAGCTCTTGGAGAGGAGTCAGGCTTCTATTTGAGCTTGACCTTTACTAACCGTAGATATATGTTTTTAGGGATCCTAGATACATGAAATTAATTGCACAAAACTGCCACAGTTGCGGCTAGGTTTGCATAAAACCAACTATTCATCCGTTCCTAAATATAAGTCCTTTTAGACATTTCAAATGGACTACAACATGCGGATGTATGTAGACATATTTTAGCGTGTAGATTCACTCATTTTACTTCGTATGTAGTCACTTGTTGAAATCTCTACAAAGACTTATATTTAAGAACGGAGGGAGTAGTACTTGTTTTTTTTTTTCAAAAGCCATCGAGTTTTAGTAAACCTTTTGCAGAAAACACGGATCGAGTAGATATCTTCACCAGACAATTTCTATAAATGGAACGTTTACCGTGACTTGGTCTCCAGCAGATATTTCATCGACCAGTAGTATCTCGAAATATCTTTTCTTTCCGGAAGTAGTCCCAGCCCACTTTTCTCCCCAGCGCCACGTGGGCCGCGCTCGCACGGCCAGGACGCCTCCCACGTACGCGCACGGGGCTTCCTTCCGTGCCGCACCCGCACATAAATAAAACAAATAAGAAAAGGGGAAAGCGGGTCGGAAGGGGAGAAAAGTAAACGCCGCGCACCGCAATCGGAACGGAAATCCCCCGAATTCGCCGCCGGAATCCACCGATCGACCGGCGGACCGATCCAGCCGGCCGGCCGGCGAGAGCAGCGGGGCAGGCGGGAGGCACCGGCGGAGATGGTGAGCGCCTTCTTCCTCTTCTGCGGGTGCGTGGAGCAGGCCAACGTGGCGGTGGTCGAGAAGTGGGGCCGCTTCCTCCGCCTCGCCGAGCCGGGCCTCCACTTCTTCAACCCCTGCGCCGGCGAGCTCGTCGCCGGCACCCTCTCCACCCGCGTCCAGTCGCTCGACGTCAAGGTCGAGACCAAGACCAAGGTATTCTCCTCTCCCTTCTTTCCCCCCTTCTTCGCTTCCTTGCTGCCACGTCACGATTGCTCTGCTCTGTCCCCCCCTGGATGGATGGACGGATGGATGGATCGCGGCCTGCCCTAGATCGATCGATCGCCGTTGTCACTCGCCGGCGCTAGATTCGCGATTAATACTGACCAACTGCTATAAGAGAAGCAGATGCAGTTGCTCCTGCTGGGATGGTCGCCCAACTCTCTGCAGCGTTGGGAAGGTTGAAACACCCCTGGCAAAGCCTGAGAAAATCGCCAAATTAAGAACTCTCTGCGCCCAGGGCCCATCTCTGCCCTGCCCCTGTGTCTGGTCCGGTAGAGCGACCCTATCAATATTGTCATGTTACTAGTTTCTACTTTAGTAGACACATAATAATGCATATGTGTTCGCGGGTTGTTGCAATCCCCTGCAAGCTGGTGGGGAAATTTGTTTTGCTGTTCCAAACCAGTCCTGGACTGTCCTTTGGGAGGTGCTTGCTAGTTCAAAGATCAAATCATTGTCGTGTGACAATGAGATTGCAGCACGCAGGGATGCTAGCTATGTCCGCTCAAGTATCTCTGAATGTGAAAAAATAGAGTAGTGTTACGTCTTGGGATGATGTTAATATTGGCCTAGAAATTATGTGACAGTGTGAGAACATTGCTTGCACGACGTTGTGTCATCTGCAATTCAATTGGGTTTACAGCTGGAGCAAACCTTCCTTTTTATCTATTTTTTCTTCTGATGGTAGATGCTAGGTAACTTGACCATAATAACCCAGTCGTTCACACATTCTGAGTTTATCAAAGGGAAATATGTGTCATTGAAGGGCCATTGTCATAACATCGATGGCTTCGCTTGTTGCTGTACTTGCTGAAACAACCGATGATCTCTTTTTCCCCTGCAGGATAATGTGTTTGTTCAGCTGATCTGTACAATTCAGTACCGGGTTGTTAAGGAGAATGCAGATGATGCATTCTACGAGTTGCAGAATCCCCAACAGCAAATTCAGTCCTACGTCTTTGATGGTAAATATTAATATCTTGCTGTGCCATTTATACTGTTTCTTCAAAACCTAAGCTGGTGGCTGGTGTTCTTTTTCTGGAAAATAGTGGTTCGGGCCATAGTTCCAAGAATGGAGCTGGACAGTCTTTTTGAACAAAAGAATGATGTCGCAAAGGCTGTACTTGAGGAGCTTGAAAAGGTAACTCCATTAACCTATTTTTCTTGTTACATGTATTACATGCTGTCATGGCACATTCTTACATGTATTTAAATCATTCCACTGGATTGGTCAGCAATTTATTTTATTCAGTTTTCTTTGCCCCAATGTGTACCATTACTCTGGATTTTGGTCAAACATGCTATTCTGATGCCCACAGATGTTACTACATTTTTGCGAAAATTGTATTTATGGTTCACTTAATACCACTAAAATAGTTCAGTTCAACTTATGTCACTGCTCAGGCAAGTACATGGTTATCAAATTATAAGCACCATATTTGTTTCTTCCTTGGATGATTGGTTTTAATTTCTGAGAAAACCATATTCTTGTCTGATTTGTACAATGCTATCTGTTGCTTACCCTTATTTTTATTTTGCTGGTGGGTAATGCCTATTTGTCCCCTAAAAGAACTGTTTCCCTCTGCAGTATCCACAACGCTTCGTTGTTTGTTCTTATTACACCATCTCTTGAGAAAGTGATCCTGTGTTATGTTCATCATCTTCTTGGATGGGTCTGCTGAGTACTGCTTTTTTCTGTCTTGCATGAAAACTTGTTAACTTGATGAATCCTACCTCTGTTTGTCCAGGTGATGTCAGATTATGGTTACAGCATTGAGCACATTCTCATGGTTGACATCATCCCTGATGCTGCTGTCCGCAGAGCAATGAACGACATAAATGCAGGTATAATGACGTTTTGAGCAGTAGTGTATGTGTACGCGGTGTCCTGTTTTTTCAGGTTGTACAGCCTAGGAAATGTTTATTACATGCTGATTGTCTGCAAAACTTATCTCAGTTCTTACCCAACTGTTAAATTGCTGTCTTCTCTTCTCATGCTACATATGGTTGCTCTCTAATAGAGTACACTTGTTTAGGCTCTAAGTAAGCAGTTCTGTTTATATGCATGTGTGCTCCCTTTAACCTGTCAACCCTTGTCACACAGCCCAACGGCTCCAGCTCGCAAGCGTCTACAAAGGAGAAGCGGAGAAGATCCATCTGGTGAAGAAGGCGGAAGGGGAGGCCGAGGCTAAGTACCTGTCAGGCGTCGGCATCGCCAAGCAGCGGCAGGCTATCACGGACGGCCTGCGGGAGAACATCCTCAACTTCTCGCACTCGGTGTCGGGCACGAGCGCCAAGGAGGTGATGGACCTGATCATGGTCACCCAGTACTTCGACACCATCAAGGAGCTCGGGGACAACTCGAAGACCACCACGGTGTTCATCCCCCACGGCCCGGGCCACGTCAAGGACATCGGCGACCAGATCCGCACCGGCATGATGGAGGCGTCGAGCAGCGGCCTGTAGGCCGTGGCTGTCTGCCACGTGTATGGTTTGGCTGGATGGGTTTTCTGCGTGAGGCGGGGAGAGTCGATCTGTTTATATATATTGTTAGGATTATAGTAAACTACTTATTTATTTGTTTTTAGTGTGTAATAATACAGGCGCAGGGACTTGGTTGTGCATGAAGATTGTCGAATTCTGGTATTATATAATCATAAAACGGGAAACATTTTGTGCTAGAATTTACACTGGGTTTGCTTGTTTGAGATGTGATGGGAACTATTCCGTTCCAGTTTATTTGAAGTTCTAGCTTTGCACTAATTTTGTAAGTGGAGTAGATAAGATGACTGACTACTCGGTGTTTTCGGTGGTGTTTGAAAGTTCTTATCAACGCTCTTGCCGACGCTTCGGGGCCGTGGCATGGCGCCGGGTCAGTTTATGCTTCTGTTTGAGTCGTTTCATTGATCCTGGAATAATGCAATCAGGGAGTGTGGAGCCCACAATCAATAAGGCGTTCATTACTTCTTTGATATGCAGGGGATGTAGCTCAGATGGTAGAGCACTCGCTTAGCATGCGAGAGGTATGGGGATCGATACCCCACTTCTCCAAATTTTTTGTCTTTACCTTTACCTTTGCATATCCGAAAATACTCTAACGAATCTATGACCCAGAGAGTACAATTGCTGACATGATATAATTGGCCTTCCTCTTCAGATTTATTTAGAACTTCAAGCGTTCAAGGCAAGGTTTTGAGAGCACTTGTTGGGTTTAAGATTCGTTTTGCTAAATGTTACAGCCTAAATGCTGACCCTACTTGTTGGGATGGGTGTTCACCCCAAAGTGTTCCTGGACTGCATGCATACATCCGTATTTAATGATTTGTTGGGTTTAAAATTCCCTGCTGCTGCTAGTCCTTTTGATTTCTTTTTAATTTTGGAATCTCGGCTTTTGTAAAGTTGATATTTCAATTGCAAAATGAACAGAAAGTGTTAGAACCGACAATCTCCAAGTGTGACAGGAGAATCACCACATTATTTTTCCCTAGAAAACAGAATGGCATATACATGTCCCACACTTTACAACATACAAAATAGCTCATACTCTTGATAGATAAAGTGGAAAATGAAGCAAAACAAAAAAAATTGTAAGCTACTACTACGAGTACTCCATAATTGCTCGTCCGCCAGAACCGGTAACATAATTCCTAGCATGGTCCTAGCGACTTCAGATTCGGCAATTGCGGAGGCAACGAGTGAGTTCAGTCTCAATATGCGCATCAACAATTTGCCCTCGCCATCTTAGAGATGTTTCAGTTAAAGTTGTAAAAAATGTTGTGGTTTGCCTCTTGTAATTAATAGTACCTCTAGCATGCTAACTAGCAAAGGTTTCGAGCAAAAAAAAAAAAGGGATAATGTAAGAAATTCTAGGGGCTCTAGAACAAATCTCAAATTGACTGGGCTAAGGCAAATCTTAAACCTCAGCAAAGGTCTCGGAATGAATGCACATGCTAGCCTTGCCCTTAATGGCTTCGGGCGAGGTCTTTACCAAAATTCTTGCCTTTAACAAAAACAAAATCCTCGACCTCTATCATCAGTTCTGTAACCACTCTACCAACATGGCAAGTTTAAATAGGGCACTCATCATCCTACCCCGAAAAAAAGAAGCCGCCACATCTTCCTATGACTTTCTCCCAATGTGGCTTTGAAACTACCCCATCAAAGGAATCGCTAAGCTACTCATGAGCATACTTATTCCCATAATCCCGCTCTTGCTACACGCTGATCAAACAAGTTTCATTCGGGTCGAACAATTGCAGAAAACTTGGATTGTTGTTTGGTTGGTAGTCTGAAATTTGGAACATATTTTTTTAGTGTTTCCCGAACATGTCCTTGGCCTGGAGCTCACATGCAATTGATTAGCTTGACTAGATCGCGGGCATCTTGATTTGCCTGGGGCAGGGAACCTGGGCTCCAGGCAGATGCGCTTTAGATCCCGGTAGCATGTTCTATGCTACTCTCTCTGTCAACTCAGTGATCCCATCTAATTATTTACTCCCTTCGGTTCAAAAAACAAATTATTTACTCCCTCCATTCTAGAATATAAGGTGCACACGCTTTTTGAGATTTCACTTTGACCATAAATTTCATTTTGCTCAGGCAGATTTCACTTTCACTTTGATCACACTCATATTGTATGATCATGATAAATTAGCTGAACACACTATTGACCTGAATATTGCACCTACGAAGCGGGAGATTGAAGTTATGAACAATGCTGTGGATCACGTGGCCCTGCAGCTGCAGCTACCATTTTTTTTATGAATGTGCAAACTTAACCTAAGATATAGTGCCATTTACTTTCTGGTCCTGGAGTCGGTTATACAGCAAATGAGGTAGCTAAGAATTCTCGTGCTACTCGGCCTAGCATGGCATACTGATCCACCTTGTTTACCTCTCCTAGTGCATGATGTTACCTCTCATTAGTAAAGTATAAAGCTTTTAATTGCCAAATGGAAACTATGACAAAAGCTGTTGGCAGTTGATTAAGCTCGTTAATTCAAATAGTACATCACTGGGATGTAGCTCAGATTGTAGAGCGCTTGTGTAGCATGCGAGATCTATGGGGATCAATACCCGACTTCTACAAATCAATTTTTTTCTTTCCAGATCTGAAAATATGATACAGGAAAACACTGCCTTGACAATACTTTTTTTCAAGTTAAAAAAAAGACTATACTTTTTTTCGATGATAGTGATATTGACTTTACTTTTGCAAATCCAAAACATACGCACAAATATGTTCTGCGAAGCAAAGCAGTGCAAAATGCCACCATCATTTTCCTAAAAAAAAAACAATGTCATCATCATGATTTCATTACCATCTTCTTTGTAAAAAAAAAGATAGCAAAATGGTACTCGGACACACGATCACAGCATTCCAGGAAAGAAAGAAAAAACTCATCTACATGTTCTGCCATGCCCCCGACCAAATTTATTCAGTCAATCAATCTCGCCAATGCAGCAGCCAGGTGAAAGCCTTTATCCCTGGAAGGGCACTTGGGTTTCCATGTCCAGTTGGAGCAGATGAGTGCTTGAGTATGCCAAAAGAAAACTTCGTAGTCAGGAAATACATCAAATGCTCACACAGATAGCGGCAAAAAGGGGGAGATTTCAAAAGGGAGTGCACTCTGGGAACATTGCATTCTTTTTTCCTAGAAAATGGGATGGCATAAAGTGTTAGAACTGATCAATCTCAAGTGTGACAGGAGAATCAAAATTGCATTATTTTTTCCTAGAAAACAAGATGGCATATACATTTATTATACTTTACAACATAAGGCAAGTCTCACACTCTTGGAAGGTAGAGTGAAAAAAAGAGCAAAACACATACAAATGTGTAAGCTACTATTACGAGTACTCCACAATTTCTCGTCCGCGAGACCCAGCGAAATTGTTCCTAGGATGGTTCCCAGCGACTTCATCTTCTGCAATTGTGAAGTCAACGAGTGAGTAGAGCATGTCAGTACGTACAAGACCAAGACCAAATTTACAAAAAGATATATACAAAACAACACAGAAAAAGGTTTACCGAGATAATCTTGGAGACATTATAAGACGACACAGGCTAGGAAACTGAGTGAGAACTTTGAGACATTACAAGACTACAAAGAAAAAGGTATACTGAAATAATCTTTGAGACATTATAAGACTACACAGGGTAGGCAACTGAGTGAGAACTTTGAGAGATTATAAGACTACACATAATTTATTTATTTTGGGAAAGGAGGATGTGCCCCCGGCCTCTGCATCTGGATAATGCATGCATCCATTTTATTAATTATTCCAAAGGACCTTAATTACAAAGTAATATATCAGTCCGCGTGAAGAAAACATACTGGCAACACCTGCTCTCCTTGATGAAGGGGTGCTGAATGTCCGAGCCTAATACCAAACAGACATCGCACCAAAGCCTAACATCTAAAGTCGGTTTCCCAAGCCTAGCCACATACCGGGACACGGTCACATACCGGTCTGGCACACTCACAATGGGCAGCTCAAGCGCACCCTGCAAGGCCCGACACCACCTTCTTCCATCAATCCATCTTCAGAGCAGAAACTGACGCATTGACCGAGTCAGGCCTCACTGCCATCAACGCCACCACGACGCCAGACAACGTCGTCCTCCTGCGCCAGTCCATCCCTGTACATCAGATGCCGAATATGCATTGTGCCACGCCATCAAAATCCGTCGCCATCAATATGTAGGATGAAGCACCGCTCCACTACAGATGCGGTCCGCTGGTCCTCGAGTCCGTGTACGCCTCCAAGAATGACGCCCCCAAGGGGGAAACGACAAAAGCTCGCGGCCGTCTTCCGATCTACCGATCTAGGGTTTCCCCCGAAGGTAGCAGATAGTGTTCTAAAACTTCTCCACGGCGATGCCTTCAAGAAGAGAACGACACTGAAGAGCGCCGCCATCGTTGGCCCTGGCATCTAGCCAAGAGCAGGTTTTGCACCCAGATCTGTTTGAAGAACTGCATCCAGCTTCTTGTGCACGGATCGCCATCTTCTCTATCGGAGACTAGACCAAAAGGATCCAACCGCCTCCGCTTGACCGGCTGCGGCACCACCACGGTGCCAAAGCAGCCAGCTTTGTCAGGACCACCATGCCATCCTGACGCCGCGTACCAGACCCGCCGGCCCGCCAAAGCCCATCTGGGCCTGGCGATCCGATATTCCGCCCTCCGCCACAGGGGCGCTTCCTCTGCGGGAAGGCCGCGCCACCGCTGTCGCCACCGCCATCTCCACCGTCCAAGTCATCCCTAAGAGGACGCCACCGCGCGCGAGGGATGAAGACCCCGCCGCCGCCATCACAGCCCATAGCCCGGGCTTCGCCGACGTGGACTCGGGCGGCGGCGGGAGGGATAGATAGGGGCGCTCTCTTCAGCTTCATGGTCATCATGTGCGCCCCCCGTAGCTAACCCATCAAAACATGATCGGTAAGAACATATAATAAGTTACGTGGTACAAATCATAGTTATCAGATCATTAATTATGTGATAAACGAAATACTTCAGACCGGGTTGCTCCGCCAACCATGAAGACGAAAATTTGCTTGCCTAGCCTCTGAAGTCACCTGATGCATGTCTCAAGACCGAGGAGTCACTGCCAATTATATATATGCTGATGATAAGAAATCAGCTAGATAGCATGGAGCCGATAAGAGCAATTGTGCTTGGAAATTTTCTGTTTGGCCCAAGCTTTAAGATGGAAAATTATTCTCAGTGATACCTTGATTGACCACCATCGGAGTTATGGCCCTTAGCCCACTGTGGTGTGCGCCGTGATCTCCTAGACATGGGCTGTGGATTTTGTGGTGGTCTTGTCGCTGATGCACTTTCTGCGGTACCCTGAGCAGTAGAACTTAGTTCACTTCAAGATGGGTATTCATTTAGAGGTAGTTCCTGTTGAAAACCAACGGAACTTCAATCTATTGAATTCATGCTCCAGCCAACTCATCCAAAAGTCCGAACTGATGGAGGGAGACGGGCAATATATTTCAACACAATCATTACTATTTTGCATCACCAATGGGCATAACATCACTCATATAGTCATATCCAACAGCCATTATACCCAAAAAAGATCAGTTGCCCTCCAATCCATATTAATTGTTGCTGATTTAGTACAAATCGACAATTAATATGGATCGGGGGGAGTGCTATATTTGTCCAGTTCAGTTTGTTCCAAGGCTTATTTGATCAAGAGAATGAAGACCGCCATTCTTAAAGACAACGTAAATTTTAGAACTGCGTTTATTTTTGGTTCCAGCTAATGTTGACCGCAGCATGGCATGTGATAATTATTGACTGCATAAAAAGAACAAGAAATAAAGTAGGTAAGAAAATATTTCATTTTGTTTTATTAAATTGGCTGCATGCATCACTCTGATGCAGAACTTTTAGCTCAAATCATGAGTTCACCTTTTGGGCATCAAATTTGAGAGAGAAACCACAAGGCCGTGCTGCCTCACTTGTGTGTCCGGCGGCGCCGCCGCAAACAGGGCAATCACAGCTGACGCGCCTTCTTGACTCATCGCCGCCTACCTGCCAGCTAGAGCCATCCTCCCCCTCCCCTCCTATAGGCTGCGGCTTAAGCCCTCAACAAGTCCTTCCTCGACTCTGCACGTATGCAGCCTGTCGGTAGAAGATAGGTAACTACACGTCTTCTTTGTGAGAGATATTTGTGAGTCTTTTTCGCTCAATGTTCGATGCAATTAATCAACCATTTCCTACCCGTTGGTTCTTGAAGGTTGTGGAATGTTTGCTCCGTTGGTTCTGCTTGATCTCAAATGTCTGTCAAATTTTGGCCAAATTCCAGTCAAATTCGTCCGAGATTTTGCCGAAAACTTTGAAATGCCCGAAATTCGGCCATTTCGCTCAGGGGCGAAAAAAATACGCAAACCGAAAACCAAAACAGAGGGAAGATCTCATCGGCGACGGCCCTCCAGTCGTGGAGTGCATCCGGCGCCTCCAGCGGCTCACCGTGGTGATGCTCCGGCGGCATCCAGACCTTCTACTGGATGTGGTGATGGTCACACCATGACCATAGTCGTGGTGTGGTGTGGCTGAGCTTCTGCTACGGCCACAACCTCCATCTGGTGAGGTCCTCCCTGTTCCTTCTCGTCTAATCTAGCTCCTGCATGGCCTTGCCCATGATTTGGGTTGGATGTGGCCTCTACTGGTTGCTACTAGATGTTGTAGCCAAGCATCGGCTCCTACTAGAGCTCTCTGGTGATAAATTCATGTTGTTCTAGAGTTTGTCAGTAGGCGCATGCCTATGTGTACTTGCTTTATATATGTGCTCCTGTGATGCTCTGGTGATATGGGGTTGCTCTGGATTTGCTAAGTTGGTCCAGAGCAGTGCTTGATCTACTGTTATGTGGCTTTTGTTGTCCTGAAGAATTGTTCAGTTAAACGGTTACTGTTGATGCCGCTAGTGTTCCACTTGATCTAGTAGTTTTGGTGTATATATTAGTTCAACTGTTACACTATCGGGCTGTGGATTCGATTAACTGCTTCTGCTGTTATCTTCAGTATAGTTGTTGTTAATTGTTCTCCTTTCCATTGGTCTGTTTAACCTCTCTTGTTGTAACTACTGTTACTGCTGTTTAGTCAGGGACGAAGCCAGAAAATAGAGATAGGGGGGGCAAGAACTAAAAACATCAAAATCTTTGGATACATAGTCATATAACTTAGTGAATATTGGAAGATATAAATAGTCAATGTATGTCTGTTGTTCCAGAATAAGAATAAAAATTACATATCTATTAATTTGAAGCTGGATTTACGAGCACCAGTATCAAATATGTCAATAATATCGTCGGAGCTGAACTTGGCTGCTATTTCCTTCTCAATGTAGACTATAGTGCAATGACGAAGAAAATCATCTCCCAATTTACTTCGAAGACGTGTCTTGACAAGTTTCATTGCGGAAAAGGCTCGCTCTGCTGTTGCAGTTGACACCGGAAGTGTTATTACTAATCGTAACAACCTCTCAACCATAGGATAATCAGAAGACTTGCCCGTTTTAATTATTCCTTTTGTCATACCAGCAAGTGATTTGCAATTTTTGATCTCTGGATGGTTCAATGTATCAAGCTGGAAATGTGGTAATTCACACTCCAACCGATCTCTTTCTTGACTAGAAAAATCAGCAGGATAGAATTTTTCCACTAGAGTGCATATCTTTGACTTGTCGAAGGTATCATGTCTAGGGTCCAATGATGAACAAAGATCTAGAAGCTCCGTAACTTGGGAACTGAATCGATCATTCAACTCTATCACTTGTTGATCTATTGCAACATTAAACACGTCTACTTTGTAATGATGGATAACGGTGGTGTTGTCATGCTTATTTCTTGATTTTGTTACATCAACATACCTATAATTGCAATATATATGAAAAACATGAATTAGTTGCATGATTTAGACAATAATGAGTAAGTTTGTAAGTGACTAAATCTCTACATTGGAATTTAATGAACATAGAGATAGGGAAAGAGACATACCTTTGATCCATGTCCGGGATATCAATCTCATGTTTCACACAAAATGATTTGACATCTTCCAAAAGACTCTCCCATACATCTTCTCTCAGTTCAGCAAGCAACGACTTTGTGTTAGAAACACAATCCAGCGCATTAGCAATATCCAAACTTTTATTTTGAAGTTTAACACACAAGATATCCGTAATTTTCATAATTCTTTTCATTAGGTGGAGAATGAAGACAAAATCCAATGTGTTTAATATCTTCAGGGCACCTGCAGCGTCTCCTCTTGAATTCCTTGTAGCTGAGCGATCAGTTGCTACACTTCTTAGAACTGAAACAGTTGCAGCAAACATCTTGAGTAAACTTTGATTGACTTATAGTGTGAACTCCATCTCGTGTCTCCGGCCCTTTGTAAAGATCCTATTTGATTAGCCCCTCTTCCAGTGTCAAGCTCTCCCAATTCAATCTCTCTAGCAATTTCAGCTGCCTGGTGTTCTAGTAACTCATCATTACGTTTGGGAGATGCACTAACTGTATTCACAACAAAATTTGCATGTTGGAAAAAATTGTGAACCTCATTTACCTCCCTTGAAGCGGCAACCAAAGCCAATTGGAGTTGATGAGCTAGACAATGGATATAATAAGCATAGGGACACTCTTGGAGAATTAGAGCCTTTAGCCCATTCCACTCACCACTCATATTGCTTGCTCCATCGTACCCTTGGCCTCTAATATCTTGCACATTCAACCCATTATCAACTAGGACGGCAATGATTTTATTCTTGAGAGTCAAAGCACAAGTGTCACTAACATGAACAAGATTAAGGAAACACTCCCTTATCAACCCTTCTATGTTCACAAACCGAAGAACTACTGCCATCTGCTCTTTTTTAGACTCATCCCGACATTCATCAACCAGTATTGCAAACTTGCTATTACCTATTTCTTCTCTAATTGAGGTTTGCACTTTTCGTGAAATTATGCTAGCAATTTCCTTCTGAATAGTTGAGGAGGTGTACTTTGCATTTCTAGGAGCATTCTGTACAACTTCTTGTACATCCTTATTATAAGAAGCCAAAAGCTTTATCATTTCCTTGAAATTACCTTGATTCTTGGAATCCTCAGATTCATCGTTTCCACTAAATGGACATGCTTGGAACATTAACCACCTGATGCAATCAATAGATAATAATTATTAGACATAATGTATTAATAGAATTGTCTTGAATTAAATATTTGTTGCTTACCTCATGGCATCAATAGAAGTCTTAAGCCTCAGTCTTGCATCAAGAACCATTTGCTTAGTTTGCTTTTTCATCACCTTGTCAATATGAGTTGGATTGTTTTTCAGATTTTCGTAACACCGAACTGCAAAGTTATGAGCTGAGCTGGGAGTAGTGCCCATATGTTTGAGAAAAGCACATTCTTTTCCATTGTTAACCTTCTTCCACTTATCAAATCCTTTGATAGTGAATGTGTCCGAACCACACTTCCCAACTGGCTTCTTCGAAAAGAGAAAACAAGGCAAGCAATAGGCACATTTTGTATTAGTTGAATATTCCAACCACCAAAAATTTGTGTACCAATCTTTTTGGAATCATCGACGAACAACACTTCTTTCATTATATTCATAATTTTCCAATTCGGGCTGATAGGCCTCCTAACATATATAAAAACGCCTAGCATCATCTTGCTTTTCTGGAGGGAGTTGTGAAATTTGAAGGCGCCTCCCTGGGTCTCGATCATATTTTGTGGTTATGACTGTAGCTTCGTCTGTAACTTCTGGCACTGGAACATCTTGAGCATCACCTTCAGCATGACTAGGGTTGTTCTCTTCGCTAGGTTGCACATCATTTGTATTGGCACCATCACCATGTTCACATGGCTGAGACGAGCTTAAACCAATTGGCTTGAAATAAGTATGGATTGACTGAGCTCTCTTCCTCTTCATGTCTACAGAACACAATTGGACAATCAAAAAAAATTCTAATTCGTTTTTAATGTCTATATTCTTACAATTACATTCAAAGACAGAAATTAATCTAATGCTAGTGTTGCAAAAAAACTGACCTTTCTTCCTTGTTTGGTCGCTCATCAGTGTGGCCGGCCGGAATACGCCGGGCGCCCAGGCCGCGGGGAGTGTGGCCGTCGGGGATAGTCGGAGTGTCGGACGGATGCCTTCCCTTCTCAACGGAACGGATGCAGAGATTAGATAGAGCCATAGAGGATAGAGGCGGCCGGCGGCAGCGAGCAAGTTTTTCGGATCGCAAGAACAAGCAGATTGGAAACGAGCCTGGTACAAACGGCTACGGCGCTGCCTATGCGTAGGTCGTGCGTATTCCTTCCAAGTTCCAACTCCTTGCAGGCCTGACTCCTTGTATTCCATCCACGCACCCACGGTGGGCTGTGTTTCCTTTTCCCTTTTGCTAATAATATATTTGGGCCTTTGGTGTTGTGTGTACGTACATGACTATGGGCCTCTGCCTATGG
>LR738712.1:758048590-758069227 GCA_902687465.1 Secale cereale
GGGGTGGCGGCCAGAGGGGGACAGGGAGAGGGGGGCGCACCAGATTGGGCCCTAGGGCCCATCTGCCCTAGGGTTTGCCCCCTTCCCCTCTTGGAAGCGCCCTGGGCCTTGGTGGGGGGGGGGCGCACCAGCCCACCTGGGGCTGGTCTCCTCCCACACTTGGCCGACGTATGCCTCCGGGGCTGGTGGCCCCACCCGGTGGACCCCCGGGACCCTCCCGGTGGTCCCGGTACGCTACCGATAGTGCCCGAAACTTTTCCGGTGACCAAAACGGGACTTCCCATATATGAATCTTTACCTCCGGACCATTCCGGAACTCCTCGTGACGTCCGGTATCTCATCCGGGACTCCGAACAACATTCGGTAACCGCGTACATACTTTCCCTATAACCCTAGCGTCATCGAACCTTAAGTGTGTAGACCCTACGGGCTCGGGAACCATGTAGACATGACCGAGACAACTCTCCGGCCAATAACCAACAGCGGGATCTGGATACCCATGTTGGCTCCCACATGTTCCACGATGATATCATCGGATGAACCACGATGTCAAGGATTCAATCAATCCCGTATACGATTCCCTTTGTCTATCGGTATAGCACTTGCCCGAGATTCGATCATCGGTATACCGATACCTTGCTCAATCTCGTTACCGGCAAGTCTCTTTACTCGTTCCGTAACACATCATCCCGTGATCAACTCCTTGATCACATATTGTGCACATTATGATGATGTCCTACCGAGTGGGCCCAGAGATACCTCTCCGTCATACGGAGTGACAAATCCCAGTCTCGATTCGTGCCAACCCAACAGACACTTTCGGAGACACCTGTAGTGCACCTTTATAGCCACCCAGTTACGTTGTGACGTTTGGTACACCCAAAGCATTCCTACGGTATCCGGGAGTTGCACAATCTCATGGTCTAAGGAAAAGATACTTGACATATAGAAAAGCTTTAGCATACGAACTACACGATCTGTGCTTGGCTTAGGATTGGGTCTTGTCCATCACATCATTCTCCTAATGATGTGATCCCGTTATCAACGACATCCAATGTCCATGGTCAGGAAACGGTAACCATCTATTGATCAACGAGCTAGTCATCTAGAGGCTTACTAGGGACATGGTGTTTGTCTATGTATCCACACATGTATCTGAGTTTCCTATCAATACAATTCTAGCATGGATAATAAACGATTATCGTGAACAAGGAAATATAATAATAACCAATTTATTATTGCCTCTAGGGCATATTTCCAACAGTCTCCCACTTGCACTAGAGTCAATAATCTAGTTCACATCGCCATGTGATTAACACTCACAGGTCACATCGCCATGTGACTAACACCCAAGAGTTCACTAGAGTCAGTAATCTAGTTCACATCAATATGTGATTAATACTCAATGAGTTCTGGGTTTGATCATGTTATGCTTGTGAGAGAGGTTGTAGTCAACGGGTCTGCAACATTCAGATTCCCATGTTCTTCGCAAAACCTTATGTCATATCGTAGATGCTGCTATCACGTTCCACTTGGAGCTATTCCAAACTGTTGCTCCATTATACGTATCCGGTATCTCCACTTAGAGTTATCCGGATAGGTGTTAAGCTTGCATCGACGTAACTCTTTACGTCGAACTCTTTATCACCTCCGTAACCGAGAAACATTTCCTTACTCCTCTAAGGATAATTTTGACCACTATCTAGTAATCCACTCCTGGATCACCTTTGTACCCTCTTGCCAGACATGTGGCAAGGCACACATCAGGTGCGGTACTTAGCATGGCATACCGTACAGAGCCTATGACAAAAGCATAGGGGACGACCTTCGTCCTTCCTCTTCCTTCTGCCGTGGTCAAGTTTTGAGTCTTACTCAACTTCACACCTTACAACTCAGGTAAGAACTCCTTCTTTGACTGATCTATTTTGAACTCCTTCAAAATCATGTCAAAGGTGTGTGTTCTTTTGAAAGTATCATCAGGCGTCTTGATCTATCTGTATAGGTCTTGATGCCCAATATGTAAGCAGCTTTATCCAGGTCTTCCTTTGAAAAACTCATTTCAAACAACCCTTTATGCTTTCCAGAAATTCTACATCATTTCGGATCAACAATATGTCATTCACATATACTTATCAGAAATGTTGTAGTGCTCCCACTCACTTTATTGCAAATACAAGTTTCCAACAAACTTTGTATACCCAAGAACTTTGATCACTCCATCAAAGTGTATATTCCGACTCCGAGATGCTTGCTCTAGTCCATGGAAGGATCGCTGGAGCTAGCATATCTTTTAGCATCCTTAGGATCGACAAAACCTTTCTGATTGTATCACATACAACCTTTCCTTACGAAAACTGGTAAGGAAACTTGTTTTGTCATCCATCTGCCAGATTTCATAAATGCAGCTAATGCTAACATGATTCCGACGGACTTAAGCATCGCTACGGGTGAGAAAATCTCATCGTAGTCAACTCCTTGAACTTGTGGAAAACTCTTCGCCACAAGTCGAGCTTCATAGACGGTGACATTACCGTCCACGTCCGTCTTAGTCTTAAAGATCCATTTGTCTCAATGGCTTGCCGATCATAGGGCAAGTCCACCAAAGTCCATACTTTGTTTTGATACATGGATCCTATCTCGGATTTATCGGCTTCTAACCATTTGTCAGAATATGGGCCCACCATCGCTTCTCCATAGTTCGTAGGTTCATTGTTGTCCAACAACATGACATCTAAGACAGGATCACCGTACCACTCAGGAGTAGTACTTATCCTTGTCGACCTACGAGGTTTGATAGCAACTTGATCCGAAACTTCATGATAACTATCATTAGTTTCCTCTTCAACAGTCGTAGGTTCCACAGAAACATCTTTCTGTGTTGCACTACTCTCCGGTTGAAGTGAGGGTTCGACAACCTCATCAAGTTCTATCTTCCTCCCACTCAAATCTTTCGAGAGAAACTCCTTCTCGAGAAAGGACCCGTTCTTAGCGACAAACATTTTTGTCCTTGGATCTGAGATAGAAGGTATACCCAACCGTTACCAGTGGGTATTCCATGAAGATGTATTTGTCCGCTTTGGGTTCGAGCTTTTCCCGGCTGAAGCCATAAGCATCGCAGCCCCAAACATTAAGAAAACGACAACTTTGGTTTCTTGCCAAACCATAGTTCATACGGCGTCGTCTCAACGGACTTAGATGGTGCCCTATATAAAGTGAATGCAGTTTTCTCTAATGCATAACCTCAAAATAATAGCGGTAGATCGGTAAGATACATCATAGATCGCACCATATCTCATAAGGTTCGATTACGATGTCCGGACACACCATTACGCTGTGGTGTTCCAGGGGGCTTCAACTGCGAAACAATTCCACAATGTCTTAAGTGATTGCCAAACTCATAATTCAGATAATATCCCCTTGATCAGATCGTAGGAACATGATCTTCTTGTTATGATGATTCTTAATCTTCACTCTGAAATTTTTTTGAACCTTTCAAACGTTTCAGACTTTTGCTTCATTAAGTAAATATACCATATCTACTCAAATCGTCAGTGAAGATGAGAAAATAATGATATCCACCACACGCCTTAATTCTCATTGGATCACATACATCAGCATGTATGATTTCCAACAAGTCACTTACCCGTTTCATTGTACCTGAAAACGGGATCTCAGTCATCCTGCCCATGAGGCATGGCTCGCATGTGTCAAGCGATTCAAAATCAAGTGACTCCAAACGTCCATCAGCATGGAGTTTCTTCATGCATTTTATGCCAAAATGACCTAAGCGGCAGTGCCACAAGAAAGTGGTACTATCATTATTAACTCTACATCTTTTGGCATTAATATTATCATCATGTGTATTACTATGATCGAGATTCAACAAACCATTGGGTGCATGACCATAAAGGTATTATTCATGTAAACAGAATAACCATTATTCTCTAACTTAAATGAATAACCGTATTGCAATGAACATGATCTAATCATATTCATGCTCAACGTAGACACCCGATAACATTTATCTAGGTTCAACTCTAATCTCGAAAATAGAGGGAGTGTGCGATGGTGATCTTATCAACCTTGGAAACACTTCCAACACACATCGTCACCTCGCCCTTAGCTAGTCTCCGTTCAGTCCGTAGCTTTTGCTTCAAGTCACTAATTATAGCAATTGAACCGGTATCCAATACCCATGTGCTACAAGGAGTACTAGTAAGGTACACATCAATAACACGTATATCAAATATACTTTGTTGAAGTTGCCAGCTATCATATCTACCATGTATTTGGGGTAGTTCCGCTATCATGTGACCGTTCCCCGTACAATAGAAGCACTTAGTCTCAAGGTTTGGGTTTAACCATGGGTTCCTTCATCAGAGCGACAACTGGTTTGCCATCCATGAAGTTTCCCTTCCAGCCCTTGCCCTTTTGAAACCAGTGGTCTTGTTAAACCATCAACACTTGATGCTCCTTCTTGATTTCTACTTTCGCGGTCTTAAGAACCGCTAATAGCTCCGGGATCATCTCCATCCTTTGCATGTCATAGTTCATCACGAAGTTCTAGTAGCTTGGTGATAGTGTCTAGAGAATTCTGTCAACCACTATCTCACCTGGAAGATTAACTCCCACTTGGTTCAAGTGATTTTAGCACCCAGACATTCTGAGCACATGCTCACTAGTTGAGCCATTCTCCTCCATCTTTTTGTCAAAAGAACTTGTCAGAGGTCTCATACCTCTCAACACGGGCATGAGCCTGAAATCCCAATTTCAGCTCTTAGAACATCTCATATGTTCTATGGCGTTCAAAACGTCATTGGAATCCCGATTCTAAGCCGTAAAGTATGGTGCACTAAACTATCAAGTAGTCATCAGGACGTCTCTGTCAGGTGTTCACAACATCAACAGACAACGTCGTAGGGGTTTGCACATCGAGCGGTGCATCAAAGACGTAAGCTTTCTGTGTAGCAGTGAGGACACTCCTCGGACTACGGACCCAGTCCGCATCATTGCTTACAATATCTTTCAACTTAGTCTTTCTCTAGGATCGTATTAAACAGGGAGCTACAACGCAGTTATTGGTCTACAACATAATTTGCGAAGACAACTTAGACTATTGTTCTTGACAATGAAGTTCATCTAATGAACTCCCACTCAGATAGACATCTCTCTAGTCATCTAAGTGATACATGATCCGAATCGACTAGGCCGTGTCCGATCATCACGTGAGACGGACTAGTCATCAACGGTGAACATCTTCATGTTGATCGTATCTTCTATACGACTCATGTTCGACCTTTCGGTCTTCCGTGTTCCGAGGCCATGTCTGTACATGCTAGGCTCGTCAAGTCAACCCTAAGTGTATCGCGTGTGTAAATCTGGCTTACACCCGTTGTATGCGAACGTTAGAACCTATCACACCCGATCATCACGTGGTGCTTCGGAACAACGAACCTTAGCAACGGTGCACAGTTAGGGGGAACACAATTCTTGAAATTTTAGAGAGAGATCATCTTATTCACTACCGTCGTTCTAAGCAAATAAGATGTAAAACATGATAAACATCACATGCAATCAAATAGTGACATGATATGGCCAATATCATTTTGCTCCTTTTGTTCTTCATCTTCGGGGCTCCATGATCATCATTGTCACTGGCATGACACCATGATCTCCATCATCATGATCTCCATCATCGTGTCTCCATGAAGTCGTCTCGCCAAACATTACTTCTACTACTATGGCTAATGTTTAGCAATAAAGTAAAGCAATTACATGGCGTTATTCAGTGACACGCAGGTCATACAATAAATAAGACAACTCCTATGGCTCCTGCCGGTTGTCATTCTCATCGACATGCAAGTCGTGATTCCTATTACAAGAACATGATCAATCTCATACATCACATATATATCATTCATCATATCCTTTTGGCCATATCACATCACATGGCACATGCTGCAAGAACAAGTTAGACGTCCTCTAATTGTTGTTGCAAGTTTTTACGTGGCTGCTATAGGTTTCTAGCAAGAACGTTTCTTACCTACGCCAAAACCACAACGTGATATGCCAATTTCTATTTACCCTTCATAAGGACCCTTTTCATCGAATCCGATCCGACTAAAGTGGGAGAGACAGACACCCGCTAGCCACCTTATGCAACTAGTGCATGTCAGTCGGTGGAACCTGTCTCACGTAAGAGTACGTGTAAGGTCGGTCCGGGCCGCTTCATCCCACGATGCCGCCGAATCAAGATAAGACTAGTAACGGCAAGTAAATTGACATGATCTACGCCCACAACTACTTTGTGTTCTACTCGTGCAAGATACTACGCATAGACCTAGCTCATGATGCCACTGTTGGGGATCGTAGTAGAAAATCAAAATTTTTCCTACGCGTCACCAAGATCTATCTATGGAGTAATCTAGCAACGAGCATAAAGGAGAGTGCATCTACATACCCTTGTAGATCGCGATGCGGAAGCGTTGCAAGAACGCGGATGAAGGAGTCGTACTCGCTGCGATTCAGATCGCGGTTGATTCCGATCTAAGCGCCGAACAACGGCGCCTCCGCGTTCAACACACGTGCAGCCCGGTGACGTCTCCCACGCCTTGATCCAGCAAGGAGAGAGGGAGAGGTTGGGGAAGACTCCATCCAACAGCAGCACGACGGCGTGGTGGTGGTGGAGGAGCGCGGGACTCCAGCAGGGCTTCGCCAAGCACTGCAAGAGACGAGGAAGGGAGAGAGGTAGGGCTGCGCCAAGCGACAGAGGTCAAAAACGTGTTGTGGGCAGCCCCAAAACTCTCATATATATAGGGGGAAGGGGGGGCTGCGCCAAGCGACAGAGGTCAAAAACGTGTTGTGGGCAGCCCCAAAACTCTCATATATATAGGGGGAAGGGGGGGCTGCGCCCCCTTTAGGGTTTCCCACCCCTAGGGGTGCGGCCACCCTAGATCCCATCTAGGGGTGGCGGCCAGAGGGGGACAGGGAGAGGGGGGCGCACCAGATTGGGCCCTAGGGCCCATCTGCCCTAGGGTTTGCCCCCTTCCCCTCTTGGAGGCGCCCTGGGCCTTGGTGGGGGGGCGCACCAGCCCACCTGGGGCTGGTCTCCTCCCACACTTGGCCCACGTATGCCTCCGGGGCTGGTGGCCCCACCCGGTGGACCCCCGGGACCCTCCCGGTGGTCCCGGTACGCTACCGATAGTGCCTGAAACTTTTCCGGTGACCAAAACGGGACTTCCCATATATGAATCTTTACCTCCGGACCATTCCGGAACTCCTCGTGACGTCCGGGATCTCATCCGGGACTCCGAACAACATTCGGTAACCGCGTACATACTTTCCCTATAACCCTAGCGTCATCGAACCTTAAGTGTGTAGACCCTACGGGCTCGGGAACCATGTAGACATGACCGAGACAACTCTCCGCCCAATAACCAACAGCGGGATCTGGATACCCATGTTGGCTCCCACATGTTCCACGATGATATCATCGGATGAACCACGATGTCAAGGATTCAATCAATCCCGTATACGATTCCCTTTGTCTATCGGTATGGCACTTGCCCGAGATTCGATCGTCGGTATACCGATACCTTGCTCAATATCGTTACCGGCAAGTCTCTTTACTCGTTCCGTAACACATCATCCCGTGATCAACTCCTTGATCACATATTGTGCACATTATGATGATGTCCTACCGAGTGGGCCCAGAGATACCTCTCCGTCATACGGAGTGACAAATCCCAGTCTCGATTCGTGCCAACCCAACAGACACTTTCGGAGATACCTGTAGTGCACCTTTATAGCCACCCAGTTACGTTGTGACGTTTGGTACACCCAAAGCATTCCTACGGTATCCGGGAGTTGCACAATCTCATGGTCTAAGGAAAATATACTTGACATATAGAAAAGCTTTAGCATACGAACTATACGATCTGTGCTAGGCTTAGGATTGGGTCTTGTCCATCACATCATTCTCCTAATGATGTGATCCCGTTATCAACGACATCCAATGTCCATGGTCAGGAAACCGTAACCATCTATTGATCAACGAGCTAGTCATCTAGAGGCTTACTAGGGACATGGTGTTTGTCTATGTATCCACACATGTATCTGAGTTTCCTATCAATACAATTTTAGCATGGATAATAAACAATTATCATGAACAAGGAAATATAATAATAACCAATTTATTATTGCCTCTAGGACATATTTCCAACACGAACCCCCTTGGCGCCCATGCGCGTCGGTGTTGAGACGGGGCGGCCCCCGTCGCAGGATACGTCAACGGCGGGTTGTTGCCTTCGTCGAGGTACGCCAGCAGGCCCTCCAGCGTGTGCCCGGGGACGGCCCACCACAGGTGGCGCCCCTCGCTGTTCTTAATTGCGCGCCGTTGGTGGACGCCAGGCACTACTTCTGGCGGCGCTGGAAGTACGCCGCCCAAGCAGCGTGGTTGTCGGCGGCGTACTGGGGGAGGGAGCGCTCGGCGTCGGTCAGGGAGGCGCGCGCGACCTCGACCTCCTCGGCGAAGTACTTGGGCTTCGCCACGGCGTCGGGCAACGGGGGAACGGGCACTCCCCCGTCGCTGAGCCGCCACCCCGTCGGCCCGGCGCGCATGTCCGGCGGCGCCGGGATGTTCGCCTGGAACAGGAGTCAGGACTCCTATTCGCGGAGCGAACGGCGGCCGAAGCCGTTGGCCGCCGCCTCGTCTCCGGAGAAGCGCTCTGCCATGGCGACGGGCTCGGCGGAGGTAGAGAGGGAGAGAGAGGGGCTGCCGGTGGCGCTCGGGAGAGGAAGACGGAGACGGAGAGAGAGGGGCTGGGCGGCGGCGAGGGGTGAGTCTAGTGTGAGCACAGGCGACTGAGAGACCGCCGGCTCTGATACATGTGCGAGTCTGGTGTGGGCACATTCTTTGGATGATTAGATTTTCTACATGGTATCAGAGCGGTTTGTCTCACGACGCCGATCCTAGGTTTTCCACCACTTTCGTAGCGCGCCGCCCTCGGGGAGATTCATCTCCTCTCCCCGGGGGCGCGGCACCCGATCAATCGAAGATGGGATCGGTTCTTTAGATTAGTTTAGATCAATATCTTTTTTTTTTCGAAATTTCATCCTTAGGCAAATAAAATCCGGCGATCTCTGGCAGCCGAACATAGATGGAACGGCGCCATGGGCGCTCATTCCTTTGCAGCATGCAGGTGACATCGGCATCAACCTACGATTATAGGTCCGGGCGCATCACCGAGCTAGTCGACATCAACATCCGTCGGCTGTTACGCGCAGCGATGACCCGTCGGACGTGCGCATGGGCGGGCGAGAGGACCAGATCAGATCTGTCTACGCAAGCATCACCGATCCACGCGTTGGTCGTTGGCCACGCCATGGAGCAGTACGTGGCCGCTGGCTCTGCCTCCGCGCGCCATGGAGTACGACGATTACCGTCACGACTCATCGCCGACGGCACCCTCTGACATCCGCAAGGTGCATCGTCCACGTCTGCAGCCCCATCATAGCGCATTTTTTTGCGCCTCCGGCTTTGTGCGGCTTCATCATCCATGACGAACACACCATCGACCACGACTACCTCGACCATGGCTACATCACCATGATCGGCTATCTCGACATTAATGGCTACATCTAGAGCAACTCATCGGCAACAACTCCAGTCAACAGCGTCCGTCACGTCACTTGCGTCCATGACACTCCCGCTGTGACTGTGGGAGGGAATAGAGGAGAAGGCAGGAAAGCACCAGAAGGGGACGCAGTCACCGCCCTAACTGCCGACCCATCAGAGACGCAGTTGATGATGGTGCAGCGGAGAAGACGACAAAAGAGCAAGACTTCATATTCAGCCGTAATCGTCCGCTCCACTCCCGCTACGACTGAGGGGGAATGTTAGAAGTATATTTACGTTTAAGATAGAGATATGATAGGTTTAACTTGTCCTCTACTCCAAGTCTCTCTCTCATATTGTACTCTATATATACCCCCACACCTGGTCAGATCAATACAAGGAAACAACAGAAATATTCTAGCCATCCTACATTTTCTACAGCACCTTGGCAGCTTACTTCTTTGTTCATTCGGTTTTTGATGAAATAACAAAGCTAATTGCTTTCACACATTGTTAAATAAGTACTTCCTGGGTTTTGGTGCATTCTGAATGTGGTAGTCCCTGAAAATTGGCTTGTAATAAGATTATATTGGTGTTTACTTCTTCTGCATGTAATAAGCTGATGCATTAATGTTTAAACCAAACCATGTAATATGTTGCCCCTTGCTCTACTGGAATGTTTATACTTATGTATATAGTTTCTATACTTCAATTAGATGTTAAATACTTAAAGGGCGTGAACAACCATGACTCTCACTTCACTTCTTTCTGTGTCTTGTATGCTCGCGTTATGCAATGACGGCGTTGGTAAAACGTTTCTCTGTACATCATGCTGCTTAGGTTTTATATGATAGGGCAGTAAATTTGTTACATGGACAGTTCATTGATGTTAGTTGTTAGCCATGGGATCAACTGTCTCAATTGAAGTTCATAGCCCATAGGATTTTAGTACTGATCAATCCTACTATCATGATGATATGATGTTAGTAGTTATCAATTGTTTACTGTTAATTTTTTTGGACTATGTGTTATGATAGGCTGCTCAGATGATGCTAAAATAAGTTATTTCCTAAGATTCACTTTGATCAATCCTACTATCATGATGATATGATGTTAGTAGTGATCAATTGTTTACTGTTAAATTTTTTTGGACTATGTCTTATGATGGGCTGCTCAGATGATGCTAAAATATGATGTTAATAGTGATCAATTGTTTACTGTTTTTTTTGTACTATGCCTTATGATGGGCTGCTCAGATGATGCTAAAATAAGTTATTTCCTAAGATTCACTTTGAATTCATGTATTCGTGGCTTCATGGCTTCTTATTCTTTTTCTTTTGCAGTTTAGATCCAATCAGGAAAGAATGGTTGAGCAAAAGGCTACTAGGAGGAGCAACATCTACTCTATTCAACCCTCGCATTCTTCCTATTTTCTTTCTTGTCGATTTAAAACATTGATGATTTGTGTGCAAACCTATGTAAATCTGTAAATTGATGATGATGTATGTAAATTTGTGTGCTGGATGCCAGCCTATATACTATATACAGTATATGTGATGTGAACAATATAATTTACATGAACTGTACTGTGTACATAACAGTGGCGGGTAGAGCACTATGCTCGCCAGTGGTGCATCTGCTATGGTGCATCCTTGCTATGGCGCACCCATTTAGTAGTGGCGGGTGTTAATTCCTCCCTGCCACTGGTGGCCTTTTACAGTGGCGGGCTTGCTTGGGCCCATAGCCTGCCACTGGTGGCCATTTTGCACCCGCCACGGCCAACCATTTCTGCAGTAGTATAACACTTATTGGGAACAGATGAAGAAGAGCAGGATATGAGGATTTTTCCACTACAACCTACAGCTTACACCTATATAATACCGTTGTTCACAAAACCACATATATAAGTTTGGCAGGAAAAGTACCCATTGTGAAATAGTAGTACGTTTAAGGATCTATTTCGCAATGCCACAAAAAATAGCCCAGTTTGTTGCTTCGACATGATACTGAGGCCTTTGACACAGTGGCAAATTGTTGTGTTTAACAAAGTTTTCCAACTGAACGAGTTGTAGGACTAGTCCATGAACCGGTGCCCTGGGAACTCTGCTCGACTCGCCAACTGATAATCCTGGTACTTGGTGATGTAATTATGTGTTCTGATTGTGCGTAATGAGCAACAGGGCTACTGTTACCCCATCTCTGCTCTGTTGGGTCTGCAGATCTGGGATGCTGTTTTTTTTTTCCTGCTCAGTAATTGAAACTAAGGTAAGTTAACTTGCTTTTCCTGCACTTCATGATCTAAATCTAACCAGAGAAGAACTTAAGGGACGCAGGACGGGTAAAATTGAAACACTTGGGCAAGATGTACATGCTTGTGTTGATGAGTGCTTTATATTTATCAGGAAGCAAATGCATTGGATATGGTTCAAATAGGATGGATATATATCAAAACCTATGCCACTTGGTGAAAATCACTCAGCTGTTCAGATTCGTGAACATATATTAAATCAAATTGGAGGTTACAGATAATTTGGATTTTTCACTGGGATTAGCCTTATTTTCACTCAGGAAGTCCAGCCAAATATCTCTCAGATAATAGAAAACACGAACCTGATTAGTCTGATGTAAATTTTCGGATGCACAACTTATTATAATGTTATTAACATAGTAAACACAAGACCAGCAAACCCAAACCTCAGTGATTTGTGAGAATCCGTACCTCAAGATCCCAACAGGTACATAAGAATCTAAATTGTTGCAGGTAGTAAAGCAACAGCTCTCTCGGACATGGTCGATGCAGCAAGGCAATTCAGGATCGAGTCAACAACAGGGAAAATAAAAAATTCGGAAATGTCTAAAATTTACTTTTTCAAGGAACAATCTTTGTACACAAATAGCTTGCAGGAAAACATGTTCTAATCTTCTAGTGAGCTTATAAATTCAATTTTTCAGGGAGTTCTCCCAACCAGCAGGGAGTGTATGGGAAACACTCTTCTACATATTGATGGAAGAAATCAGATTCTCGGTCAGTATAGAATTTCGGGAAAACCTTGCCCAAATCTTGAAGCTTTGAGCTACTCCAGTTATAGGCAAGCACTCTGAAGAATTTATCACTCAAGAAGACAACCTCTTTGTAAGGATGAAATCCTAGGAAAACGATACAACAATCATTGCTCCTACCACCAGGTTCCAGAACATTATCATTGTCAGAATCCCACACAAATTTCTGTTCCACTGTTGCATCGTTGTTGTACACAATGGGAGAATCATCATCAGCATCTATTTTTGCCCAATAGCGAAATTCTTGTAAGATCCAAGGTCCATCACGTTGTTTGTCGTAGTTCAGATTTGGAAGGATCGAGAAGATATCTCTGTCATGCTTCAACACCCACTCTGTCTGACCATGATCACATGGGTCGTTTAGGAACCAAACCTGAAGCTGGAACTCCTGAAATAACGATGCACAGTATATCCCATTGACTGATTTTCCTAGATAAAATTCTGCATCTTCTATGGGTAATTTAATTGCTCGGTACGTACTGTTTGACGGTGATATTCTGCAATAATAAAAGTAGGATAATTAAACAATCTTATACCATGGTGCTCAAAGGCAGAATCAGAATGAATGAGTGACCATGTCTACATAAGAAGTTACCTCATAACAAAACAATCAGAGCAACATATATAGAGTGCTTCTCGCCAGTAGACAGACTGATGTTTGAACAAAACTCGCTGGGGCCCAACCATGCCAGGCAACGTCCCTGCAGCCGCCCCTTCCCGACCAAATGTCCTCTCCTCCCACGATTCAGACATTGATGAAAACACAGGTAGGATCAATGTGGATGGCGGCCAATCAACTTCCTCCTCACATTCGTCGTTGATCTTGAAAGGGACATCGGGCACTGAGAGCACTTCAAAATAGTTGGGCGACAGAGTGGGGTCATACACGAGGTGCTCACGCGGAAAGGAGAACATGCCTGGAGGTGGCGGTTGGGGCAGGCCTGGGGCAGGTGGCAGGGGCGCCCACTGCTGTGTGGCGGGGTTGACCACGCAGTGGTGGAGCAAGAGGAGGCCATTGCAGTGATCTCGGACGTGGATGGGGGGCATGAGGTTGGGCTCGCCGGGCACCGTGTAGTCCAGCCGGCCAGAGATTGCGGCGCCCGTCGTGGGGCGGGAGAGGAACTGCGTGAACCATAGGTCCAGGTAGTTGAGGAAGATGCCACCGAGCGAGCGAGGGAGGAGGTCCGCCCGCAGCAGTGCGCGGTCGTCGATGACGCGGCGCCATGCCTTGCAGACGCAGCGGGAAGCGGCGAGGCCGCGTGGCGCGAGGAGGCGGAGGACGCCCGCGAGCACGTCGTCCGGCACCGTCATGGCGAGATCTGCCATCGGTGTGGGAAGCTAGATCTGGATCTAGAGGATGGGGGAAAGACTCTTCTACCTGTTAACCATGTCAGGCCTAACCACATCATTAGTCCACACACAGTTGTTCATATATAGGAGTACTCGTGTGTTGATAGGCAGTATTAATTGCATGAATATATTAGGTAAGAAATATAAGAGATTTGCATATCCTACTTAATATATGAGATTTTCCCGTATTCTACCTAATATTTCCGTGTAATTAATGTAATACATTAATACTGCACATATATTAGAGTTAAATGCACTGAAGGTTCTAGAAGTTTCATCGGAGTGTCACTTTAGTCCTAATTCTTTCAAAATGAACCTTTAGGTCCTAATTCTTTAGTATGTGGTTCATTCGAGGTCCTTTTTTCACGAGCGCTCATTGACCTGCCCGCGTGGCGCGTTTACCAACGCCACGTCGACAGGGGGCCCAACCGCCAGGCGAGAAAAATACACTAGAGGTCCTAAAAGCTTTTGCGCAGTGTCACTTTAGTCCTACTTCTTTTCAAATGCATATTTAGGTCCTAATTCTATTGTAAGTGGTTCATCGGAGGTCCTTTCCTGCATGATCGCTCGTTCACCTCCTCGTGTGACGCATTGACCACGCCATGTCAAGCATTGAGCACGCCATGTCAACTCAGAGGCCGCTGCGGTTGCTTTTTTTTACAGAGTCCTTTGGAAACCCCCCTCTTGACATTCCCTGCCCGTACTGAAATCCTCTCTCTCTCTCTCGTGCCCACACCGACAGCAAGCTCCTCCGCAGGGAAGTGGGTGACGAAGAGGAGCATTGCAGCATCGTCGTCGGCGCCACCTCCTCCACAATCTCCTACCACCGAAACTCAAATCAGAGCAAGCAGATTGAGAAACTTAATGAAACAGTGCAAATCAAAATAAATTAATGCCTACAGCTAGTGATTGTAGCAGAGTAGATGAAATCGCATAGCTACGGAATGATAACGGCGAAAGAAGTAGATTTTTTTTTGCAAAGTTCCTCGTCTGCTAGTGACCCTGAGTCGACATGGCATCGGTCAACGCGCAACTGAGCAGGTCATCAGCAAGCGGTCGTGCAAAAAAGGACCTCGGGTGAACTAATTACAATAGAATTAGGACCCCGGGTGAACCACTTACTACAGAATTAGGACCTAAACGTGCATTTTGAAAGAAGTAGGACTAAAGTGACACTGCCCTGAAACTTTTAGTACCTACAGTGTATTTTTCTCGTCTGGCGGTTGGGCTCTCTATCGACGTGGCATGGGTCAACATGCCACGCGGATAGGTCAACGAGCGCTCGTGAGAAAAGGACCTCAAGTGAACCAATTACTAAAGAATTAGGACCTAAAGGTGCATTTTGAATGAACTATGACTAAAGTGACACCCTGGTGAAATTTTAGGACCTCCAGTGCATTTAACTCCGTATAATACTACCTTCGTTGTACTCGAATATAAGGCGCATCAATTTCAGTTAAAGTCAAATATTCATATATTTGATCAAGATTGCGGAATAAAATATAAACATCTACAATAACTAAAATAAATAATATGAAAATAGTTTTTACGATGGATCAAATGACAGAAAATGGTATTATAGGTATTGACATGTTTTCACAAACACTTGGTCAATCATGCACATGTTTGACTTTTGAAAAACCTAATACACCTTATACTATTACATAACGAAGGGAGTATGTGATTAGCTCTTATGTTGAAATTTTCAATGATATTTTTTTGAGAAGGGAATATATTAATATCGTGAAGATATCAATTACAACCAGCCTCTGTATCAATAAGATGTCGAAAGGCATCAGGGATACACACAACCAAAAAAGGAAATAAAAAATAGAAGAAAATAAAAAAAGGACTCGCCACATGATCAATCACTAACAACAACAACAACACTCTAACCACCACCGAAGACAACACCTGGATTACAAGAGAGGATTGCTAAAAGCAACGCCTCCAAGAAGGAAACAATGCACAAGCGTTGTCGTTGCCTGATCGAAGATCTTGAGTTTTCACCCTGGAAAAAGTTTGAGATGACCCAAAAAGCAATGCCTTCAATAAGTCTATTGCCAGGTACAACCAATAAGGGCAAAACCTTGGGTTTTTACCCTGGGAATCAGGACTCGGTACTCAAGAAGCACCACCAAAACTGCAGTCCACTAGTGCTGCCATCCCACTTGCCGAGGCCACTGTTGGAAGTCACCAAACACTTAGCACACAGTCTTCATAACATCCAGTACACCTTTCCGCCAACGCTTCAAGACCTCCAATCGCAGCCGCCATGACTTTCTCCACATCTATCAATGCCTTGGGAATCTTGACTTAGCCATGTCCCACGGCTCCGATAAGAAAGTGAAGCTTCACGCCACACCCTCTTGAAGCCATGATGGCTGATAATATGAGCGCGTGCAATCGGAGCCTTTTCGATCTGGACATCCTGGGGTGATATACACCAATCCGCATATATATATCTGGCAGGGAAGACAAGAACTTGTCAGCGGTCAGATTGAAGAGGTCGACATCCGCAGAGAGACTACATGACGGAGGAAGAGCGCTAGGGCCAAACCACCACTGCACCAAGCACATCTACGCCCTAGCAATTGCGTCAGCGGGCTATAAGAAATAAACTAATATATTTCTTCTTAGTTGGAGGAAAGAGATGAGAAGAGAGAAGGTAAGCGGGCTCTTCGTGAAGAGCCAGCTCTAGCACGTGCTCTTAGGCACTTTGTGAGAATGAAAAGTGGGCCACATAATAAAAAAGGGACGATGCTACACAACGCGCGCGCGCTGTGCAGTTGGATCTCGCGGCCGGCTAGTTTTGGAAAGTGTCCCACGTGTGGTTCCCCCGTGTGCCAGAAAAAGAAGTTTCAACCTCTTCTTGTGTTACCATGTCCCGCCAAAAGAAACAGAGACCCACCGCCCACGTGATCTTCCCACCACACCTGACAAAAAAACCTACCTACGCCTCATAGATCCCTTCGTCCCAGCCACTGCCACACGCCATGGCAAACAAAAACACGAGTAAAAGAGACAGAGGAAAGTCAGGCAAAAACACTGGAGAACACATCAGATCTTGTCTGTAACTATTCCTTGTGGATCAGGCAATAAATTGGGAAAACGTCGGCAATAATTTGCTAGAGACTCGGCAAATTTCTTCCTGTAAAAACACCATGGTAAAGGGCCTTCTACCCTTTTTGTCAAAAATGAAAGGCATGATCTTGTTAGTTTTGATGTGGCAGAACTCCTCTGCACCTCCCTGTGAGATGGACATACTAGTTTCCTAAAATGCCTCATGTACAGCTTGTTGCGTAACTTGGCTTGGGATTTCTTGCATAAATTTGGCCCCCCCCCCTTTTAATATGAATGCTAGTGGAAGTTGCTGAGATCTTGAATTGTCTTGTTTACTATCTTGCCTATTGTCTTGCCCATGGCCTATGCAACAGAACAGAGAACACATAGTTAGTAGAATAAAAACACCTCACGTAGTTGCTTACAAAACTAAAAAGATGTAAAGAAGATCAATGAATTGAGAAAAGGCTAGTTTCTTACAAAAACAAGCCAAAAAAAGATCTGAACGTAAAAAATTGCTTGCATCCTGTAATAAAAAGTTGCCTACCATTGCACTGAGTTTTGTGTGTGCTGGGAATCACATTGGTGATTCTGAAAAAATGGTGTTTCATTTTGCATTATGTCGCTTACATAGAATTTTCTTCCTATCTCCCTAAGCATGCAGATGGCTGGTCTTGATCTCAATAAGCTTCCTGATGAGTTGCTGATTATGATGGTAGACCGCTATAGTGCACCCAAGCCCCACCCGAAGGGGTGCCTATTTCTATTGAGGGAGTCCGTGAATTTCCGGTTTTGCTTTTTGCTCCGGTCCAAGATGTGCTAGGTGTGAAGTTTCGTGTTGTGGTTGTGGTTGCTGCTACTACTGGTGCATATGATGTGACGACAATTGACACTAGCTAGCACACCCACCCCTGCCATGTTTTGTCCGGCTGCAACTCTGCCTAGCCATGGTGAGCAAGGTCAAGTAGGTGGCGCTGGCTTGCCTGCTTTTGTTGAGAATGAGTTGCGATCTAGCTGTAATGCCCAATATGCGACTATGTCTCCCACGTGTTGAGGCACGACTTAAAGACATAAGCGCATACTAGAATGATCTCAAGTTGGTATCAGAGCACATCTCATGTAAAATTCAGGGATGAAATAGAAAAGATAGTTGGCTTACACTCGCCACGTCACACAATGAATACAATAACATACATCATCCAAAACACAGGGTCCGGCTACGGACGAAAACCAAACAAGAAAGATACCATAAACACAAGGTCCGATCAGACTCGGAATTCCCGGTGCACAAGACATTTTGACAATGGTAAAACAAGTCCAGAAAGACCTCCCAGCGTGCCGACACCCTGATAGTAGCCGCGCGTATCTCGTCTCAGGCCACGTCCGGATGGGCGATGCTATAGGTAAAACCAGCACTCGGGTTTCCCCAAGGTGGCCCTGCAGGACCCCCGTTTGGGACCAACACCATCAGCACTGGCCCCCCTGCTATGTAGAAGAATCCTCGGGTAGCGCTAACTCCCTATGCAATTAATTAATTAATTAAGTTGTTATTATGAGCAAATTAAAACCAATGTTGGGCCTTGCTGGAGGAGTTTTATTCAAAGACGAACTGTCAAGGGGTCCCCATATACCCAACCGTGTAAGGAATGCAAAATCAAGGAACATAACGCCGGTTTATCGGCTCCTAAGGTGGCATGAGTGGAACAAAACACCGAGCAAAAGGCCAAGCCTTCCACCCATTGCCAAGTATATAGGTGTGTTAATAATAATAATAATAATAATAATAATAATAATAATAATAATAATAATAATAATAATAATAATAATAGATATTATGGTATTCTCAAAGCATCAAGTTCCAACATGGAACAATCTTCATCTCCACTTGCAACTAACAACGCTATAAGAGGGGTTGTGCAAGTGGGTAACATAGCCAAACAACGGTTTTGCTGGGAAGGTGTCAAAGGTTAGAGGTTTCATGGCAACAAGGAGAGGCTGACAACAAAAGATAGGTAGCGCGACATATAGCGATAGCATCGAGACATCTAGCAATGTCAATGATAGTAAGGGTATCCAAGGGGATGGTCATCTTTCCTGGGATTCCGCAAGGAAGAAGAACAAGTCCATGAAGTAGTCGAACAAATCCTCACAACTCCGGAACAAAACCGAAGCTAACGAGAAGAAGCGTCGTGGAAAGAAAGCAAACAACATGGTGAGAACACATATCATAACCATGGCATGATGCACAAACAAGTATGATGCATGTCCGGTTTAGATATGCATGGCATGGCAAAGTGCACAAGCAATACTACAAGTTAAGTGGAGCTCAATATGCAACGAGTTGCATGTTGACGAAACACCCCATTTTATTTATTTAGTTGACTCTCGTTTAACTACAAGACAAGATTAAATGTTTTTATTAAACATGGCAAGAGGTGAAGCCTAAGTAAAACTACACTATCTAGGCATTTAAATGAGGCCGGAAATAACAACAACAATTCCGGAAAATCCCCATGACCAATTTAGCAATTATTAAAGCAACAACGATTTAACATTCAAAGGTTGTTATTATGATGCGGATGACATGGCAACGACGACGAATAACTGGCTGACACCTGGCGCATCGGTCTCGGGGTGTCACACTAGCCCACCTAAACCATATGTCGGCATGGAGTTTGACATCCTTGGAGGGGCTAAGGCGCACTAAAATGCCTACGCTCTCAGACGTGGATTTTTGATGAGAGCGAACACCTCCAGGAGGTCTATGACCGAGCACACCGGGGATGGACGAGTTGGTTGGTTGGACTTAATCGATTTGGAAGGGTGTGGTGTTTTGGCGACTAGGATGAATGAGTTAGGCGACCTAGCACACCGGGAATGGACAAAATTATTTGGTCAGCTTAGTCAATTTGCTAGATGTGGTGTTCTAGGCAACAAGAATGGTGGGTTAGACAACCTAGCACACCAAGGATAGGCGAGTTGGTTGGTCGACATAGGAGATTTGGAGGGTGTGGTGTTTTAGGAAACAAGGATGATGGGTTAGGCGACCTAGAACACGAGAGATGGGCGAGTTGGCTGGACGGCTTAGGCGGTTTGAAAGGGTGTGGTGTTTTAATTACTAGGACGATTAGTTAGGCGACCTAGAGCGCCGAGGATGGCCGAGTTGGTTGGTCAGCTTAGGCAATTTGGAGGGTGTGGTGTTTTAGAGGACAAGGATGATGGGTTAGGCGACCTAGCACACCGGGGATAGGCGATTTAGTTGTATAGCTTAGGCGATTTAGAGGGTGTGGTGTTTTAGGCAATATGGACGGCAGGTTAGGCGAGCTAGCACACCAGGGATGGACGAGTTGGTTGGTCGACTTAGGTGATTTGGAAGGTGTGGTATTTTAGACGACAAGGATGATGGGTTAGGCAACCTAGCACCCCGAGGTGGGCGAGTTGGTTGGATGGCTTATGCGATTTGGAAGGGTGTGGTGTTTTAGGCGACAAGGATGATTGTTAGGCGACCTAGGACATCGGGGAAGGCCGAGTTGGTTGGTCAGCTTAGG
>LR738712.1:758069334-758080813 GCA_902687465.1 Secale cereale
CACGGATGGGCGAGTTAGTTGTATAGCTTAGGCGATTTGGAGGGTGTAGTGTTTTAGGCAATAAGAACGGTAGATTAGGCGACCTAGCACACTAGGGTTGGATGAGTTGGTTGGTCGACTTAGGTATTGGAAGGTGTGTTATTTTAGACGACAAGGATGTGTTAGGCGATCTAGCACCCCGGGATGGGCGATTTGGTTGGATGGATTATGCTATTTGGAAGGGTGTGGTGTTTTGGACGACAATGACGATGGGTTAGGCTACCTAGCACATCGGGGATGGGCGAGTTAGTTGGTTAGCTTAGGTGATTTGGAGGGTGTGGTGTTTTAGGCAACAAGGATGGTAGGTTAGGCGACCTAGCACATAATGGATGGGCAAGTTGCTTGGTCAACTTTGGTGATTTGGAAGGTGTGGTGTTTTAGACGACAAGGATGATGGGTTAGGTGACCTAGCACCCCGGGATGGACTAGCTAGTTGGGCAGCTTCGTCGAGTTGGAGGGTATGGTGTTTTAGGCAACAATGATGGTGGGTTAGGCGACCTAGCACATTAGGGATGTGCAAGTTGGTTGGTCAACTTTGGAGAGTTGAAGGGTGTGGTGTTTTAGGCGACAGCGACAGTGCGTTAGGCGACCTAGCACACCGGGGATGGGCGAGTTGGTTGGTCAACTTAGGCGATTTAGTGGTAGGGTATTTTAGGCAACAAGAATGGTGGGTTAGGCGATCTAGCGCTTTAGAGATGGACTAGTTGGTTGGTTGACTTAGGCGATTTGGATGGTGTGGTGTTTTAGACGACAGGGATGATGGGTTAAGTGACCTAGCACACCGAGCAGGGCGAGTTGGTTGGACGGCTTAGGCGATTTGGGAGGGTGTGGTATTTTAGCCGACTAGCTAGGACGACGGGTCAGGTGACCTAGCACACTGAGGATGGCCGAGTAGGTTGGCCAGCTTAGGCTATATTGAGGGTGTGGTGTTTTAGACGACCTAGCATCCTAGGATGGGCGAGTTAGTTGGACGTCTTAGGGGATTTGGAAGGGTGTGGAATTTTAGACGACTAGGACGATGGGTTAGTCGACTAGGTGTATTGGGATGTTCTAAGATTTGTCGTTTGGTTTGGCGGCGACTATATGTGGGTTGGTAGGCGACTCTGTAGCCAACAAAGAGAGAAGAGAGTCCACTCACTTTCCTTTGTCTGATGTTAAGCTTCAACTATTCAACTATTGAACATATAAAAGATGAGCTAGTGCGCCCAACTAGCGGCACCAGCCACGTCTCCTTTTATTCGAGTTACTATAGCAGCACGGAGAGAGATAAGTCCCGAGCGCGCGCTCCGCTCCCAATCGTCTTCCTGTGGTTGCGGCGCCAAAGCCCACACACACACCAACCCTAGCCGCCACACCTCTCCTTCCTCCCTCGCTCGACCCCATAGGCGCCCCACCCCTCCCTCCTTCCTGCTCGTACAGATGGCCGCCGGCCGCCGCATCCCTTCCCCCTTCCTCCTCCTTCCTCCTTCCCGCTGGCGCCCCTCGCCTTTGTCCTAGGACAGGGGGCCTCCCCCATGGATGGTCGGGTCTTCAGACCGGGGGTAGAGGAGCAGGGGAGGGCCAAGAAGCCGACGGTGGGGGTGGAGCAGCCAGGCCGGAGGCCTAGGCGGCGGGCGCGTCATGGGGTTGAGGAGAGGCGGATGAGGGATAAGTAGGAGGAGCATCAGGGATCTGCAGGGAAGGGGAGGGCCGTTGTGACGCCCCCGATTTGTCCGTACACTAATCATGCACGCAAATGTGTACGACCAAGATCAGGGACTCACTGGAAGATATCACAACACAACTCTAGACACAAATTTAAAATAATACAAGCTTTATATTACAAGCCAGGGGCCTCGAGGGCTCGAATACAAAAGCTCGAAAACACAAGAGTTAGCGGAAGCAATAATATCTGAGTACATACATAAGTTCAACAAGTTTTGCCTTAAGAAGGCTAGCACAAACATAGCAACGATCGAAAAGGCAAGGCCTCCTGCCTGGGACCTCCTAACTACTCCTCGAAGCCGAACTCCGCGTAGAATCATCCTCGGGATCATCTGGCTCCTGGACTCCACCATCTGGTTGCGTCAGCCGAGAAGAAGGGGCAAAAGGGGAAAAGGGGGAGAAAAGCAACCGTGAGTACTCATCCAAAGTACTCGCAAGCAAGGATCTACACTACATATGCAATGATATAGGTGTAAAGGGGTAATTTCTGTGGGCTAAACTGCAGAATGCCAGAATAAGAGGGGGATAACTAATCCAATCGAAGACTACGCTTCTCGTAGCCTCCATCTTGCAGCAGAGGATGAGGGTAGCTGGAAAGTAACAAGTATCCCCGCTTCTCACAGCCTCCGTCTTGCAGCAGTAGAATAGAATAGATGGTAAGTTCACCAAGTAACATCGTATAGCATAATCCTACCCGGCGATCCTCCCGCACATCACCATGTGAGAGAGCAACCACCGAGTTATATCTGGAACTTGTCTGGGTGTGTTTTATTAAGTATCCAGTTCTAGTTGTCATGAGGTCAGAGTACAACTCCGGGTCGTCCTTTTACCGTGGGACATGGCTATTCGAATAGATTAACTTCCCTGCAGGGGTGCACCACATAACCCAGCACGCTTGATCCCATTTGGCCGGACACACTTTCCAGGGTCATGCCCGGCCTCGGAAGATCAACACGTCGCGGCCCTACCTAAGCACAACAGAGAGGTCAGCACGCCGGTCTAAGTCCTAGGCGCGCAGGGGTCCGGGCCCATCGCCCAACGCACACCTGCACGTTGCGTACGCGGCCGGTGAGCAGACCTAGCAACCTCCATTACTAAGGAAGTTACGTTACGCGGTCCAACCCGACGCGCGCCGCTCAGTCGCTGACGTCAAGAAGGCTTTGGCTGATACCACGACGTCGAGTGCCCATAACTATTCCCACGTAGCTGGTTAGTGCGTATAGGCCAATGGCCAGACTCAGATCAAATACCAAGATCTCGTTAAACGTGTTATTATGAAATAACCGCGGACAACGACTAGGGCCAGGCCCACCTGTCTCCTAGGTGGTTGCAACCCGCCCTGTCGCTCCGCCACAAGTAACCATCAGTGGACTATCGGGAACCCAGGCCCACCACTACCTGGGTGGAACCACCTGCCCCTTCAGCCCCCATAACCGAATCATCATCATGTGTCATGTAAAATGTATGTATATAGTATATACCCGCGATCACCACCCGAGTGATCACGACCCGATAGTATAGCATGGCAGACGGACAAGAATGTAGGGCCACTGATGGAATACTAGCATCCTATACTAAGCATTAGGATAGCAGGTACGGGTATCAACAGATGTAGCAACAATGACAGGCTATGCAACAGAATAGGATTCATCGAATCATCAATAATAGAAAGAGTAAGAGAGAAGAGAATAGGCGATATCTGGTGATCAAGGGGGGGGGGGGCTTGCCTGGTTGCTCTGGCAAGGAGGGGTTGTTGTCGACGTAGTCGAACACAATGGCATCGGCATCGTCTCACGGTCTACCGGAAAGGAAGTAACGAAGGGGGAACACAATAAATAACATAGCAATCAAAAGCATAACAAATCATAACATAGCAATACGCGGTGCTAGGGTGGCCTAACGCGGTGGGAGGTGATACTGACGAAGCAGGGAAACATCCGGGAAAGTATTCCCAGTGTTAGGCATTTTCGGGCAAATGAAATGGAGGGGGAATGTTGCATGTTCGGTATGATAGAGATTTGTGGCGGACAAACGGATCGCGTATTCGGATTCGCCTCGTCGTTCTGAGCAAATTTCATATATAAATTATTTTCATCCGAGTTACGGATTATTTTATATAAATTTTCAAAGTTTTATTCATTTTCTGAATTTTAGGCAATTCTTTTAATTCGAAAAATAAAACAGTAAAAGCTTCGTTACCTAGTGTTACACTAGTCTATGTGTATGACAGTGGGGCCAGAGTGTGCTTGGTTGACCCAGTCAAATTGACTGGTCAACAGGACTTGTGATCCACATGTAAATAGCACATAGATTAAATATAGGGTCAAATTAAAATGGGGATCCACATGTACTAGGCTTGGACTAATTAACCCCCAATTTAGCCTACACTAATTAGCTACTAATTGGACCGGCCGCTGGCAGTGGCAAATCCATGCCTCGGCTAGCACACACGAGGCACAAGGCCATGGCCAGCAACAGCAACACGAGGGAGCAACAGCAGCGACGTAGAGCAGTAGTGTGGCGGCAGCAGCAGAAAGCATAGCAGCGGCAGCAGCGCTAGCAGTGCAGTAGCAGGCATAGCGAGTAGTAGCGGCAGCCAGTGGCAGCAGCAACGCATGAGCACTGAGCAGCAGCGGCAGGCAAGGCAGCAGCAAGTACGCGGGCTGCACATTGGTGTGGCCTTGGTGAGTCAATGCGCACGGGCGCGGCGAGTGGCCACCAGTCGCGACCGGGCAGGGGCTAGGCGCGGTCAAACAGGGGCTGAGCACGATCGCCGGCCGGAACTCGGACGACGTGGGACGGCATAACGGCGTGACGAGCGGAGGGAGAACGAAGGGAATGGAGTTTTGCTCACTGGGGGTGCTCGAGGAGGAGGTTGGACGGGGCGGAGGGCTCCAGTGAGGTAGATCCGCGCGCGACAACGGCGGCCATAGGCGTCGAAGATGCGTCGATCCCGACGATGTAGTGTGTCCCCGCTCTAACTGGTAGCACTACTCGAAGGAGACGTCCATGGCGCAGTTCCTGGACATCTTCTCAAGCGCCGGGGATGTCGGTGGCCACGATGACGACGAGGACAATGGCGGGTAGCTCTCGGACGAGCTTCCAAATCGAAGAGAGAGAGAGAGAGAGAGGAGCAGAGGGATGTGGGGCTAGGGTTTCTCCAAGGGGTCGACGACGACACTCTTATCCATCCACGGGCCCGCGGGATGGCCTCCGCGTGTCCGAGGCGCGGCCATGGCCGGCGGATGGGCGCCACGATCCCACGCCTCCCTGTAGTGATGCGGAAGACAGGGGAGGTGCGGCTGGGCTGGGCCTCTGTGCACCTAAGGCCCAGTCAGACCGTAGATTTAGGCCTTTTCTTCTTCTTGTTCTTCTTTTTATTTTTCTGTGTTCTTATTTTATCGATGTTTTGTAATTAAAACAAATAGCAACTGGATTTTTCGGACAATGAAATTTGGCACATAATTAATAGTCATAATTTTGGAGAGGCACACAAGTTTGGATCCGATTTGAGTCCAATTAAATTGTACTTGTATTAAAATAGGTCTCTTAGGTGATGTTGCTCTAGTTTTAACAAATGGTTATGACCACTTTAAATATTCAAAAGAGGTTGGTACATACATGAAAAATAGTTAGGTGATCTCTTCAACCCAACGAACATTTTTGTTTTACCGTTAGAAGAAATAATAATTTCACTTATATTTTAAATTTAAATTTGACTTTGATTTTTGGACAAGTGGTAATTTGCATAGTTATCACGGTGACATGGTCACCATTAGGGGGAGTTTACTGTAGCATGATTCTCGGGGTGTTACAAATCTCCTCCACTACAAGAAATCTCGCCCCGAGATTTAAGCGGTGGAGTAAGGGGGGAGTGCTGGTAGCGTAACCTTACGAGTCTTCTTGGTCTTGACTGTCCTTTCGAAGAGGTTGATCCCTTTCGTTGATATCTTCATTTCTCTACTTCAAGTCATCGTGATCAAGTCGTCATCCTTCCTTCGGGATCTCCATCGTCCTACGAACGTGACCAGGGGGAAAAACTCCGGAAGAACGCATCTCCACAAAGCTGGGCATATGACGGTGAACTCAATGGGAAATACGCGAGGTACCCCACGAGTTGTATTTCAGTGAATTTATTGAGTGCAATAAACGACGGTACCAAAGTTTCAAATGGATAGGCAGTCATTCGATGCCTAACCAGAAGCTGGAATGGGGTCTTGATCAACGAGAATAATATGGTGTTTGCTTCCAGGATGAATAATGGTAAAGAATTTAGCTTGTGAATCACATACGAAGCCAGGTGCCAAGTATACATTAGATTCCGGGTTGTAAAGAAGAGTCAGGTTTCGATCCAGTGGACCTGTGTGTTATGGGCCCACCATGTGGGTTGAAAATAGGAAGGGTGGCGACATCTTGCGTAGCCGTGACAGGGAGGCATATCAATGGATAGCTTGTCAGCTATGTGGGCAACAATGTCGGTACCAAGGACGAGGAACGAAGAGAACCATTTCTCCGCTCATTGAAACGAGGCGGACCAGTAGGTAAAGTTTTCTTCAATCGATGGTTACCGGAATGTTATAAATAATAGAATCAAGGACATACTGATAGAGTTGTACAACGAGGTGTTTACATAAGCAGAGAATTATTACTGCTTAGATTATATTTAGATCAAAGAAAGGTTAAACAAACAAATGGAAAGGAAAATTGTGATTACACACAATTATTAGGAGTATATCCTTCCCATGGACAAGCAGAACACGGCATACAGGGTAGGAGAGCAATTACCCAACCATTCAGATAAAGAGGCAAGGATTAATCAAGATGTTACCCATACAACGGTGTTTGGATAACTAACCAAGAAACATTTAGCATCGCGCCTCCAATGTTCTTGTTGACGAGCAGGATATCATAGCCATGCTTCGGGGAAGCAATGATATTGTGTTTCAATCAAGGGTCAGACTTTGGATACACAAATGATCCATCAGGAGCAACTTATAAGATAAGTCTTACAATTTCCTCCTGGAAGGATGGTTATACTTGCAAAAGACATTATAATGATGGGTCCTCCGGCCAGGGGTGCTAGGCATGACATCATATTACCAGGTCATCAAAGGACCAACATTATAACTACTGGAAAGTTGTCCCAACCATCATATTTGACCGAGATTCATATCCGATTGGTGTCATGATACCTCAAACTCAGGATGTTCGAGAAGAAAAGGTGCAACACAAATCGACGAAAAGACATTGCAAGATTCTCGGGAAATAAACTATGGGAGCGGGTTCCCGAAACAATAGTTCATCATTAAACCAAGGAAAGGATGAGGAGGTGGCTGATGGGCTCAGCGACAATTCATCGAGAATTCCAAATGGATGGATTTCCATAATAATATGAACAAGAAGATGACAATTGTCAATTCAAATGATATAATGTTGTATGCTCGAGGAAAACATACACCATTAATCATTAGTTGAAAGGTGTGCCCGAAATATGACCTTAGGCAGCCATATCAATGTTAGAGTGATGATTCAATAACCAACAGTCTAAGAATGAACTGTCGATCATTAATTTCAAAGCAATAGGGTTGCTAGAAGTACAGAACTCAAGCAACATCGTTGGCATATTGGTATCCCGGTTAAAAACAACACGGGGACCAAGGAAGAATGGTGATGGTGAGAAGTATCATCATACCGAGAATTTCTGAGAGGTGGAGCAATCCCCACAACATTCTCGACATAAAAGACAGTAATACTTCAAGGCATAACACAACACTAGCTTGGAGCAAGTTGTATTCATAATGTGGACAAGTTCGCGATGAAAGGAAGTCAAGGGTGTTGTCAATGATAAAAAAAATCATTGAGGGCAAGGAGGGTATTACTCATCATGATCATAGTTGACATCTCGGAAGAAGTCAAAGCATTGAAGGCGATCTGACACATTTGTCGGGAGGTTTCAAGAGGATGCAATCAAACAACAACGGCAACAAGGGAATGTCGAAGTGGCAAGTTATAGGATCAATATATAAGATGCAAGATCGGAACCAAAGTTGCCTTTCAAGACAAGCAACATGAGGTTGAAATCTCGACGCAAGTCATGCTCACACACTAAAGAATTCGTGCACCAGAGAAGGACGAGGTAGCACAGTCAAAGATAGCAAGACCAGGATGCGGCCTATAGTCTAGGAATGACCAGATTGAGTTCAGAATTTCCAGTAAAGTTACTAGGGGTATTTGACTTGTAGTGAGGGATAATTTCACTAGTCGGTGTCCTCGGTTGACAACAACCCAGAACCCGTAGAGTGATTACGACAAGGAAAGACATTACTTCAACAAAGTTAGTAAGATGTGGAGCAATGGCAAGACATCTTCGAGATACCAAGGGGTAATACTCGAAGGTAGAACATGCTAGAAGTAGAACCGGGTCATTGACCTATGACAGTAATTACTTCAACCTAGCCAAAAATAGATGAGGAACTGGAATGAATTTCCATCAGATATATCAGATCAGGACGACATGGTCGGAACCATAACTATAAGGAATCAATTCAAGAATTTCGAAAGAATCGTATAGCTGGATAATAATTTTGCAAGAAGCTTCCGAGACGGCCTACATCATTTTCATGGGCATGAACACAAAGTTCAAGGTCGACTCCCACTTCTTTAATGCATATCATTTCATTCACCTCTCGCTTTAATAAAACTGTAGTGTTGGAATTTTATTGGTAGAACACCGAAAGAGTATGACTTGTGAAATCTTTCGGGTTCTCACGGGTTACAGGAAGGCATAGGTTCAACCCATCAGGCATCTTTGTAACATATACCACAAGTTTCAAAAGTAAATATCATCATCTCAAAAGTAGAGCATGTTTGTTAAAGCAGATGATACAATTTACCAATGGCATTATGTATCAGGGGAAGAACTCACGATGTGTTTGAATATGAAGGACACTGTTGAATATCAATCCAATAATGGATCGGACGATCCACAATGGAGCTGATGTGAGTATCGGTACTCACTCAGAGGAAGAAAGAATGCAGAGGCATCAGATTCAAGAATCACCTGATTAGTCTGATGCTTAAATAGAAAGAAATTATGGTTTCTAAAACGAAGGATCAGAAGAAGATGCTCTGATCAAGGATGGATAAGTTGAAAACACGTAGTTGGACAATCAATAAAGATTTGAATTGCCGAGAACCAACTCATGTCCGGAATGACGTCTGAGCCGGAAAGATAATTTTAAAAAGGATAACCTGATGACTTCGTGCATACGCACACATTGAATCAGTAGGCTCAAAATGGCTAAGACAAGGGATATTAACAAAGACTACTAGTCATATGGAATTAACGATAATGCAAGCAGGCAAAAATTTCAAGAGTAACATGCTGCAGAGGATTTTCAAAAGATCGAAAAGTATTCCGAAGAATATTGTGAGACACATGAACAATTGAGAAGAACGGATCCTCGATAAATGCGAGGAAATAACCGTTAGGGTTTTCACGCGAAATAAAACTGCAAGATAGTAACTCAAAGGATTCACGGAACAACGGAGAATATTTCGAGGCATCTTGTAACGACAAGAGCGACGAGGAATGATCATGAGAATGACGAGTACAAGCAGATATCCATAGGGATATATCGGTGGCAGTGAATTGCAAAGGCGATGACCACAAGGGTCTCAAAAAATATCGAGAGATATCTTCAAATCTTCTGACGAAGCAGGTGATCTTCCGGAATGAGGGCTCTCCGGGAGAAATAGTTACGAGAACCTAGAGTCAGAGTTAGCAAAGGCTTTTAACCCGAATAGAAGAGAGATCAGAGTCCCAGAGTATAGACGAGGAGTAAAAGATTCTAATACCACCCATTGGTGCTGTGGGCCCGTAAGCCACACAACAAGTTAGTGAATTTGTTTTTCAAAGACTAGACTCAACTTCGGCCAAGGAGTTGGAAAGGGGGATTCCTACAGGCAATCGGCTCTGATACCAACTTGTGACGCCCTCGATTTGTCCGTACACTAATCATGCATGCAAATGTGTACGACCAAGATCAGGGACTCACTGGAAGATATCACAACACAACTCTAGACACAAATCAAAAATAATACAAGCTTTATATTACAAGCCAGAGGCCTCGAGGGCTCGAATACAAAAGCTCGAAAACACAAGAGTCAGCGGAAGCAATAATATCTGAGTACAGACATAAGTTAAACAAGTTTTGCCTTAAGAAGGCTAGCACAAATATAGCAACGATCGAAAAGGCAAGGCCTCCTGCCTGGGACCTCCTAACTACTCCTCGATGCCGAACTCCACGTAGAATCATCATCGGGATCATCTGGCTCCTGGACTCCACCATCTGGTTGCGTCAACCGAGAAGAAGGGACAAAGGGGGAAAAGAGGGAGAAAAGCAACCGTGAGTACTCATCCAAAGTACTCGCAAGCAAGGATCTACACTACATATGCAATGATATAGGTGTAAAGGGTAATATCTGTGGGCTAAACTGCAGAATGCTAGAATAAGAGGGGGATAACTAATCCAATCGAAGACTACGTTTCTTGTAGCCTCCATCTTGCAGCAGAAGATGAGGGTAGCTGGAAAGTAACAAGTATCCCCGCTTCTCGCAGCCTCCGTCTTGCAGAAGTAGAATAGAATTGATGGTAAGTTCACCAAGTAACATCGTATAGCATAATCCTACCCGGCGATCCTCCCGCACATCACCCTGTGAGAAAGCAACCACCGAGTTATATCTGGAACTTGTCTGGGTGTGTTTTATTAAGTATCCAGTTCTAGTTGTCATGAGGTCAGAGTACAACTCCGGGTCGTCCTTTTACCGAGGGACACGGCTATTCGAATAGATTAACTTCCCTGCAGGGGTGCACCACATAACCCAGCACGCTTGATGCCATTTGGCCGGACACACTTTCCAGGGTCACGCCCGGCCTCGGAAGATCAACACGTCGCGGCCCTACCTAAGCACAACAGAGAGGTCAGCACGCCGGTCTAAGTCCTAGGCGCGCAGGGGTCCGGGGCCATCGCCCAGCGCACACCTGCACGTTGCGTACGTGGCCGGTGAGCAGACCTAGCAACCTCCATTACTAAGGAAGTTACGTTACGCGGTCCAACCCGGCGCGCGCCGCTCAGTCGCTGATGTCAAGAAGGCTTCGGATGATACCACGACGTCGAGTGCCCATAACTATTCCCACGTAGCTGGTTAGGGCATATAGGCCAATGGCCAGACTCAGATCAAATACAAGATCTCGTTAAACGTGTTATTATGAAATAACCGCGGACAACGACCAGGGCCAGGCCCACCTGTCTCCTAGGTGGTCGCAACCCGCCCTGTCGCTCCGCCACAAGTAACCATTAGGGGACTGTCGGGAACCCAGGCCCACCACTACCTGGGTGGAACCACCTGCCCCTTCAGCCCCCATAACCGAATCATCATCATGTGTCATGTAAAATGTATGTATATAGTATATACCCACGATCACCACCCGAGTGATCACGACCCGATAGTATAGCATGGCAGACGGACAAGAATGTAGGGCCACTGATGGAATACTAGCATCCTATACTAAGCATTAGGATATCAGGTACGGGTATCAACAGATGTAGCAACAATGACAGGCTATGTAACAGAATATGATTCATCGAATCATCAACAGTAGAAATTCTAATGCAAGAGTAAGAGAGAAGAGAATAGGCAATATCTGGTGATCAAGGGGGCGGGGGGGGGGGGG
>LR738712.1:758083301-758164172 GCA_902687465.1 Secale cereale
CCCCCCCCTACCATGGTCGACAAGGTCAGCATCCCTTCCTCCCTCTCTCTCAGCCACATTTAATCTTGCTCGCTCAGGCGTTGATCCAGATTTGGAAAAGTAGACCATGATTTGACATGGTATAGATTTGTGGCTCACACATGGAATTGTTTGATGTTGCTTGAGGAAGTAATAAATCTTCATGCAATTTTTTATGTTCTCAGGATCAGGGAAGTTCAGGATCTAGCGATTTTCAATATGAAAGCATGTGTGACTCAGTGTGATTTCACATGTGTTGTGGACTAACATTCTTGGGCATTCGGCACTATAAGTTGTGTCATCTCAAGATTACTCCATGTGCTAGATAAACTTAATTATGATTCTATCGTGTATTATTTGGCATGGATGAAATAACATAATCTCAGTTGCATCCTAGCGATTCTGATTTTGAGTGTCTGCGGTGATCTAGCTCATACTTAATTGGAAGAAGTAAGAACGAATACCTTCCCTTGATGTGTCTCTTTGTTCTGTCCCTTGATGTTGCATTCTGCACCCAACATGTTTTATATTCAGTCAGTTCAATTTTTATATGTAGATAACAAAGAACTTCACTATTTAGTCTCCATTTGTTTACTTATGCTTGATCATCGCCTGGTTACTAACTAATGAAAGAATAAAAGAAGTGATGCATAGTGATAAATAATATTGTACATCCATAGTTCATGTTCTCTCATAGCTGTTTACCAATCATTTATGTTACTTCTATAACAACCCATCTTTAAAATTAGGTTCATTCCTGTAAATAATTACAGTGTGTTTGCATTGTTCTTATTTTCTGAATGTAAACCCAATTTAGCTCCATGAAGTAGTCAATGTTAGTGCTCTTATTCCATTGGATGCAATCATTTATTTACTTGCTTCTTGTGTGTGTTCTAGGAGTGGCCAAATGTATCAAGCAGCTTTGCTTGATGTTTGTCGCAGAAGTTGGTTATCTTGACCTAAATAGTTTATCCATCTTTCCGTGTGGTCCCTAATATTGCCATGCTAGAGATCTTTACCTTTTACCTTAATTTATCTAGCATTGTATATTATTCATTTAATTACCCAAACTCTTACAGCTGCAACCTTTGTGCCTATAATAGTTTGCTTACAGTTGAGAGAGGCATGCATCAACTTGTTGATGCTAATTCAGGCTGAAGTGTATTCCAAATTGGTGGTTGTTCAAACAAAGGTGAGATATACTCACTTATTTACTCATGTGATTTTGACCTTTGAGTTGCAAGTCCTGTTTATTGAATCTGACCATGTATAGATTTATCTGCTACATCGTTGCTAACTGGCTGCATAAGTAGTTGTTCTCCACATCAAACATTTGTTACTAATTGTGGATCAGGCTATAGGGGTAGAGGGTTGTAAAAAATCAATGGTCAATGTAGCCTTTTACTTTCTTGGATTTTATGCGGTAGTAGCTTCACCATTCAACTCGACCTCTTCTTTAATGATGCTACCTTTTTCAGCTAAGAAACACTTATATTTGAGGCAAGCTCTGTGCACATAATGTTTGACTAATTTTGGATTGGTGGGAACATGCACAACATGAGAATATACAGTCCCTTGATTAAGTAAATAGCTTTCTTTGTGTAGTTCTATCAAGAATCTAGAAAGCATAGCATCAAGTGTTAAATACAAATAGTGTCAATACGACTGCTTGGCGGCACTCCTATTTTAGCTCCTGTGAATATCTTCTCACGACACATGCATTTTCTCTCTTTCCATGTCCTAACATGTTTTGTAGTTGTGATGATACAATTCTAACAGATTATCCTCGAATACATTAGTGCTGTATTTTTTTTCCTCTTTGGGCAATTGATCACAAGAATTGGCTTCTGTGCATAGGTTCTGCATCAGCCAAGATCCGGTATTACATCTATGTTTACTACACTAGCTGTATAATTTACCTATTTCGGTCAGGTTGATTTCCTGCTGTTGATTATTCAATACAAGTGTATTGTCATGAGGTGTAATGTCTTTCTCTTACATGCTGATATATCCTGGACTCAAAGATGTATAAATGTTTAGTACCTAGGATTCGGATTAAATTATCTAACTTGATATTTCATTTGAACACCAACTCTGGGTAGCTGAAGCACGTCTTTTCACTCCCTTCTAAATGGTATGCCAAGTTGATTTATATCAGAGTAGATGCTACTGTGACATAGGCATGCGCTTCACTCCAGCGAAGATGTGATCCCCAATGTAATACCTCCTCTCTTTGATTCATTCATCTTGACTGAAGATGGTGCTTGGCAAACCATGCTGCGCAACAAGTATCTATGTCAAAAGGCGGTGTCTCAGGCATATTGGAAACCTGGTGACTCGCACTTTTGGGCTGGCCTAATGGCAGCAAAGAAACATCTCTTTTGCTTTGGGTCTTTCGCGATAAAGGACGGGTCGGAGATTCGTTTTTGGGAAGACATCTGGCTAGGCAATGCCAGTCTCCGAGAACAATATCCAGCCTTGTACAACATCGCTCGCGATAAGAATAAAAGTATTGCGCAGGTGCTCAGTTCATTCCCGCCCAATATTTCGTTTAGGCGAGATTTGATTGGCCCCCGTCTTACGTCATGGCACAATCTTTCATCCCGTCTGGATTTGATCAATTTGACACAAGGTCGGGATGTGTTTCGCTGGAACCTTACTGCATCGGGGTCTTACACAGTAGACTCTATGTACCGTGCGCTCACGCACTCTGAGGTACCAGTGAGTAATAACAAGAAAATTTGGAAGTCAAAGATTCCACTAAAAGTTAAAATCTTCATATGGTATCTTCGTAGGGGAGTTGTTCTAACCAAAGACAACCTCGCACGGCGCAACTGGCCAGGGAGTAAGAAGTGTTGTTTTTGCACTCATGAAGAGACAATCAAACACCTCTTTTTCCAATGCAAGTTTGCACGTTCTACGTGGTCGGTCATCCAAATAGCGTCAAATTTGTATCCACCCACAAGTGTCGCCAATATTTTTGGTCATTGGTTGGATTCCAAATAGGTTGAAAACGTTATAAGGGTGGGAGCGTATGCCTTACTATGGTCGCTTTGGCTATGTAGAAATGATTTGGTTTTCAATAACAAAAATGCTTCTCCTTTGCAGGTTATTTTCCGTTGTACGCACTCGCTTCATACGTGGTCTACGCTACAACGAGTGGAGTACCAACCGCTCTTCAAGGCGGTGTGTACGCGGTTGGAGCAGGTGGCTTCAGAGGTTTTTACCCAACACGGGTGGCAGCATAATCTCCGGATCGGTCCACCATCCCGTTCGACATAGGCATAGTGTCGGTCTATATGACTCTACTGTCGCCCATCTATCGTCTTTGTTTTTCTTTCTTTTTACCAGATTTTAGGTGATTGGCTGTGTGCATCTCAGTTATGCAGTGGCCGGGTGTTACTCATAATGCTTTGTATCCTCTTGATGCTACTTTTTGAGATAATAAAAGCGCCCTTTATCAAAAAAATATGGGCGAGGCGAGGCGAGCTCGGGACGGGCCTCCATGGCGGCGAGGTTTTTCTGGGGTTGTGCATGTCGAGCCTGTTTGGCTGTTTATGAGCAGGCTATACTATAGTCGATCAAGCCCTTGCAAGATAGTAATGCATTACTATAGGGGGGTTCATGTTGTAGTGCCATTCGTAATTTTGTATGGTTTGTCTCAGATCTAATAGAGAAGAGACCCACCCCGGTGACCTCCTACAGCCATGGTCGATGGCAGCCCCGGCAACGAATGACTCACGGTCATGGGAGAGAAGGATCTCTGTACCCTAGCAAGCTCGCTGGAGACGGATCCATATGAGCGCAACTAGCAGCTCAGGTAGTTTTATACGTGCAACCATCCTGCTAATTCGCTGGACCTGAAGAATACCGACGAGTCGACGGACACAGGACGTTCTGCAGGCTATATGTTTCTGTTATGTTTCTCACTGTCTTCTATTTCTAATTCAATTGCTTCTCAAATAGTTTGTGTAGACTGTATGGTTTGATTAGAAAAGAAAAAATCGTTGATTTAATCATTCACCTGAAGTGACTTTGCACTTTTGATAAATTTTTCTGTATCTAAACTTCTGAATTTTGTACGAATGTGAAAATCCTGCAACCAAAATAAAAGTACAGGGATCGTGTGCAATTCACATGTTGTGTTGTCTTTTGCCCTGAACAATTAGAGTTAGTGGTCGCTTATTTGATGTTTGGGCACGACAATATTTTAGGATGACCATTATGTTGGCTGGCGTCTGCTGTGCTAATCATCGGAACAATTTTTTAATCTTGGTAATTTGGGAAGAGATGTCTTAGTTAGATATCAACTGCAAAAATTGTATGTTATCAATGTAAATTAACTGAAACGAGGTCACTCATACTAATCTTGCTCTCCGGGCCTGGTGGCAGGATGCTTGGTCAAGAATGCAGGGTGAGCAAAAGAGAGCAAGATAGCGGTCTTTGATAGTGTCTTCACACCGCCCCAGAGGGGGTGCCACTGAGGGCTTTCTCATGGAACGCGGTGTAATGTGGTTTTATGCACGCCTATGAGCAGGCTACCTTGCACGCTGGTCTTCTACTGCTTTCACAGGCCTATTACCTCCGCCTGAGATGCTTCCAATGGTTCTATTATGCTCCATTGTATTTTTTTCCTTTTTGATTGCTTTTCCTTCTCTGTTTCTTTTTTTATATACAAGGCCATATATTTTTTACTATGCATCCTTGCTCATACAGAAAATTACTTAAAAATACACATGCTTCTAAAAATGCACATACTTTTCAAAACTATGTCTATCTTATTATCAAAGGTTATAAGGCAGAATGTGTTTCCCACGACTAAAACAAGTAATACATTGTACTTTTTTCAAAGCACACGTGGAATTAGCAGGCTCCTTTAGGTATTTCAACGAAAAAAGCAGAATCTGTTTAACTAATTTTCTATATTGTTTATTTATGCATTTGTGACCATAGCTTTCCACTTTAGCTCATAAACTGGATGGCAAAATAGAGTTTGCCCACTTCATATCTATGTTGTCTTATTAGGAAAATAGAGTTTGTTTCATAGTTGATGCTTAATATGTTTTATCGACCGGTGAATGCTCAACTTTAACTCATAAACTGGATGGCAAATGCTAATTCTGATGGGGCTTTTGCCACTTACTGTTTTATGGTTGTCTAGACAGCTGATGGCATGCTTCTTTCTTGCTAATTGTCAATTCTTTTGTACAGGGTCCCTCAACTACTTATGCTTTGCTAGACGATGAGAGTATGTAGATAGCATGTATGGTTTTTACATTGTTTTACGCAGGTTGAGATGCATCACATGATGTTTTCCTTTTTCATTTATGAGTATTACATAGTCCTTTCTTTTTCCACAAGGGGCGGTAGTTGTTCCATTTGATTCGAAGGACAAAGAGTTGATCACAAAGGGGTAGCATTCAGGATATATACACACAGAAGAGTATAGAACCAAATTATATGATGCAATTGACCACTATTTCTATTAACTTCTTTTGTACACAATGTTCACGAGTTCATGTATTAAGTACATTTTATTGTGTCACTTGTGTTTACTTTTTTTCAATGCAAGTTTACAGCTACTCGGAGTTCCTAATTGTAGACTCAACTATCTTGACCTACCGATGATCTAATTTGTGACATTATTACCTTAAGAAAATATTTGCATTTAATTTCCTTTATAAATAAGGGGTATAAGTTCTTACCAAATGTGCTGAATATGAGATGGGCTTTGGGCCCATTTAGCAATTACAGAAAAATCCCTAAGGGCCCATGCTGCCTAGCAAGTGGTGGGAGTTTAGTCCCACATTGCTAATTGAGAGAGATGTACACCAACTTATAAGGTGAGACATTCTCCCACTAGTATGAGTTGGTGTGAAGGAAGAAGAGGTGTTCCACACGCGCGCTCCTCCTCCTCCGCCGCCCGCTCGTCTCGTCACGTCACGACGCGCCGCGCCGCGGGTTGCGAGAATCTCGCCGAGCCGATGTGTTCTTTTTATCACGCAGGATTGGAATTTGAACAGTCAACTGAAAACGATTAATGGAAAATGAATACGAGCTGAAACGTCTCGTCTTAAGTACGGCCGTTACCAGAATTCATTGTGATTCATTATGTGCGTTTATGCTGGACCGTTTGTCTCCTCCTCTGCGCCTATATAAGAGAGGTCGCTCCTCTCCAGAGAACAACACAGATCACATCTGCTCTGCCACCACCACCTCTGTCGTTCCTCTCGCAGCTGCTGTCGCCGGTGACTCCATCCCGTCTTCCGCGTACACGGTCGACGGGAGAGCAGGCCTCCGAAACCCCGCCTCTCCAGATCCTGTACGGGAGAGGGGCGATTAGGTTTTTGGGGAGCGTCTTCTACGCGACTGCTCGCCTCGGTTCGACTGCTTCCTCTACGTCGACTACATCTTCGTCCGCGTCGCCTTCGCTTTCACCATGAGCACCAGCACCGACGCTGACAAGGCTGCTGCCGACAAGGCCGCCTCCGACAAGCGCATCGCCGACGAGGCCGCCGCCTCTGCTGCTTATCCGGCCAACTGGCCTACTGGAGGGTATAACATGCTTACCCTTATCCTGATTATTTCCATGTGTGCAGTACTAGTGGTTTGCGTAGATGTTTCTACTATATGTCTAGTATGTGCGTACATCATGAATTTTCAGTATGTCATTAGCACTGTCTATATCATGTTCATGATTTATTCTTGGATTAAATTAATCGAACAATTGCTTAATTTCTCAACAATCCAAAAACCTAATCTGTGTAGGCAATTTTCGATCCATGGTTTTGCTGCTGCACTGAAACCTGCCCCGTTTACGGGGACGTACTTTAAGCGTTGGCAGACCAAAACCGTCTTATGGCTCACGGCGATGAACGTGTTCTGGGTCGCCGGTGTGACTCCCACGGGAACGATTGCTCCTGAACAGGAGAAGGCGTTCAGGGAGGCCACCGTCGTCTTTGTTGGATGCGTTCTGAGCGTGATCGGAGATAAGTTGGTTGATGCATATTTACATATGCGGGTTGCCAAGGACTTGTGGGAGGCGCTTGAATCTAAATTCGGCGCAACCGATGCTGGAAGCGAGATGTATATTATGGAGCAGTTCCACGATTACAAGATGGTTGAAAACCGTCCTGTATTGGAACAGGCTCATGAGATACAGTGCATCGCTAAGGAACTTGAGGTTCTGAAGTGTGTGCTGCCAGGCAAATTTGTCGCGGGATGCATCATCGCTAAGCTACCCAATTCCTGGAGGAATTTTGCTACCACTCTGAAACATCAGAGGCGTGAATTCTCAGTTGAGGATGTCATTGGCCATCTGAGTGTTGAGCAGAACTCGAGAGCAAAGGACTCGAATGGAAAAGGGAACGAAGGGACCTCTGTCGCCAACATGGTGCAGAAGAAGTTCAACCCCCACAAGCCCAAGGGAAAGACTTGTGTCCAACAGAATACCGAGTTTAAGAAGAAGGGCAAGAAGCCTTTCAAGAAGGATAATAAGAAGGGTGGCTGTTTCACTTGTGGTTCTGATGAACATTGGGCTGTCAAGTGCCCACACAAGTTCAAGAAGCCAGGACAGGACTCCAAGACTGTGAACATGATTGTGAGCAACAATGAGAGTGGGCCATCTGGGTACGGTAATTTGTTTACTGTATTTTCAGTTTGCCAGTCTACCGATTGGTGGATTGACACAGGTGCAAATATTCATGTGTGTGCTGACATTTCATTGTTTTCTTCTTATCAGGCCACAGGAAACGGGTCCGTACTGATGGGGAATGGCGCGAGTGCTTCTGTTCATGGTGTTGGCACGGTCGATCTGAAGTTTACTTCGGGAAGGATCGTGCAACTGAAGAACGTGCAGCATGTCCCCGCCATCAAGAAGAATCTCGTTAGTGGTTCCCTTCTATGTAGAGAAGGGTTTAAGCTGGTATTCGAGTCTAATAAAGTAGTTGTTACGAAATATGGACTGTTTGTTGGAAAAGGTTATGAATGTGGAGGTCTATTCCGCTTTTCCCTCGCTTATTTTTGTAATAAAGTCGTGAACAATATTCATTCAAATGTTAATGAAACAGAAGTTTGGCATTCACGTCTTTGTCACATTGGTTTTGGTTGTATGACGCGGTTAGCAAAGTTAAATTTAATCCCAAGTTTCACTTTAGCCAAAGGTTCTAAGTGCCATTCGTGTGTGCAAGCAAAGCAACCTCGCAAGCCCCATAAGGCTGCGGAGGAGAGACACTTGGCGCCATTAGAACTCATACATTCTGATCTTTGTGAGATGAATGGTGTGTTGACTAAAGGTGGAAAGAGATACTTCATGACACTGATAGATGATTCTACTAGATACTGCTATGTATATCTTTTAAACACTAAAGATGAGGCTCTACACTACTTTAAAATCTATAAGGCAGAAGTTGAGAATCAACTTGAAAAGAAAATAAAACGAGTCCGGTCAGATCGTGGTGGAGAGTATTTCTCTAATGAGTTTGATTCCTTTTGTGCGGAACATGGTATTATTCATGAGAGGACGCCTCCCTACTCACCTCAGTCAAATGGGGTTGCCGAACGGAAAAACCGTACTCTAACTGATTTGGTTAACGTCATGTTAGATACATCGGGTTTATCCAAGGCATGGTGGGGGGAGGCTATATTGACATCATGTCATGTCCTGAATAAAGTTCCGACAAAAGACAATGAGATCACTCCCTATGAACAATGGGAAAAGAGAAGAACAACACTCTCATACTTACGTACTTGGGGCTGTTTGGCGAAAGTCAATGTGCCGATCCCCAAAAAGCGTAAGCTTGGACCAAAGACTGTGGATTGCGTTAATTTGGGCTACGCTAAGAATAGCGTCGGCTATAGATTTCTGGTAGTGAAATCTGAGGTACCTGACATGAAAGTCGGTACGATTATGGAGTCTAAAGATGCTACATTCTTTGAGGATATTTTTCCTATGAGAGATATGCAAAGCACTTCTAGACTGGAATCTGATGAGACTCCTGAACCTGCCATTCCGATGGAATATTATGAACAAACACATGATGAAAATCCTGAGGAGGAGGACAAGGAAACCCCTGGTAGGGGCAAGAGACAGAGGACTGCAAAGTCCTTTGGTGATGATTTCCTTGTGTACCTTGTGGATGATACTCCCGCTTCTATTTCAGAAGCTTATGCGTCTCCGGATGCTGACTACTGGAAAGAAGCGGTCCGTAGCGAGATGGACTCCATCTTGGCTAATGGGACACGGGAAATCACAGAACGTCCCTATGGCTGTAAACCATTGGGATGTAAGTGGGCTTTCAAAAAGAAGCTTAGGCCTGATGGTACGATTGAAAAATAAAAAGGCTAGGCTTGTGGCCAAGGGTTATTCCCAGAAAGAAGATGAGGATTTCTTCGATACTTATTCACCTGTGGCCAGACTGACCACCATTCGAGTATTACTCTCGTTGGCGGCCTCGCATGGTCTTCTCGTCCACCAGATGGATGTTAAGACAGCTTTCCTGAATGGAGAGCTAAACGAGGAAATCTACATGCAACAGCCAGATGGCTTTGTGATAGATGGTCAGGAAGGAAAAGTGTGTATGTTGATAAAATCTTTATATGGCCTGAAACAAGCACCTAAGCAATGGCATGATAAGTTTAATACAACACTGACATCTGTTGGCTTCGTTGTTAATGAAGCTGACAAATGTGTATACTATCGCCATGGTGGGGGCGAAGGAGTTATACTGTGCTTGTATGTTGATGATATACTGATATTCGGAACCAACCTCAAAGTAATTGAGGAGGTCAAGTCGTTTCTATCTCAGAACTTTGAGATGAAAGACCTTGGTGTGGCTGATGTTATCTTGAACATCAAGCTACTGAGAGATAATGAGGGTGGGATTACACTTTTGCAATCCCATTATGTTGAGAAGGTGTTGAGTCGTTTTGGATACTCGGACTGCACACCATCTCAAACACCATATGATCCTAGCGTGTTGATTCGGAAATCCAAAGGCACGGCTATAGATCAATTGAGATACTCTCAAATCATTCGTTCACTGATGTACCTAGCTAGCGCTACGAGGCCTGACATCGCTTTTGCTGTGAGCAAACTGAGTCGGTTTGTATCAAAACCGGGTGATGTACATTGGCATGCTGTTGAAAGAGTTATGCGTTATCTAAAGGGTACTATGAACTATGGACTTCACTATACCAGATACCCGTCGGTACTTGAAGGGTATAGTGATGCGAATTGGATCTCTGATGCTGATGAGATGAAGGCCACAACTGGGTATATGTTTACTCTTGGAGGTGGCGCTGTTTCCTGGAAGTCTTGCAAGCAAACGATCTTAACGAGATCGACAATGGAAGCAGAATTAACAGCATTAGACACATCTGGTGTCGAAGCGGGATGGCTTCGAGATCTCTTGATGGACTTGCCATTGGTTGATAAACCGGTTCCGGCTATCCTTATGAACTGTGACAATCAGACCGTCATCACCAAGGTGAAGAGTTCAAAGGACAACATGAAGTCCAACAAACACATAAGAATGAGATTAAAAGCTGTCAGAAAATTGAGAAACTCCGGGGTGATAGCGTTGGAATATGTCCATAAGGCTAAGAATCTGGCAGATCCCTTTACAAAACGGCTATCACGTGTTGTGATAGATAATGCATCGAGTGAGATGGGCATGAGACCCACATGAGTTGCCATGGTGGTAACTCAACCTATGTGATCGGAGATCCCGTGAAGTAGGACCTAGGAAAACAAGCCAGTGGTGAACTGAGGAGAGTAACTATACTAACCCACTCCGCTGGAGATGCAATACTCTCAATACTGTATGGGAGGATGACTACTGTCTTAATGTGTTCCAAGGCTTATATGTATAAGCAAGATGCTATCATACAGAGCGATCTTTGGAGGAACACACCTATATGAGCCCGACTGCTGGTCACAGTCTATGAGATTGGGGTGATCTCTAGTAAGCTCATGAACAGGCCAGGAGTGTGACTTATATGCTCCACTCGAGGGGTCAGCCTTCGGCAGCCTAGTATCAGTAAGACATGTGGTGAAACTTCTTTACGCCAAACTGACAATTCAAGGCTTAGTCCATTGTTCAGTTGTGTAGGGGTGTAGCTATTTGCTCTAAGTGGATGTTCAATCTTAACAGGTCTCCACTGAAATACTGGTATATCAAAACAGAGTTTGGAACAGAGGACAACACCATGGGCCTTTGGGATCTGGTGGGGGATTGCTGAATATGAGATGGGCTTTGGGCCCATTTAGCAATTACAGAAAAATCCCTAAGGGCCCATGCTGCCTAGCAAGTGGTGGGAGTTTAGTCCCACATTGCTAGTTGAGAGAGATGTACACCAACTTATAAGGTGAGACATTCTCCCACTAGTATGAGTTGGTGTGAAGGAAGGAGAGGTGTTCCACACACGCGCTCCTCCTCCTCCGCCGCCCGCTCGTCTCGTCACGATGCGACGCGGGTTGCGGGAATCTCGCCGAGCCGATGTGTTCTTTTTGTCACGCAGGATTGGAATTTGAACAGTCAACTGAAAACGATTAATGGAAAATGAATACGAGCTGAAACGTCTCGTCTTAAGTACGGCCGTTACCAGAATTCATTGTGATTCATTATGTGCGTTTATGCTGGACCGTTTGTCTCCTCCTCTGCGCCTATATAAGAGAGGTCGCTCCTCTCCAGAGAACAACACAGATCACATCTGCTCTGCCACCACCACCTCTGTCGTTCCTCTCGCTGCTGCTGTCGCCGGTGACTCCATCCCGTCTTCCGCGTACACGGCCGACGGGAGAGCAGGCCTCCGAAACCCCGCCTCTCCAGATCCTGTACGGGAGAGGGGCGATTAGGTTTTTGGGGAGCGTCTTCTACGCGACTGCTCGCCTCGGTTCGACTGCTTCCTCTACGTCGACTACATCTTCATCCGCGTCGCCTTCGCTTTCACCATGAGCACCAGCACCGACGCTGACAAGGCTGCTGCCGACAAGGCCGCCTCCGACAAGCGCATCGCCGACGAGGCCGCCGCCTCTGCTGCTGATCCGGCCAACTGGCCTACTGGAGGGTATAACATGCTTACCCTTATCCTGATTATTTCCATGTGTGCAGTACTAGTGGTTTGCGTAGATGTTTCTACTATATGTCTAGTATGTGCGTACATCATGAATTTTCAGTATGTCATTAGCACTGTCTATATCATGTTCATGATTTATTCTTGGATTAAATTAATTGAACAATTACTTAATTTCTCAACAAAATGTACTCAAATATACTGTTATTGAAAAAATGCAAATATTTTCAACACGAACATGGTTTTAAACGGATCTTTGCGCCATTTGGCGCAACTGGTCATCTAGTGGTTATAAAAGAGAAAAGATAGCTTATTCTATCAGTGATTTTTTTCAGCTAGGCAAAAACTTAATTACAACCATGGATAAACTTTGAAGCGGGAAAACACATGCTAGTATAGCCACCATCCCCTTTTATTTTTGCTGGGGGGAAATGAGGTAAAGAGCGAAAAAAAAAGAGGAGAAAATGCTCACCCTCAGTTGCCTCTAGTCACCCTCTGGTTTTTTTATCAAGTCTGGCAATCTTCCCCAATGAGTTTGCTGTCAGCTTTGTCCGGACTTCAAAAGCTGGTACTAACATGCTTACTTCCAGAGAATTAATTTACATACAGCACCTGCGCTGTGTGTGCTTTAGTGGGTTAGAAGTGTGAGGGGGAGAAACCAAAAACTTGATGTTAAAATGATGGTAGAAGAATTAAGGAGTCGTATAGAAAAAAGCAGAAAATGATGGCAACACACATAGTCCCCCTCCTTTGCATTTTGAAAAAACTGAAAAAGAAACCCTCTTGGGAAAAACTATGAACAGACTAATGGTCATGATAAAAATACAGATTGTCTAATTATGTTGCCTACTGAAACAAAGCTTTTGACAAAGGGTTTATGAATGGACAGCAAACTTAACTAGATGCTAGCTGAAAATATAGATGCTAGCTTAACAGAAAACTGCTGACCAAGGTTTTGGTTACCGAATGAGGTATTTTTACCGAGGGGGACTGATAAACGCGGTTACCACGGTTACCGAGAAATACCGATAAATACCGAGAATATTTCGAACGAATTTTATAGTTGAATTTTGAATTCAAATAAGTTAATGAACGAACATTTGAACCAAAGACCTCTCAAAACAGGAACTAGGTTGCTAACAACACGCCAGAACCAACTCTCATGGAATTAATTAGATCCTACGTACTTTACTATAAATCGTGTGTTTAAATTTAAAAAATTCAAAAAACTGGTATTTTTTGCTTGGTACGCGGATTTATCGAGGGGCACGGAAATACGCGGTAACCATGGAAAATCTTGAAATCTCGACTGGTAACCAAAACCTTGCTGCTGACTAAAATATGCAACATACGATGCTTACAAAAACATAAGACGTAGATAAAGGTAGGTGGCATGGCAATGGAGTGCAACTAAAAATTGGCAGAGCAGAAAACATGATTCTCACATTGCTGTGATGGTTGATAGAAAAAAATATAGTATTGCCTACTGGAGCACATATGCTGCAAACAGATTTGCAAGTATTACTGTTGTTGCCTACAAAACAACATGCATTACTGCCTACTAATCAGGGTTGTGTTGCTTAAGAACATACAGCTCATACTCAGCATTTATCCATAAAACACAGACTGAACAGCTTAACAGAAGCACGCTGGCGTGCGCTTGCATGCAGAAACGCAGAGGAAAAAGCATCCAACTACAATAAGTATAGGCGCTTGGACCATACATCGTGTATGCAGTAGATGGCGGTGTTTATATATGCACAATATTTTGCCTACTCAACGTATAACAGATGTGTAGCATTTATCAAGTACTCCCTCCATCCCAAAATTCTTGTCTTATACTTGTCCAGATGGGAAGTAAGATAGGGAAGTATGTAAAACTAAAACGTGACTAATACATCCATTTCTAGACAAATCGAAGACAAGAATTTTGGGACGGAGGGAGTATTTTGCCAAAAATGTATAGCCCCTGCTGTATTTGCCTAGGAAAAAACTTCTTTTATTTGCCCCCTCCTAAATGATATCCAGCTAGAAAAATGCGTACTAACACACTGCTAGCCTGGGAAGAAATCATCTTCTACTGCCCCCAGTAAGTTGCCAGCCCCTGAAAACATCTAGGTATTTTTGCCTCCTCCCTCCTAACCCTTGCTTATCTCCTCCCACATTTTTGCCTAGAATTTCTGAAGAAATAAAAAGCCCAATAAAATCACTGTAAACGCATCTTGAAGGAAGAAGTGTACCTACACTAGTATCTGACAAACTTGCTTATCCCTGAAAAAAAGTGTGGCATAAAGTGCCCATCATCTGCAACTAAATTACCTACTCACTAGGGAAAATACTGCATCTACATACACAGAGCTAGGCACCTGCCGAGAAACATCTGTCACAATCGCAAAAGAGTGCTGATGTGCTAACAAAACCTTAGACAGATTTCTCGAACGCAACTGTTCAAAGGACTCGATGTGGGATTTTACATGCGAGCATCGATTTTCGGCGACCCCCTGGCTGTGGATCTCCCTCCCAGTCGACTTCCACCGACCCTAGACACTCTTCCCCCTTCGTCGACGAAGATGGATGACGCCGCGTTGGCAAGATCCCCTGCCCCGTCCAGCGATACGAAAAACATAGAGAGCTATGGCACGCGGCTTACCTTCTCTCCCAGTCGCTGAAGCGGTCCGACGTGCCGCGTCGTGCTCCTCCTCTTTGCGTCACCGGCGGGCCTCCCCCTCCGACTCTTGTCGCGCGCGAGACGCTCAGTCAACTAGTGGTGCTCGGCTCCGCGCGTAGTGCTCGCGTCGCCTGTGCGCGCTCCCGCGCCCTCCTCCTCGCCATCGTTGGGATGTCGCTGGCCGCGGTTCGCAGACGAACCTAGGCATTTCTCTTCCCGTTTGTGCGACTGTGAGGATGGGAAATGGATTGGGGCAGCGTTTCAGAAGAACTAGTGGGGCGCAGTTTCGAGACGCAACTACTCAAGCGACAAATCCCACCGCTCTCTCTCTCTCTCTCTCACGGTCTCACCTGGTCGGGATGCCTTTATACGTGGCCTGATCCTGGTGAGATGGACGGGCGAGGAGCGGCCGCTCGTGACGGCTTAATCGCGCGCGCTCGTCGCCCATCAATTAGGATAAAAAAGTAGTATACTCTTTTGATCTACTATTATACATGTTGGCTATAAGATGAGATGTAGATGACATGGCACTGGCTTATAGCCAACAGCTGGCTACTATTAACCATGCTCTAAACAAACGGCGTCGCCTCTGTGACGTGTCAGATGTGGGCCATCGGCTTTGGAAAATGAGGAAATACACTAGTTATACCTACGTGGTGGGCTGGCCATCTCGAAGCCAATGGACAGGAATGGTAACGATCGCACTTGTGCTCGTGCACGGAACAACACTTTCGCATTTACCTAGTCAAGTTCTATGTATCTAATAATATTGCATTGTCGATGCTCCGAATTTGATGAATTGTTTCTCTTGTCAAGTCAGCACCTTCACCGACCTGCCAAATGGAGGAGAGTTTAAAAAATATATCTCCAACTGAAAGGCAACAACACTGAATACATGAAAGAAGTTCACAATAAATACATTCTTATAACAGAACGTGAACAGGCTACAGGCAGGTTAAACGTATCCACTGATACGGGATAAACTAACATCTTGTACCATCTACAATGTTTTGGATTCAAATCGCGTCGGCGGCTCATTCTGGCGGCGGCAATGGTCATTCGGTTGTCCATGGACCTTGATATCATTTTTATTATGTTTGGATTGCTTTATACTTTCGGTGAATCTTTATAATAGATCTGTTATTTTCTAAAGAAAATGGTTGTGGTCAGGCCGTACAAGAATATACATGGAAGTCATAATGAACTTCCACTAAGAGACCTCAAGTTGATCGCTACAAAACAAATAATAATGGGAAATGATTTCGAAAATTAACATTATTCAGAAAAGCTCTCTACAAGGAATTTAATGACACTCCCGCAAAAAGAAAAGGAATTTAATGACACAATAACAGTCAGTTCAAACAGAATTCGTTTAGGTTGTCGAACATGAGAATTATACTTTTAGACAAATAGTTTCAGAAACTAGTTACCTTGGAATGCAGATCATTAGCTGCCATATTTTCATATGATATTTGAACCACATCATAGTTTTCCTATACTTTAGCTTCAGCCCCAATTCCTATAAGAGATCTGTAAAAGTGATCGACTAATTTCATGTTAACAAAAACAGAAAAGAAATCTCGAAATAAATGTGTAGGTGTTCCGTGGAAATGTAGCAGGGCCATGAGGAAATGGATGCAGCAGCTGGCATCGTGTAATTTGGAGAACGTGTGGTCACCCGTGGTTGTTGTGACGGAGCAAAATATTAGGAATCGGCCGTGATTTCTGGTTGGAGGTGGGTAACTTCCTTTTTGCGGGGAGGATAACTTCCTTTAAGAAATTTTATTTAAAACGTAAATTATTCATTTAGATGGATAATTACTTACAATGAATTGAGCGTTCCTAACTATTGGTAGACACGGTTTGGAAGACCATCTGATAATGTTTTTCTTTAAAGATGTTCGAACTCAGTTTTAGTTCCAACTTACATAAACATTTATATGTAGACATCCACTTTTAGATGTATGGACTCGCATTTATCTTGGATTTATTTCAGGATTTCCGGCGACATGCTTTCAGTGGGAGGAGATGTTCCCGTCGACTACGAGACGCCTACGGTGACTTCGTAAAATCTCAAGATGATATGCCGGCTCAGTCTCTCGGATGTGCTCATAGGGGTAGGGTGTGCGTATGTGCGTTCATAGGGTTGAGTGTATGCGCGTATATATGAGCTCTTGCATCTGTACTGTGTTAAAAAAAAGATGTATGGATCATACATCTGAACAGCCTGTACATAACTATATGTTCATGAATCATAGAGAAAATAAATAAAAACAAATATATCCTGAAGATTTTAAGCGGGTCTGTTCATATCTGGGAGCATCCTGTACATGACTATACCTTCTCTCGGAATTTCAAAAGGTTACTGCAGTAGACAGTAATGAAAAAACTGAACAAAATGATCTTACTAGGGCATGCATAGTGCCATAGGACTGTAGATTCCAAAAGCATATGAATATGCCAACCTTAATAAGTGGCATTGTTGAGTAACTTAGTAACATGTCCAATATATGATAATTCAATGTACACAAGTAGTATTATAAACTAGCAATTGCAGAAAACATGGCTGACAAAGCATCAGGTGAATGTCCTTAAACACTAGAAGCCCGTCTAGTCTACTTTGTCACAGCAAATTGATGTTATCACAAGGAAACTTCATAAACCATACAACAAGATTGATTTCAGGAAGATATAGTGTGCACATCAATCAGCACAAATTTTACAAATTACATCAAACCCAGAGGCTGTAGCGAGGAATGACCAAAAACGGGTATGCAAAGAACAGATGAACACACTAAGCTTTCTTGTAATAATCTATGTGTGTGTACGCGCACAGAGGCTTCCCTCCCAATCAAGTGTGTGATATGCATTGTTGAACACACTCAAGTGCCGCTTCTGGCAAGGGAAAAGGTGTGCACAAGACAGGACATTAACAGTGTGATGCTACAGCACATGGTAATAACATTATAACTCCATATGCAATGGATGGAATGGAGCTCCACCCACTGATCAACCAAGTTGAAATTCCGAATTTCAAATCAGCGTACATGTAAAATACAGTATTACCCAGGAACAATAAGAAGCCACATGCCCTACTCAATGAGCTAGCTAAATTTTTTCCTAGCAGTAGATGTTCAAATTCATACATGCCAAACCAGAGAAGCCAAAACCCTGTTCGGACGAAAAACAACCATAGTAGAATATTTTTCAAGGACAGGTGAACTGACCGTTATTTCTAGTTTAATTAGTTAACAGTCACAAGCCACTCAACTTGCAAACATAGACTATAGCACAAGACCAGCAAACCCAGACCTCGGTGATTTGTGAGAATCCGTACCTCAAGGCAATTTAAGATCGACTCAACAACTGCTCTCTCAGCCATGGCCGATGCAGCAAGGCAATTCAGGATCGACTCAACAACAGGGAAAATAAAGAAACCGGAAATGTCCAATATTTACTTTTTCAAGGAACAATCTTTGTACACAAATAGCTTGCAGGAAAACATGTTCTAATCTTCTAGTGAGCTTGTAAATTCAATTTTTCAGGGAGTTCTCCCAACCAGCAGGGAGTGTATGGGAAACACTCTTCTACATATTGATGGAAGAAATCAGATTCTCGGTCAGTATAGACTTTCCGGAAAACCTTGCCCAAATCTTGAAGCTTTGAGCTACTCCAGTTATAGGCAAGCACTCTGAAGAATTTATCACTCAAGAAGACAACCTCTTTGTAAGGATGAAATCCTAGGAAAACAATACCACAATCATTGCTCCTACCACCAGGTTCCAGAACATTATCATTGTCAGAATCCCACACAAATTTATGTTCCACTGTTGCTTCGTTGTTGTACACAATGGGAGAATCATCGTCAGCATCTTTTTTTGCCCAATAGCGAAATTCTTGTAAGATCCAAGGTCCATCACGTTGTTTGTCGTAGTTCAGATTTGGAAGGATGGAGAAGATATCTCTGTCATGCTTCAACACCCACTCTGTCTGACCATGATCACATGGGTCGTTTAGGAACCAAACCTGAAGTTGGAACTCCTGAAATAACGATGCACGGTATATCCCATTGACTGATTTTCCTAGATAAAATTCTGCATCTTCTGTGGGTAATTCAATTGCTCGGTACGTACTGTTTTGACAGTGATATTCTGCAATAGTAAAAGTAGGATAATTAAACAATCTTACACCATGGTGCTCAAAGGCAGAATCAGAATGAATGAGTGACCATGTCTACATAAGAAGTTACCTCATAACAAAACAATCAAAGCAACATATATAGAGTGCTTCTCGCCAGTAGGCAGACTGATGTTTGAAAAAAACTCGCTGGGGCCCAACCATGCCAGGCAATGTCCCTGCAGCCGCCCCTTCCCGACCAACTGTCCTCTTCTCCCACGATTCAGACTTTGATGAAAACACGGGTAGGATCAATGTGGATGGCGGCCATTCAACTTCCTCCTCACATTCGCCGTTGTTCTTGAAAGGGACACCGGGCACTGAAAGCACTTCAAAATAGTTGGGCGACAGAGTGGGGTCAAACACGAGGTGCTCACGCGGAAAGGTGAGGGTTGGGGCAGGTGGCAGGGGCGCCCACTGCTGTGTGGCGGGGTTGACCACGCAGTGGTGGAGCAAGAGCAGGCCATTGCAGTGATCTCGGACGTGGATGGGGGGCATGAGGTTGGGCTCGCCGGGCACCGTGTAGTCCAGCCGGCCAGAGATTGCGGCGCCCGTCGTGGGGCGGGAGAGGAACTGCGTGAACCATAGGTCCAGGTAGTTGAGGAAGATGCCACCAAGCGAGCGAGGGAGGAGGTCCGCCCGCAGCAGTCCGCGGTCGTCGATGACGCGGCGCCATTGCCTTGCAGACGCAGCGGGAAGCGGCGAGGCCGCGTGGCGCGAGGAGGCGGATGACGCCTGCGAGCACGTCGCACCGTCATGGCGAGATCTGCTATCGGTGTGGGAAGCTAGATCTGGATCTCGAGGATGGGAGAAAGGCTCTTCTACCTGCTAACCATGTCAGGCCTAACCACATCACTAGTTCACACACAGTTGTTCATATATAGAAGTACTCGTGTGTTGATAGGCAGTATTAATTGCATGTAAATATTAGGTAAGAAATATATGAGATTTGCATATCCTTCTTAATATATGAGATTTTCTTATATCCTGCCTAATATTTCCTTGTAATTAATGTAATACATCAATACTGCACCTATATTACTCTCTCCGCTGTACTAGAATATAAGGCGCATCAGTTTTAGTGAGAGTCAAATATTCATATATTTGATCAAAATTGCAGAATAAAATATAAACATCTAAAATACCTAATTTAAAAAATATGAAAATAGTTTTTATAATGGATGAAATGATAGAAAATGGTATTATAGGTATTGCCATGTTTTCACAAACACTTGGTCAATCATGCACATGTTTTACTTTTGATTTGAAAAACCTAATACACCTTATTTAGATATAGTACAACCACGCACTATTCCAGCTCTCTCAGGCCGCTAGATAGACGGAATTGAGCATTTATAGCCGCTGGATAGACGGAATTGAGCATTTCTAGCCGTTGGACGACCTTCCCATTCTGTACGGACCGCTTCGTACGTTATGGGCCGCTGCTCTGATAACAATATCGGGAAACTACTGTTTAATTGGACCTAACAGGCTAACATATGTTGTATGCTATGAGGTCCATTCCCTCCCCCGTGTGTGAGCGGATGTGTGCGAAATTACTAATTGAGGAGTACTCATTGTAAAGATCAACCCAAACCCTCAGGTTGCGACAAGTGGCGCGCTGCATGTGCGCCACTTGTCACAACCTGTGCGTTTTCACTTTGTTCGTAGATCCGTTTATTCAAAACGTTTTATCTCTTAAACTGTGCGTCCAAATCTTGAACAGTTTTTCACCGTTGAATTTCTCGCGTCGAGATCTTCAAAACGGACGGCTTCGATAGGCTTCGATGAACTTTTTTTTTCACGAAAACAAAACGGACGAAAAGACCGAACCGGGCACACTAGTTTTTTCCCTTTCCGAAATAGGCACGTCCGTGCCTCTCGCAAAATCACAACCGTGCCTCTGGCGGAAGCAAAACCGTGACTCCCACGGAAGAGAAAAAAAATTGTTTCCAAGGAGGCAAGGCCGTGACTCTCACGAAAGCCCAACCGTGCCTCCCGCGGAAGCAAAACCGTGACTCTCGTGAAAGAAAAAAAAATAAAAAACGTGTTTTTTTTCGTTATCGAGAGGCACGGTCGTGACTCTCGCGAAAAGCACAACCATGCCTCTCGCGGAAGCAAAACCATGACTCTCGTGGAATAAAAAAAACAGAAAAAGTGTTTTTTCCCTCTCCCAAAGGCACGGCCGTGACTCTCGCGAAAGCACAACCGTGCATCTCGCGGAAGCAAAACCGTGACTCTCCCGAAAGGAAAAAAACCAGAAAACGCGTTTTTTTCCTTTCCGAGAGACACGGCTGTGACTCTCGCGGAAAAAAAAACGAGTTTTTTCGCACAAATTTTGTTTTGATCGAAAAGTGAAGAAGACCGATGGAAAACCAAAACGTCGAAAAAACCCCGAAAAAAACCATTTAAAAAGCCGAAAACGCTTGCGGAAAAAAAAATAAAAAATCGGAAGGGAGCACCCAGAAGGCGACACGTCGCGAACGGCTTAGAGCGCGCCAAGTGACGCTGATCACTGCGAGGCTCCCGAAGGATCACTCGTTAATGGCCCGATGTGTTGCGTACGGGTACGGCGTAACGGACGGGCGCCTCACAGGGCGGAGCTTTCGGAGTTCGGACAGACATGGCTGGGGTGGCTCTCATGGAGATCGCCCATGTGGTCCGACGAACGGGGGCGACGGAGTCGCCTTGTCATGCGACGTCGCCGATTGGAATCCTCGCCGCCGATTAAGGCAACTAATGGTGTTCAATTCAATGGTGGCCAATAACAGCATTTCAGTTACCATGCCGATTCATGCTCCCCCTTTATTCTCCGCCCGTCTACAAAATCTCCATAGTCCGGCTGCTACAGAAAATAACGCATAGGTCGCCAATTTGTCTTCCCCGTTCTGAAGTTTTTCCTCCACTTCCCCCCAGTTGTTCATCGAATTTTAGAACTCATTTTCATTTATATTGTTCTCTCTAATCCCGGATGAATGCAGGCTCAGTTGGGTTCGAAGGTGATGCACTACTTTCAACAATAATGTTTTGTTTCCTGAAAGCATCAGTATTATGTTTGAATCCCCACTTCTTCCAATTGATCAAAGTGCAACTTGTAATTGGGTCAGATGATTTTGGTAAAAATGCAGTAAACATGCAATTGTCGCTGTCTAATGTACTCAGTATACACTATCCTAGTTCCTCACTTGCTGCTCTGCTCCAGTATTATTTGACAAAGTGCAGATTGTCCAGCGGTACATATATACTCCCTCCGTCTCATAATATAAGAGCGTTTTTGACACTAGTGTAATGTCAAAAGCGCTCTTATATTACGGGACAGAGGGAGTACGTTTGTATTTGTGACGGCTGCCAGCGGGTGTGTTTTATGCTAATAATTCAAAATGAATACAGGCGCTCCGGGACAAGGTACATTTTTCGACATGAAGGGACAAGGTACTTGAGCTTGGTACTTCTGGGTTGGCTGGTTCTCCTTGGGTGGCTTCAACCCTGCAGCAGATCATGTTAATCTCCAGCGGCTAATGGACAGGTTAATATCCGTGTACTGTTAGGCCTTTATTCCTAGAATATCATGCCACCACTTTGTGTAGGAGTTATTGAAATAATTATTGTATTGGTTTTTGTCCCAGCTCTATGCAGACAAAAATATGAGAAAACGAAATTGTGGAAGGGACTGATGCTTGAACATCACTTTCTGGGCCAATCAACATAGTGTGATGCTGGTGCCGAAACAAGCAAAATAACACAATCTTTCTGTTGATTTCTTTCCTACTCCACCAGAGAGCACGCAAATAAAAATGGATCTGAGCTTGTGTCGAAGGCTTCAAGCATGGCCAAGCACATTTGTCTCCTGATTTAGTGTTATTCTGATTTATTTTCTTTACAAATTTGTTCATGCGGTTAACCACACGGGTAAATTGCTTAGAACTCGGAGTTTTTGCTATTAGCATTTTTAGAGCTTATTACAAAAGTATGGCAAATTTAGGTCATTTGAGTGAAATCAGCTAATTACCATTGGTCCAAGACATTGTACAAAATTTAGGTGGTCCATCTAAATTGACAATCAAAAGTCATTTGGAGATTTTGTTCTCAAGCTTCTTTTCAGCGAAATGCACTACACATAGCAGAGGAGTCGATTGGCCCGACGCGGTTTTAGAAGAAAGTGATTAATCTTTTTGTGTGCCAAGGAGTACAATCTATCATATACTTGAGGCAAATATTTGGTTGGATGGAGATCCTACAACACAAAAGCTGCAATTAGTAGTTTCTGTGTAATTTGATATACACAAAAAACAATCGAGCATGACCTTTTTCATTGCTAACAGATATGTCATTGGCAAAGTTGTGGTTGTACAACAATGCCAAAATTGTCGTGAGAAATTTGTTCCTTTATGAAAATTTAACTTTAAACTTTGTTGCTTGTATATATTTATGCAAATTAATATTACTTTTATTGTCAAAATGGACGGGCGCGGCAACGCACGCTGTCTTGATCTAGTACTATTACATAACGAAGGGAGTATGTGACTAGCTCTCATGTTGAAATTGTGTATGATATTTTTTCGAGAAGGGGAATATATTAATATCATGAAGATATCAATTACAACCAGCCTCTGTATCAATAAGATGTCGAAAGGCATCCAGGATACACACAACCAAAAAAGGAAATAAAAAAACAGAAGAAAAGAAAAAAAAGGCCTCGCCACATGATCAATCACTAACAACAACATCACTCTAACCACCACCGAAGACAACACCTGGATTACAAAATAGGTTTGCCAAAAGCAACGCCTCCAAGAAGGAAACAATGCACAAGCGTTGTCGTTGCCTGATCGGAGATCCTGAGTTTTCACCCTGGAAAAAGTCTGAGATCAGCCAAAAAGCAATGCCTTCAATAAGTCTATTGCCAGGACAACCAATAAAGGCAAAACCTTGGGTTAATCAGTACTCAAGAAGCACTACCAAAACTGCAGTGCACTAATGCTGCCACCCCCGCTTGCCGAGGCCACTGCTGGAATTCACCAAACACTTAGCACACAGTCTTCATCACATCCAATACACCTTTCCGCCAATGCTTCAAGACCTCCAATTGCAACCGCCATGACTTTATCCACATCTATCAATGCCTTGGGAATCTTGACTTAGCCATGTCCCATGACACCGATAAGAAAGTGAAGCTTCACGCCACACCCTCTTGAAGCCATGCTGGCTGATAATATGAGCGCGTGCCACCGGAGCCTTTCCGACCTAGACATCCAGGGGTGATATACGCCAATCCACATATATATCTGACAGGGAAGACAAGAACTTGTCAGCGGCCAGATTGAAGAGGTCGACGTCCGCGACGTCTGCAGAGAGACTACATGACGGAGGAAGAGCACTAGGGCCAAACCACCACTTCACCAAGTGCATCTACGTCCTAGCAATTGCGCCTGGCACACCTTCCACGCCTCGCCGGTGCGGTCAAGCCACCAGATGCATCACCACCGCCGTCCCGCCGAGCAGCTGGCTATCCCCAACCCAAACGTCTCCTATCCCGATTGGGTATGGGTATCTAGATCTGCAGATAGAGGAAAAAAATCTAGAGCCACCACGCCATGAATAGGACCGTCGGCGAGTAGGACATCACGGGAAAGAGACGAGGGAGAGGAACGCCACGACGACCCACAAAAGCTGAAGGAAGGAGACCCCGCACCCTATCCCACACGCCAGGAGAGAAGGTCCCCGCCTCCACCAACACCAGAGGCCTAGGGGCGCTCGTCGGCGGTGGCGAGGGAACTGGCGCGGGAGGGAGAACCTAGGCAGGGGTGGCGCGCGCCCCCGAGTTGCCCGCTTGGAGGGCAGCATGGGAGGAGAGGCAGAAGTTGGGCGATGTAGATGTATGCTTGACTCTTTCTTCTTTCCATTTATGTATGATATTAATTGCACACTAAAACATGTTGAGCGCTCCCTATCAATGCAATTTAGATCGTTGGATGGACTGATACGTCTCCAACGTATCTATAATTTTTTTATTGTTCCATGTTGTTATATTATAATTTTTGGATGTTTTATAATCATTTTTCCAGTAACTTTATATCATTTTTCAAACTAACCTATTGACATAGTGCCCAGTGCCAGTTGTTGTTTTTTACTTCACAGAATATCAATATCAAATGAAGTCCAAATGCCATGAAACTTTTGGAGATTTTTTTCTGCCCAGAAGACATCCGGAGAGTAAAGGAAGCACACAAGGGGAGTCCCGTGGGTCCCAATAGGCACCAGGTCGTGCCCTGGTGGGTAGTGAGGCCCATGGTGACCTTTTCCACCGACCTCCTACTCTATAAATACCACAATATTCCAAAAACCCTAGAGGAGTCGAATAAAAATTGTTCCAGCCGCGGCAAGTTGCAGAGCCACGAGATCCAATCTAGTCCCCTTTTCCAGCACCTGCCGGAGGGGAACACGATCACAGAGGGGTCCATCATCTTCATTGGTGCTCATTCGATGATGCGTGAGTAGGTCACCTCAGAGCTACGGGTCCGTAGGCAGCAGCTAGATGGCTTCTTCTCTCTTTTTGATATTCAATACAATGTTCTCTTCGCAGATCTGTTCGATGTAATTTTATTTGCGGTGTGTTTGTTGGGATCCGATGAATTGTGAGTTTATGATCATATCTATCCATACATTATTATTATAGCCTCATATTTCTCCTCTGATATTTTGGTTTTGTTTGGCTAACTTGATTGATTTATCTTGCCATGGGAAGAGGTGCTTTGTATTGGGTTCGATCTTGCGGTGCTCAATATCAGTGATAGAAAGATACATGACATGCATGTATCACTGCTATTCAGGATAACAAGATGGGGTCCATTCCTACATAAATAGATCTTGTCTACATCATGTCATCCTTCTTATTGCATTACTCCATTTCTCCATGAACTTAATACACTAGATGCATGTTGGATAGTGGTCGCTATGTGGAGTAATAGTAGTAGATGCAGGAAGGAGTCGGTCTACTAATCTTTGACATGATGCCTATATACATGAGCATCGTCTTGGATATTGTCATAATTATTTTATTTTCAATCAACTGCCCAACAATAATTTGTTTACCCATTTTCTCGAGAGAAGCCACTAGTGAAATCTACGGCCCCCATGTCCATTTCCTATCATATACTTTCACATCTATATTGCTATTTGCTTTTCCAATTTATTTACCTCTTTTGTTTCAGATCTATATTATCAAAAACCCAAAAATATCTCGAAGAGTTTACTTTTATTTTATTCTTTTCTATTTATCATATTACAATACCTTGGAGGGATTGACAACCCATCTATGCATTGGGTTGCGAGGATTTGTTGTTTGTATGCAGGTGTTGTCTACATAGTTTTGCTTGGTTCTCCTACTGGATTGATAACCTTGGTTTCATAATTGAGGGAAATACTTACAGCCGATGGGCTGCATCATCCCCTTCTCTTCGAGGAATTTACTGACGCGGATCAAAAGTAGGAGGAAGGATTTCTGGCACCGTTGCCGGGGAGGATCAAGTGAAGATCTATTAGGTTCCTACGCATAAACTCTCATCTCCTTGCAATTTACATTATTTGCCATTTGCCTCTCATTTTCATCTCCCCCACTTCCAAAACATTTACAAAAACAAAAACATATTTTCCTTTTTATTTTCCTTCTTTTCGTTTGCCTTTTCCTTGCCATATCTCATTATATTTGTGTTCTTGCTTGCATAGTCACGATGTCTCAAGAAAACACCAAGTTCTGTGATTTTTCCAATACTAGTAACAATGATCTTATTAGTACTCTGATTGCTCCTCCCGGCGCTAGTGTGGAGTCTTATGATATCAATGCCGCTTTGTTAAATCTTGTTATGAAAGAGCAATTTTTTGGGACTCCTAATGAGGATGTTGCGTCCCATCTAAATACTTTCGTAGAATTGTGTGATATGAAAAAGAAAAAAGATGTGGACAATGATATTGTGAAATTAAATTATTTCCTTCCTCTTTGCACGATTGTGCTAAAATTTGGTTTTCTTCTTTGCCACGAAATAGTATTGATTCTTGGGACAAGTACAAAGATGCTTTTATCACGAAGTATTTTCCTCCCGTGAAAATTATTTCCCTTAGAAATTAGATTATGAATTTTAAGAAACGGGAGTATGAACATGTTTCCCAATCTTGGGAAATTATGAAATTAATGATAAGAAATTGCCCAACTCATGGGTTAAATCTGTGGATGATCATACAAAAAATTATGCGGGATTGAATTTTGTTTCTAGAAATCTTTTAGATTCCGTCGCAGGTGGTACTTTTATAGATATTACTTTGGGTGAAGCTACTAAATTGCTTGAAAATAGTATGGCTAATTATTCACAATGGCATACTAAAAGAGCTCCTACTAGTAAAAAAAACTGTTGAAGAAATTAGTACTTTGAGTGATAAATTTGATGCTCTTATGAAATTGGTTGCTAGTAAACATGCTCCTATTGATCCTAATGATGTGCCTTTGTCTACTTTGATTGAGCAAAATAAGGATCCTGTAGATTTAAATTTTGTCTCACGAAACAACTTTAATAATAATGCTTATAGAGGTAATTTTAATCCTAGGCCGTTTCCTGGAAATTCTTCAAATAATTATGGAAATTATTTTGGTAATTCTTATAATAATAATAATAATAATAATAATAATAATAATGATAATAATAATAATAATAATAAGATGCCCTCTGATCTTGAGAATAATATTAAAGAATTTATCAATGCACACTTTTTTTCATTACTTCGATAGAAGAAAAGTTGAATAAGATTGATGATATGTCTAGAAGCATTGATTGAATTACGTATAATGTAGAAAATCTCAAGATTAATTCTTTTCCACCAAAGGTTGATATTAATGAATCAATTAAGGTTTTATATGTTTATATAGATGAAAGTAAGAAAGAACCGCCATGCTTAGAGCTAAAAGAGAATTTCTGAAAAACAAAACGTTTTCCCGATTGTTTTCATAGTAATGTTGAAGAGATTAAAATGATTAGTGTTTCTTCTATTGATTCTTTGTTTAGTAATGATAAAATTGTTGGAAATATGCCCTAGAGGAAATAATAAATTGTTTATTGTCATATTTCCTTGTTCATGATAAATGTTTATTATTCATGCTAGAAACTTAAATACATGTGTGAATACATAAACAAATACTAAGTCCATATTAAGCCTCTCCTAGACTATCTCGTTGATCAAAAGATGGTTAAGGTTTCCACACCATAGACATGAGTTGTCGTTAGATAACGGGGTCACGTCGTTAGGAGAATAATGTGATGGACTAGACTAAACCGTAAGCTTAGCATCAGATCGTTTAAGTTATTTGCTACAACTTCCTTCATGTCAAGTATCTGTTCCTTTGACCATGAGATCATGCAATTCCCGGATACTGGAGGAATACCTTGGGTGCTATCAAACATCACTTTGTAACTGGGAGATCATAAAGGTGCTCTACTGGTATCTCCCATGGTGTCTGTTGGGTTGGCATGGATCGAGACTGGGATTTGTCACTCCGTTTGACGGAGAGGTATCTCTGGGCCCTTGATACGTCTCCAATGTATCTATAAGTTTTGATTGTTTCATGCTATTATATATTCTGTTTTGGATGTTTAATGGGATTTATTATAAAATTTTATATTATTTTTGGGACTAACCTACTAACCCAAGGCCCAGTGCAAATTGCTCTTTTTTGCCTATTTCAGTGTTTCACAGAAAAGGACTATCAAACGGAGTCCAAACGGAATGAAACCTTCGGGAGAGTTATTTTTGGAACGATATCAACACAGAAGACTTGGAGTACACGCCAGGAAGCGAGAGAGGCGGCCACGAGGGCAGGGGGCGCGCCCAGGGGGGTACGCCCCCACCCTCGTGGGCCACCTGTTGCTCCCCTGACGTCCCTCTTCCTCCTATATATACCTACGTACCCTGAAACTATATAGGAGGACCACGAAACCCTAATTCCACCGCCGCAACCTTCTATAGCCGTGAGATCCCATCTTGGGGCCTGTTCCGGAGCTCCACCGGAGGGGGCATCGATTACGGAGGGCTTCTACATCAACACCATAGACTCTCCGATGAGTTGTGAGTAGTTTACCACAGACCTTCGGGTCCATAGTTATTAGCTAGATGGCTTCTTCTCTCTCTTTGGATCTCAATACAAAGTTCTCCTCGATCTTCGAGGAGATCTTTTCGATGTAATCTTTTTGCGGTGTGTTTGTCAAGATCCGATTAATTGTGGGTTTATGATCAAGATCATCTATGAACAATATTAGATTCTTTTATGAAATCTTTTATGCATGATTTAAATATCCTTGCAAGTCTCTTCAAATTATCGGTTTGGTTTGGCCTACTAGATCTATAGTTATTGCAATGGGAGAAGTGCTTGGCTTTGGGTTCAATCTTGCGGTGTCCTTTCCAAGTGACAGCAGGGGCAACAAGGCACGTATTGTATTGTTGCCATCGAGGATAAAAAGATGGGGTTTATATCTCAGTGCTTCAGTTTATCCCTCTACATAATGTCATCTTGCTTAAGGTGTTACTCTGTTCTTATGAACTTAATACTCTAGATACATGCTCGACAGCAGTCGATGTGTGGAGTAATAGTAGTAGATGCAGAATCGTTTCAGTCTACTTGTCACGGACATGATTCCTATATACCATGATCATGCCTAGATATTCTCATAACTATGCGATTTTCTATCAGTTGCTCGGCAGTAATTTGTTCACCCACTGTAGAAATCTGTTATCATGAGAGAAGCCACTAGTGAAACCTATGCCCCCCGGGTCTATCTTCATTGTATTAATCTTCCATCAACTATTTACTTTGCTTTACTATGCATTATTTACTTTTTCTCTATACAAACAATAACAAAAATATTATCTTATCATATCTATTGGATCTCACTTTCATAAGTGACCGAGAAGGGATTGACAACCCCTTTTTTCACGTTGGCTACGAGGTTCTTATTTGTTTGTGCAGGTACGAGGGACTCAAGCGTGGTCTCCTACTGGATTGATACCTTGGTTCTCAAAAACTGAGGGAAATACTTACGCTATTGTGCTGCATCACCATTTCCTCTTCGAGGGTATACAACGCTAGCTCGAGAAGTAGCAAGAAGAATTTCTAGCACCGTTGCCGGGGAGATCTACGGAAAAGTCATATACCAAGTACCTATCGCAAAGCCTTATCCCTCGCATTACATTATTTGCCTCTCGTCTTCCTCTCCCCCACTTTACCCTTGCCGTTTTATTCGCCCTTCTTTTTCCGTTCGCCTCTTTTCGCTTGTTTCTTGTCTGCTTGTGTGTTGGATTGCTTGCTTGTCACTATGGCTCAAGACAATACCACATTATGTGACTTTTCCAATACCAAAAATAGTGATTTTATTAGCACGCCGATTGCTCCTATTACCGATGCTGAATCTTGTGACATCAATGTTGTTCTGTTGAATCTTCTCATGAAAGATCAATTTTCTCGCCTTCCTAGTGAAGATGTGATACGTCCAAAACGTATCTATAATTTCTGCTTGCTCCATGCTTCTTTTGTGTGATATTGCTATGATATTGATGCACTTCCATGCACTTTTGATCATATTTGGACTAACCTATTAACTCAGTGCACCACAGTGCCAGTTCCTGTTTTCTGCTGTTTTTCTATTTCAGGTTTCCCCCATATTAAAAGTGCTCCAAAAATTCCAGGAAAAATATAGGAAAAATCAGCGTACAGGAAGCTTCGCGAAGAACCAAAGATGGGCCAGAGGGGAGCCAGGGGAGGCCCAGGCGGCCACCTGGCGCGGCCCCACCCCTGGCCGTGCCAGGGGGGCGCCTGGGGCCCCTGCTCCGCCTCTGGCTGCCCCCTTCGCATATATATCCCTCTCGTCCCGAAACCCTCGAGGACAGAACCCTTTTTCGTGATTTCGCCTCTGTTCCGCCGCCGCAGCGCTTCCAAGATCGGGAGCATCAGGAGAACTCTTCCCGGCACCCTGCCGGAGGGGAGAACCACCACCGGGAGCTTCTCCACCACCATGGACGCTTCCCGGATGAGTCATGTGTAGTCCACCTTGGACCATGGGTCCATGATCAGTAGCTATGTGATGTTCTCCTCCCCTCTTTGCTCTTCATGGTTTAGACCTCGTGAGCTGCCCTACATGATCGAGGCACATATGTAATCTTTCTGTTGTTGCTTTGCTGAGTTTGCTGGGATCTGATGGATTATGGGACTATGTTCAGATTGTGTTTGAGTAATATATTTGATTCACCTCTTTTATATCTTTGTTCTTGAGTAATTCTTGCATGTTCTCCGTTGCTGTTTATTGCTTTGGCCAAGTAGTAGGTAGTAACTCCAAGAGGGAGCGTTATGCTTGATTGTGGGTTCATGCCCCCTGATGACTAGCTTGAGTGACAGAAACATGAGTCTAGGGGATGTGTTGTTGCCACAAGGGAGAAAACAACGGTGCTTGTACTTGCGGGTGCAAGGATTGTTTACTTTACGCAAAGTTCTTTTAATGCAGTTGTCTGTTGCTTTGAGTTTACACTTTGGGTGGGATTCGCAACTTAATACCAGCGAGATATTCTGGATAGATATTTCAAGGTGGATGATTAGTAGTAGATGCAGATGGATTTCGGTCTACTTGCCTTGGCGTACCGCCCATGCTTTTGAGCTTCTACCTTTCTTTGCAGCATAGTTAGCATTGGTTTGCGTGCATAATCCTGTCAATTGCCCAGCTGTAATTTGTTTACCTCGCTTTGCTGTTTTATCGTCTTTTGGGAGAAAGACATCACTAGTGAACATCATGGGACCCCGGTCCATATTACCACCGCTGATCACACCTTCTATTTACTTCCTGTTTTTATTTCCTAGTTGCAGTCATAGCTATCATTATTATCTCTTGTGTTCGATCCTTAGTAAAAAACAAGGCCGGAGGGATTGACAACCTCTCTGTACTCGTTGGGAGCAAAGTTATCTGTATCTGTGTGCAGTTCTGGTCAACCGCTAAGTTTCTGGCGCCGTTGACACCTACTTGTCGACCCTCGGAGTCTCACGGGATTCGATCCTTGGTACCTTTGCCAAGGGAAATTTGCCGCTACGCTACATCTCAACCTTCCACTTGGGGTAACCAACGAGGGGCGAGAAGCCATCAAGCATGTTTCTGGCGCCGTTGCTGGGGACTCCACTCTTCAAGATAGGGGAGTTGCACGCTATCTTTTATCTTTGCTTTTTAGTCTTGTTAGTTTACCTTTCAGTTTTTGCTTTAGTGTCCCTTACCAAAAATCACAAAAATAGTTATCTTGCTTGCTGCTGCTATGGGTTCCACCAAAAACACTAAGTGGGAGGAGTACACCCCTTCTTCCATCACGCCAATCACTACTGTCGGGATCTACAAAAGTAATAAACCTTGTGATTATGTTAGTTTTAATGGAGAGTTATGCCCATGGCATGGTCTTCCAGGAAAAAAGTATGAGCCTCTGTTTAAAGTTGCTCCCACACTTCCCCAAACTTGGGAAGACGTCCAAACTCTTATAATAGAGAGCAATTCAAACAAAGAAGATGACACTACAATTCTGCTCAATAAAGATAAAATTGATTTTGATAATTGTAGTCTCTCAGAAGTTGTCACCTTTTTACAAAGAATGGCTAAAGACCCCCACACTAGCACACTTAATCTTGCCTTCACGGAGCATATCACTAATGCTCTCATCAAAGCTAGGGAGGAGAAGCTTAGGGTAGAAGCCACCATACCTAGAAAGCTAGAAGATAGTTGGGATCCTATGATTAAAATTAAGTTGAATAACTTCTCTTGCTATGCTTTATGTGATGTTGGAGCTAGTACCTCCGTTATGCCCAAAATAATGTATGATATGTTTGAATTGAAACCTTTTGATCCTTGTTCTTTTGGTGTTCGTCTTGTTGATTCCTCCGTAAAGAAACCTTTGGGGAAGATCGACGATGTTCTTATCATTGTCAATGACAATTATGTTCCTGTTGATTTTACTATTATGGATATTGAATGTGAACCTTCATGTCCAATTATTTTGGGACGTCCTTTTCTTCGCATCGTTGGTGCTATCATTGACATGAAAGAGGGGAATATAAAATTCCAATTCCCTCTCAAGAAAGGGATGGAACACTTCCCTAGAAAGAAGGTTAAGTTGCCTTTTGAGTCCGTTACACGGGCTAGCTATTCTCTTACTCTTGATAAAACTTGATCTTCTCTGTTTGCATCATGCCTAGCTTAAAGGCATAAAAGAAAGCGCTTTTGGGAGGCAGCCCACAACAAATTAGGTTTTATTTTGCTTTTGTTGTGTCTTGATGTTTGTTACTACACTAGCATCATCACTGTATCTTTTCTTTTCAGCTTTGTGCCAAGTTTAGCCTCCGATTGCAAGAAAGTTCAAAAGTTGTGACGTGCTGTCCAGAAAACAGATTCTGTCCTTCGACAGAAAAATTCGTATAAAATCACCAGATCATCTTTTTGAACTCAATTGTTTTGATAGCATGCTCTATACAATTGTCTTTCGAGCGTCTGTTCTGAGTTTTTTGATTTGAGTTGCAGAAGTGCCCCGAAAAAATTTATTTACTACCTGCTGGTCTGTTTTTCACAGATTCTGTCCTGTTTTGCCTTTTCTTCGTTTTGCAAACCTTGAGCTTGCTTTTTATTTGCACAAACCTTTTGGCAATCTTGAGAAACAGTAGTTCTTCAAGATTATTTTTATTTCCAGTAGGGAAAAATTATTTTATTGTGGGTACTAACCTCGCTAATCAGATTATGATGAGTTATGTATGAAGGGAGTTTTCAAGTGTGCGAGGGAAGATGATAAAAGAAGATTCAGGAGGGTCAAACGCTCAAGCTTAGGGATGCCCCCGTGCACCCCCAAGAAATATTCAAGAAGACTCAAGCGTCTAAGCTTGGGGATGCCCCCATGCATCCCCTTCTCCATCAACAATTATCAGTTCGTCTTTCGTTCCACTATATTTATCACTTCATGCGTTATGGGCTATGCTTGGAGCGTCTCGCTCTTAGTTTCCTTTTTTTTAGTTTTCTTTAGCTTTGCTTGCTGTTCATAACAAGTTAGAACCCAACTTTCTTTGTGTGGGAGAGAAACACGCTCCACTTCAACCTAGAACACAACATAGGATTTTCATGCTTATCTTTGCTGTGTGTGTTCTTTGTCTTTCCATAGCTGCTGTCATGTTTAGCTCTTAGTTTTCATGCTTTTCTTTTTAAAGAGCTTTTGTTTAGTTGGTTGCTGAACTCTCTTGAGTTTTCATGTTTATCTTGTTAAGAGAGTTTGCCTGTTGCACTGAGTTGTGTGTCTTAACTTAAAGTAGGTAATTGAGGTTGCTATTTAATTTTAGTAGTAACTTGCAATAGTTTTGAGGTATTGCCATGAGTAATGTCTGAACTTTTGGTGTCAAGAGCTTTAGCCTATTAGTGATAGATGTCGTATTTTGGGCAATCCGTGTTTATTTTCGAAAACCTACAAAATAGTTGAGAACTTTAGCTACTAGATGGATCACTAATCTTTGGAGGGATTGAATATTAGAGTACACTCACGTACCATGAGTCGAGGATGCGCAAGGATAACCAAACCCCCATACACTCCTCCTCGGGGTACTTGTCTCTTTGTGAACCTCCTAATTAGATTGAAAGTTACCGATAATAAGTGCATGAGTTCTTCGGACTAATGTGAGTATTCGAAACTTGACACTTCCACCTAGCCATATTTTTCTAGCCTCTTCGGTACCGTGCATTGCCCTTTCTCACCTCGAGAGTTGGCGCATACTTTCGCCGGTGCATCCAAATCCTTGGCACGATACGCTCTGTCATCATAAGCCTCATTATATCCTTCCTCAAAACAGCCACCATACCTACCTATCAAGGCATTTCCATAGCCTTTCCGAGATACATTGCCATGCAACATCCATCTTCTCATGACTTGATCTTCATGTCATACATGCTTTTGCTTGATCGATGAGCCGCATGCTAGTTGGGCCTTGCCCTAATCATTGCTACATGACGCGCTAGTATCATTGCATATCCTGCTACACTGGCAGAGGCATACATTTGCATACATCATGATAGTTTCATCTTCTTTATGTTGAGTACTTTTGTAAAGTGTGAAAGATCTTCTATACTTCTTGTAATATATAGAGTGTTGCCCCTAAAGTGAGGAAAAGATCCCAAAGAGGACAAAATCAAAAGATCCCAAAGAGGACAAAATCAAAAGATCCCAAAGAGGACAAATGAGAGTTAAATAGAAAGAGCCATTGAGGCCACAAAAAAATAAAAAAAAAGAGAAAAAAGAGAAAAAGAAATAAAAAGAGAGAAGGGGGCACACTACTATTCCTTTTGAGAGATCCACACTCGTACTCCATCTTATACCTTCTACTCCATAGAGATTATCATTCATGCATATAGCTATGTGGGGACCTTCACACTATAGAACTTGGCTTGTATATTCCAATGATGAGCCTCCTCAAAAGAGCTCTAGGTCTTCTTGAGCGAGCAAGTTGGATGCACCGCCACTACTTCCATTGGAGAGCTTACCTTAGCTCATATGTGCATCCGTTGCATGGCAATCCCTACTCCACACGTCATATCTATCATTTGGCTTTCTCTCGCCTATGATTGTCCTCATTGATGTGCGCCTTTCACACCTTTTTTGTCTTCCCCCTTCATCATTTTTCTCTCTTTGCCATCCTAAGTGTCAACTTTCTTGCTTACGCTCATCCATTGCATGAGTGCTCAAAATATCGAAAGGGAGTGGATCATTTTGACTTGTACCTGGCTAGTGGTCTGGGGATGAGTCAAGATAAGATTCCAAAGAAGACCAAGTGTGAAACTTTAGTAGATTAAGTTCTCAAAAATACAAAAACTATGTTTTACTCTCTCGTATATCCCTATCCCCTTTCTTGCACGCAAACACCATTTGGAGACATTCGAGTCACGGACAGCGAGAGCTCTTGCACCTTTATGTTCTTATGTTGCTTGTTACAATGCTAATATAGACTCGTGCTTGTTATGACTTGAATTGAATTACATGACTTGATTGCTTTACTTAAAAGTTCTTATATGGTTGATAGCATGTCACCACAGAAATTATGCTTGTTATCATTTACCTACTCGAGGACGAGCAGGAATTAAGCTTGGGGATGTTGATACGTCCAAAACGTATCTATAATTTCTGCTTGCTCCATGCTTCTTTTGTGTGATATTGCTATGATATTGATGCACTTCCATGCACTTTTGATCATATTTGTACTAACCTATTAACTCAGTGCACCACAGTGCCAGTTCCTGTTTTCTACTGTTTTTCTATTTCAGGTTTCCCCCATATTAAAAGTGCTCCAAAAATTCCAGAAAAAATATAGGAAAAATCAGCGTACAGGAAGCTTCGCGAAGAACCAAAGATGGGCCAGAGGGGAGCCAGGGGAGGCCCAGGCGGCCACCTGGCGCGGCCCCACCCCTGCCTGCGCCAGGGGGCGCCTGGGGCCCCTGCTCCGCCTCTGGCTGCCCCCCTTCGCATATATATCCCTCTCATCCCGAAACCCTCGAGGACAGAACTCTTTTTCGCGATCTCGCCTCTGTTCCGCCGCCGCAGCACGTCCAAGATCAGGAGCATCAGGAGAACTCTTCCCGGCACCCTGCCGGAGGGGAGAACCACCATCGGGAGCTTCTCCACCACCATGGACGCTTCCCGGATGAGTCGTGAGTAGTCCACCTTGGACCATGGGTCCATGATCAGTAGCTATGTGATGTTCTCCTCCCCTCTTTGCTCTTCATGGTTTAGACCTCGTGAGCTGCCCTACAAGATCGAGGCACATATGTAATCTTTCTGTTGTTGCTTTGCTGAGTTTGCTGGGATCTGATGGATTATGAGACTATGTTCAGATTGTGTTTGAGTAATATATTTGATTCACCTCTTTTATATCTTTGTTCTTGAGTAATTCTTGCATGTTCTCCGTTGCTGTTTATTGCTTTGGCCAAGTAGTAGGTTTTAACTCCAAGAGGGAGCGTTATCCTTGATTGTGGGTTCATGCCCCCTGATGACTAGCTTGAGTGACAGAAACATGAGTCTAGGGGATGTGCTATTGCCACAAGGGAGAAAACAACGGTGCTTGTACTTGCGGGGTGCAAGGATTGTTTACTTTACGCAAAGTTCTTTTAATGCAGTTTTCTGTTGCTTTGAGTTTACACTTTGGGTGGGATTCGCAACTTAATACCAGCGAGATGTTCTGGATAGATATCTCAAGGTGGATGATTAGTAGTAGATGCAGATGGATTTCGGTCTACTTGCCTTGCGTACCGCCCATGCTTTTGAGCCTCTACCTTTCTTTGCAGCATAGTTAGCATTGGTTTGCGCACATAATCCTGTCAATTGCCCAGCTGTAATTTGTTTACCTCGCTTTGCTGTTTTATCATCTTTTGGGAGAGAGACATCACTAGTGAACATCATGGGACCCCGGTCCATATTACCACCGCTGATCACACCTTCTATTTACTTCCTGTTTTTATTTCCAAGTTGCAGTCATAGCTATCATTATTATCTCTTGTGTTTGATCCTTTGTAAACAACAAGGCCGGAGGGATTGACAACCTCTCTGTACTCGTTGGGAGCAAAGTTATCTGTATCTGTGTGCAGGTCCCGTCAACCGCTAAGTGTCTGGCGCCGTTGACACCTACTTGTCGACCCTCGGAGTCTCACGGGATTCGATCCTTGGTACCTTTGCCAAGGGAAATTTGCCGCTACGCTACATCTCAACCTTCCACTTGGGGTAACCAACAAGGGGCGAGAAGCCATCAAGATGCCGCTACCCATCTAAACAAATTTTTTGATTTGTGTGATATGCAAAAGAAGAGGGATACGGATAATGATATTGTTAAATTGAAGCTATTTCCGTTTTCGCTTAGAGATCGTGCTAAAACTTGGTTCTCTTCTTTGCCTAGAAATAGTATTGATTCATGGAATAAGTGCAAAGATGCCTTTATCTCTAAGTATTTTCCTCCCGCCAAGATTATCTCTCTTAGAAACGATATCATGAATTTTAAGCAACTAGATCATGAGCATGTTGCACAAGCTTGGGAGAGAATGAAATTAATGATACGCAATTGCGCTACGCATGGTTTGAACTTATGGATGATTATACAAAACTTTTATGCTGGCTTGAATTTTGCTTCTAGTAATCTTTTAGATTCGGCCGCGGGGGGCACTTTCATGGAAATCACTTTAAGAGAAGCTACTAAACTCCTAGATAATATTATGGTTAACTAATCTCAATGGCACACCGAAAAATCTACTAGTAAAAAAGTACATGCTATTGAAGAGATTAGCGTTTTTGAGTGGAAAGATGGATGAACTTATGACATTATTATTTGCTACTAAGAGTGCTTCTTCTGAGCCTAATGATATGCCTTTGTCCACATTGATTGAGAATAATAATGAATCTTTGGATGTGAATTTTGTTGGTGGGAATAATTTTGGCAACAATGCATATAGATGAAACTTTAACCCTAGTCCTTTTCCTAGTAATTCCTCTAATAATTATGGTAATTCCTACAACAACTCTTATGGAAATTTTAGTAAGATGCCCTCTGATTTTGGAACTAGTGTTAAAGAGTTTATGAATTCGCAAAAGAATTTCAATGCTTTGCTTGAAGAAAAAATGCTTAAGATTGATGAGTTAGCTAGGAACGTGGATAGAATTTCTCTTGATGTTGATTCTTTGAAACTTAGATCTATTCCACCTAAGCATGATATAAATAAGTCTCTCAAAGCCATGAGAATTTCCATTGATGAGTGCAAACAAAGAACCGCTAGGATGCGTGCTAAAAGAGATTGCTTTATGAAAGCGTGTTCTTCTAATTTTCATGATAATAAAGATGTAGATCTGAGTGTGATTGATGTGTCTCCTATTAAATCCTTGTTTTCTAGTATCAATCTTGATAAAGATGGGACTAGAGATGAGTCTACTTTAGTTAAAAGGCATCCCAATGATTCGGAGTTTTTATATCTTGATGCTAAAAGTGTTAAAAGTGGGATTGAAGAGGTCAAAACTTTACATAGCAATGAACCCACTATCTTGGATTTCAAGGGATTTAATTATAATAATTGCTCTTTATAGATTGTATTTCCTTGTTGCAATCTGTGCTAAATTCTCCGCATGCTTATAGTTAAAATAAAGCTTTCACCAAACACATAGTTGATGCTTCAATGCACTCTTATGAAGAAAAAAATTGAATTAGAAGTTTCTATCCCTAGAAATCTTTATGATGAGTGGGAACCTACTATTAAAATTAAGATTGAAGATCATGAATGCTTTTCTTTGTGTGATTTGGGTGCAAGTGTCTCCACTATTCCAAAAACTTTGTGTGATATGTTAGGTTTCCATGAACTTGATGATTGTTCTTTAAATTTGCATCTTGTGGATTCTACCATTAAGAAACCTATGGGAAGGATTAATGATGTTCTTATTGTTGCAAATAGTAATTATGTGCCCGTGGATTTCATCGTTCTTGATATAGATTGCAATCCTACATGTCCTATTATCCTTGGTAGACGTTTTCTAAGAACGATTGGTGCAATTATTGATAAGAAGGAAGGAAATATTAGATTCCAATTTCCGTTAAGGAAAAGCATGGAACATTTTCATAGAAATAAAATCAAGTTACCTTATGAATTTATTATGAGAGCCACTTATGGATTGCCTACCAAATATGGCAATACCTAGATCTATTCCTGTATCGTGCCTAGCTAAGGGCGTTAAATGATAGATTATGCTTGTTGGGAGGCAACCCAATTTTATTTTATTTGATTTTTCATCTGTATAGTAATAAATATTGTATCTAGTTTATTTTTAGATGTGGTTTTGTGTTTTAGTTAGTGTTTGTGCCAAGTAGAACCTTTGGGAAGACTTGGGTGAAGTTTATGCAATCATGCTGTAAAAAACAGAAACTTTATCGCTCACGAGATTAGCTACCATTTTTTACTGGAGAGTGCTTTTTAGTTGATTCTTGTTGTAGATGATTAATAGACAAATTCCTCACGTTCACCAATTTATTTCAATTTTTTTAGAGTTACAGAAGTATTCAAAAGTTACAGATTGCTACAGACTGTTCTGTTTTTGACAGATTATGTTTTTCTTGTGTTGTTTGCTTATTTTGATGAATCTATGAGTAGTATCGGGGGGTATGAATCATAGAGAAGTTGGAATATAGTAGGTTTAACACCAATATAAACAAAGAATGAGTTCATTACAGTACCTTATAGTAGTGGTTTGCTTTCTTATACTAACGGAGCTCATGAGATTTTTGGCTAAGTTTTGTGTTGTGAAGTGTTCAAGTTTTGGGTAAGGATTTGATGGACTATGGAACAAAGAGTGGCAAGAGCCTAAGCTTGGGGATGCCCAAGGCAACCCAAGGTAAAATTCAAGGACAACCAAAAGCCTAAGCTTGGGGATGCCCCGGGAAGGCATCCCCTCTTCCGTCTTCATATATCGGTTACTTTACTCGAGACTATATTTTTATTCACCACATGATATGTGTTTTGCTTGGAGCGTCATGTATGATTTGATTCTTTGATTTTTAGTTTACCACAATCATCCTTTATGGACACACCTTTTGATATAGATACAAATGAATTGGAATTTATTAGAATACTCTATGTGCTTCACTTATATCTTTTGAGCTAGATAGTTTTGCTCTAGTGCTTCACTTATATCTTTTAGAGCACGGTGGTGGTTTTATTTTGTAGAAATTATAGATCTCTCATGCTTCACTTATATTATTTTGAGAGTCTTTTAGAACAGCATGGTAATGTGCTTTGGTTATAAAATTAGTCCTAATATGATAGGCATCCAAGATGGGTATAGTTAAAACTTTCATAAAAAAGTGCATTGAATATGATGAGAAGTTTGATACTTGATGATTGTTTTGAGATATGAGGATGGTAATATTAGAGTCATTCTAGTGGAGTAATTGTGAATTTGAGAAACACTTGTGTTAAAGTTTGTGATTCCCGTAGCATGCACGTATGGCGAACCGTTATGTGATGAAGTTGGAGCATGATTTATCCATTGATTGTCATCCTTTGTGTGGAGGTCGGGATCGCGCGATGGTTAACTCCTACCAACCCTTCCCCTAGGAGCATGAGTTGAATACTTTGTTTTGATAACTCGTTAATTTTTGCAATAAGTATATGAGTTCTTTATCCCTCTACATCATGTCATCTTGCTTAAGGCGTTACTTTGTTCTTATGTACTTAATACTCTAGATGCATGCTGGATAGCGGTCGATGTGTGGAGTAATAGTAGTAGATGCATAATCGTTTCGGTCTACTTGTCACGGACGTGATGCCTATATACAATGATCATGCATAGATATTCTCATAACTATGCGATTTTCTATCAATTGCTCGATAGTAATTTGTTCACCCAGCGTAGTAATCTGCTATCATGAGAGAAGCCACTAGTGAAACCTATGGACCCGGGTCTATCTTCATTATATTAATCTTCCATCAACTATTTACTTTGCATTATTTACTTTTTCTCTATATGGAAAATACCAAAAATATTATCTTATCATATCTATCGGATCTCACTTTCGTAAGTGACCCAGAAGGGATTGACAACCCCTTTTATCGCGTTGGCTGTGAGATTCTTATTTGTTTGTGCAGGTATGAGGGACTCGCGCGTGGTCTCCTACTGGATTGATACCTTGGTTATCAAAAACTGAGGGATATACTTACGCTACTGTGCTGCATCACCCTTTCCTCTTCGAGGGAATACAACGCAAGCTCGAGAAGTAGCAGCCTTCTTGGTATTATAACATCATAAGAATCTTGCAAGCAATGTGACTAAGGAGTTAGTCATGGGATCTTGTATTACAGAACGTGTAAAGAGACTTGACGGTAACGAGATTGAAATAGGTATGGAGATACCGACGTGAAGGAAATATGCCCTAGAGGCAATAATAAAGTTATTATTTATTTCCTTATATCATGATAAATGTTTATTATTCATGTTAATTGCATTAACCGGAAACTTAGTACATGTGTTAATACATAGACAAACAGAGTGTCACTAGTATGCCTCTACTTGACTAGCTCGTTAATCAAAGATGGTTAAGTTTCCTAGCCATAGACATAAGTTGTCATTCGATGAACGGGATCACATCATTAGAGAATGATGTGATTGACTTGACCCATTCCATTAGCTTAGCACTTGATCATTTAGTATGTTGCTATTGCTTTCTTCATGACTTATACATGTTCCTATTACTATAAGATTATGCAACTCCCGAATACCGGAGAAACACTTTGTGTGCTATCAAACGTCACAACGTAACTGGGTGATTATAAAGATGCTCTACAGGTGTCTCCGATGGTGTTTGTTGAGTTGGCATAGATCGAGATTAGGATTTGTCACTCCGATTGTCGGAGAGGTATCTCTGGGCCCTCTCAGTAATGCACATCACTATAAACCTTGCAAGCAATCTGACTAATGAGTTAGTTGTGGGATGATGCATTACGGAACAAGTAAAGAGACTTGCCGGTAACGAGATTGAACTAGGTATGATGATACCGACGATCGAATCTCGGGCAAGTAACATACCGATGACAAAGGGAACAACGTATGTTGTTATGCGGTTTGACCGATAAAGATCTTCGTAGAATATGTAGGAGCCAATATGAGCATCCAGGTTCCGCTATTGGTAATTGAACAGAGATGTGTCTCGGTCATGTCTACATAGTTCTCGAACCCGTAGGGTCCGCACGCTTAACGTTCCGTGACGATTAATATTATGAGTTATGTGATTTGATGACCGACGTTTTTTTGGAGTCCCGGATGAGATCATGGACATGACGAACAGTCTCGAAATGGTCGAGACGTAAAGATCGATATATTGGAAGGCTATATTCGGACATCGGAAAGGTTCCGAGTGATTCGGGTATTTTTCGGAGTACCGGAGAGTTACGGGAATTCGTATTGGGCCTTAATGGGCCATACACGAAAGGAGAGAAATGCCTCAAGGGTGGCCGCGTCCCTTCGCCATGGACTGGTCCAAATTGGACTAGGGAAAGGGGGTGCCCCCTTCCTTCCTTCTCCTTCTCCCTTCCCCTTTTCCTATTCCATGTGGGAGATGGAATCCTACTAGGACTAGGGAGTCCTAGTAGGACTCCACACTTTAGGTGTGCCCTATGAGGGCTGGCTCTTCCTCCCTCCATCCTTTTTATATGTGGCCAGAGGCAGCCCATGGACACAAGTTGATTATTCCAAGATGTTTGCGGTGCCCCCTCCACCATATTTCACCTCGGTCATATCGTTGCAGTGCTTAGGCGAAGCCCTGCGCCGGTAGCTTCATCATCACCGTCACCACGCCGTCGTGCTGACGAAAATCTCTAGTGACGCTCAACTGGATCAAGAGCTCATGAGACGTCATCGAACAGAACGTGTGCTGAACGCGGAGGTGCTGTACGTTTGGTGCTTGGATCGGTTGGATCGCGAAGACATTCGACTACATCAACCGCGTCACTAGACGCTTCGGATTTTGGTCTACGAGGGTACGTAGACACACTCTCTCCTCTCGTTGCTATGCTTCTCCTAGATAGATCTTGCGCGATCGTAGGAATTTTTTGAAATACTACGTTCCCCAACAGTGGCATCCAGAGTCAGGTCTATGCGTAGATGATATGCACGAGTAGAACACAATGAGTTGTGGGCGATAATAGTCGTACTGCAGCATGTCATACTTTGATTCGGCGGTATTGTGAGATGAAGCGGCCCGAACTAACATTACACGTACACTTACGCGAGACTGGTTTCACCGTTACGAGCACTCGTTGCTTAAAGGTGACCGACGTTGTCCTTGTGAAGGTTAAAACAACACACTTGACGAAAAATCGTTGTGGTTTTTGTATGCGTAGATAAGAACAGTTCTTGCTAAGCCCGTAGCAGCCATGTAAAACTTGCAACAACAAAGTAGAGGACGTCTAACTTGTTTTTGCAGGGCATGTTGTGTTGTGATATGGTCAAGACGTGATGAGTTATACATTATTGTATGAGATGATCATGTTTTGTAAATTATTGGCAACCGGCAGGAGCCTTATGGTTGTCTCTTTATTGTATGAATTGCGAAGGCCATGTAATTGCTTTACTTCATCACTATGAGTTAGCGATAGTAGTAGTAGCAATAGTTGGCGAGACGACCAGGACGCTACAATGAAGATCATGGTGTCTAGCCGGTGACGATGGAGATCATGACGATGCTTTGGAGATGGAGATCAAAAGCACAAGATGATGATGGCCATATCATGTCACATATTTTGATTGCATGTGATGTTTATCTTATTATGCTTCTTATTTTGCTTAGTACGACGGTAGCATTATAAGATGATCCCTTACAAAATTTCATGGTACAAGTGTTCTCCTTGAGTATGCACCGTTGCGAAAGTTCGTCGTGCCGAGACACCACATGATGATCGAGTGTGATAAGCTCTACGTTCAAATACAATGGGTGTATGACAGTTTTGTACATGTCGAATACTCGGGTTAAACTTGACGAGCCTAGCATGTACAGACATGGCCTCGGAACGCTGGAGACCGAAAGGTCGAGCGTGAATCATATAGTAGATATGATCAACATAAGATGTTCACCATTGAAAACTACTCCATCTCATGTGATGATTGGACATGGTTTAGTTGATTTGGATCACGTGATCATTTAGATGACTAGAGGGATGTCTATCTAAGTGGGAGTTCTTTAGTAATATGATTAATTGACCTTTAACTTATCATGAACCTAGTCCTGGTAGTATTAGCATATCTATGTTGTTGATCAATAGCTCGCTATGTAGCTCCCCGTTTATTTTTATATGTTCCTAGAGAAATATAAGTTGAAGATGATAGTAGTAATGATGCGGACTTGTTCCTTGATCTGATTATTTTCCTCATTGCTGCACAGAAGAATTATGTCCTTGATGCACCGCTAGGTGACAGACCTATTGCAGGAGCAGATGCAGACGTTATGAACGTTTTGACAAAAGCTCGGTATGATGACTACTTGATAGTTTAGTGCACCATGCTTTACGGCTTTGAACCGGACGTCAAAAATGTTTTGAATGCCACGGAGCATATAAGATGTTCCTAAGAGTTGAAATTGGTATTTCATACTCATGCCCGTATCAAGAGGTATGAGACCTCTGACAGTACTTTGCCTACAAGATGGAGGACTCAACCGGTGAGCATGTGCTCCGATTGTCTGGGTACTACAATTGCTTGAATCAAATCGGAGTTAATTGATACGTCCATTTTGCATCATGCTTATAAGTTGATATTTATTGCATTATGGGCTGTTCATACATGTTTTGTCACAATACTTATGCCTTTTCCCTCTTATTTTGCAAGGATTACATGAAGAAGGGGGAATGCCGACAGCTGGAATTCTGGGCTGGAAAAGGAGCAAACTCTGGAAACCTATTCTGCACAACTCCAAAAGCCCCGAAACTCCACATAACTTTTTTTCAAAAAATATAAAAAATTCCTGACGGAAGAAACCCATGAGTGGGGCCACTGGCTGGTCTCGAGGGTGGGGGGCGCGCCCCCCTTCCCAAGGCGTGCCCCTGCCTCGAGGGCCAGCCGGTGGGCCCCAGGTGACCATCTTCTCCTATATGAAGCATTTTGACCTGGAAAAAATCAGGAGGAGGCTTTCGGGACCAGACCACGCCGTCTCGAGGCGGAACCGAGGCGGAAACCAATCTAGGGCTCCGGCAGAGCTGTTCGGTCGGGGATACTTCCCTCCGGGAGGGGGAAATCGTCATCGCCGTCATCACCAACAACTCTCCCATCTTGGGGAGAGCTATCTTCATCAACATCTTCACCAGCACCATCTCCTCTCAAACCCTAGTTCATCTCTTGTATCCAATCTTTGTATCCAAACCTCAGATTGGTACCTGTGGGTTGCTAGTAGTGTTGATTACTCCTTGTAGTTGATGCTAGTTGGTTTATTTGGTGGAAGATCGTATGTTTAGATCCATTATGCATATAAATACCCCTCTGATCATGAACAATATTATGTCTTGTGAGTAGTTGCTTTTGTTCCTGAGGACATGGGAGAAGTCTTGCTATTAGTAGTAATCTGAATTTGGTCTTCGTTCGATATTTTGATGAGATGTATGTTGTCTCTCCTCTAGTGGTGTCATGTGAACGTCGACTACATGACACTTCACCATTATTTGGGCCTAGAGGAAGGCATTAGGGAGTAATAAGTAGATGGTGGGTTGCTAGAGTGACATAAGCTTAAACCCTAGTTTATGCGTTGCTTCGTAAGGGGCTGATTTGGACCCATATGTTTCAGGCTATGGTTAGGATTACCTTAATACTTCTTTTGTAGTTGTGGATGCTTGCATTAGAGGTTAATCATAAGTGGGAGGCTTGTCCAAGTAAGGGCACCCAAGCACCGGTCCACCCACATACCAAATTATGAAAGTACCGAACGCGAATCAGACGATCGTGATGAAAACTAGCTTGACGATAATTCCCATATGTCCTCGGGAGCACTTTACCTTGCATAAGAGTTTGTCCAGGCATGTCCTTTGCTACAAAAAGGATTGGGACACCTTGCTGCACCTTATTTACTTTTACCTTCTGTCACTTGCTACCAATTACCTTATCACAAAACTATCTGTCACCTATAATTTCAGTGCTTGCAGAAAATACCTTACTGAAAACTGCCTATCATTTCCTTCTGCTCCTCGTTGGGTTTGACACTCTTACTTATCGAAAGGACTACGATAGATCCCCTACATATGTGGGTCATCAAGACTCTTTTCTGGCGCCGTTGCTGAAGAGTGAAGCTCCTTTGGTAAGTGGAATTTGGTAAGGAAAAATTTATATAGTGTGCTAAAATTTATTGTCACTTGTTACTATGGCTCAGAACCCTTTGAGGGGCTTGTTCGGGGTATCTTCACCCCGAGCAGAAGAGCAAAGAGTTGCTCCTCAACCTAATGCACCTATTGAAAATGTTTGCTTTGAGATTCCTTCGGGTATGATAGAGAAACTGCTTGAAAATCCCTATACAGGAGACGGGACACTTCACCCCGATTTACATCTAATCTATGTGGATGAAGTTTGTGGATTGTTTAAGCTTGCAGGTATGCCCGAGGATGTTATCAAGAAAAAGGTTTTCCCTTTATCTTTGAAGGGACACACATTGACATGGTCTAGGCTATGCGATGATATGGGATCTTGGAACTATAATCGTCTAAAGTTAGAATCTCATCAGAAGTTCTACCCTATGCACCAAGTTCATCGTGATCGTAATTATATTTATAATTTCTGGCCTCGCGAAGGAGAAAGCGTCGCTCAAGATTGGGGGAAGCTTAAGTCAATGTTATATTCATGCCCCAATCATGAGCTCTCAAGAGAAATGATCATTCAAAAAATTTATGCTCGGCTTTCTCATAATAATCGCTCCATGCTCGATACTTCTTGTTCTGGCTCTTATATGATGAAGACTATTGACTTTAAATGGGATTTATTGGAAAGGATTAAACGCAACTCTGAAGATTGGGATCTCGACGAAGGTAAGGAGTCAGGTATGACCCCTAAGTTTGATTGTGTTAAAGCTTTTATGGGTACTGATGTTTTCCGTGAATTTAGCAATAAATATGGACTTGACTCTGAGATAGTAGCTTCTTTCTGTGAATCTTTTGCTTCTCATGTTGATCTCCCCAAGGAGAAGTGGTTTAAATACCATCCCCCTATTGAAGTAAAAGTAGTTGAACCTATTAAAGTTGAAGAAAAGACTATCACTTATAATGTTGATCCTGTTATACCTACCGCTTATATCGAGAAACCACCTTTCCCAGTTAGGATAAAGGATCATGCTCAAGCTTCAACTGTAGTCCGTAAGAGTAATACTAGAACACCTACACCCTCTGAGCAAATTAAAGTTGAACCCAGTGTTGCGATGGTTAAAGACCTCTTGGTAGAAGATTTAGATGGACATGTTATTTATCTCCAAGAAGAGTCTGCTAGAATAGCCAAGCCCAATGCTAGGAATAGACATAAACCTGTTGTAGGCCTTCCTGTCATCTCTGTTAAGATAGGAGATCATTGCTATCTTGGTTTATGTGACGTAGGCGCTAGTGCGAGTATTATCCCTCTTGATTTGTATAACGAAATTATGCATGATATTGCACCTGTTGAGTTAGAAGGGATTGATGTTACTATTAAGCTTGCTAATAGAGATACTATTGCACCAGTTAGGATCGTTAGAGATATTGAAGTTTTATGTGGGAAGGTTAAATACCCTGCTGACTTTCTTGTTCTTAGTTATCCACAAGATGCTTTCTGTCCCATTATATTTGGCAGACCCTTCTTGAATACCGTTAATGCCAAGATAGAATGTGTGAAAGACATTGTCACTGTTGGATTAGGGGATATGTCTCATGATTTTAACTTTGCTAAATTCCGTAGACAACCCCTTGAAAAGGCACCACCCAGTAAGGATGAACTTATTGGTCTTGCTTCTATTGCCGTGCCACCTAATGATCCTTTAGAACAATACTTGCTAGACCATGAAAATGATATGCATATGAATGAGCGAAGGGAGATAGATGAAATATTTCTTACACAGGGACCCGTATTAAAAAACAACTTGCCTGTTGAAATCCTAGGGGATCCTCCTCCACCCAAGGGTGATCCCGTGTTCGAACTTAAACCTTTGCCTGATAATCTTAAGTATGTTTATCTTGATGAAAAGAAGATATATCCTGATATTATTAGTGCTAACCTTTCAGAGCATGAATAAGAAAGATTATTGAAAACTCTGAAGAAGCACCGAGCTGCTATTGGATATACTCTGGATGATCTTAGGGGCATTAGTCCCACTATATGTCAACACAAAATAAAATTGGAAGAAAATGCTAAACCAGTTATTGATCATCAACAACGGTTAAATCCTAAGATGAAAGAAGTGGTAAGGAAGGAAATTCTAAAGCTTCTAGAGGCAGGTATTATCTATCCCATTGCTGATAGCCAGTGGGTAAGTCCAGTCCATTGTGTTCCTAAGAAAGGAGGTATGACTGTTGTCCCCAATGATAAAGATGAATTGATCCCGCAAAGAATAGTTACAGGTTATAGGATGGTAATTGATTTCCGTAAGTTAAATAAAGCTACTAAGAAAGATCATTACCCCTTTCCATTTATTGATCAAATGCTAGACATACTCATTTTTGCTTTCTAGATGGTTATTCTGGTTTCTCTCAAATACCTGTGTCAAAGGGGGATCAAGAAAAGACCACCTTTAGTTGTCCTTTCGGTACCTTTGCTTATAGACGTATGCCTTTTGGTTTATGTAATGCACTTGCTACCTTTCAAAGATGCATGATGGCTATATTCTCTGATTTTTGTGAAAAGATTGTTGAAGTGTTCATGGATGATTTCTCCGTTTACGGAACTACTTTTGATGATTGCTTAAGCAACCATGATTGAGTTTTGCAGAGATGTGAAGACACTAACATTGTCTTGAATTGGGAGAAGTGCCACTTTATGGTTAATGTAGGCATTTTCTTGGGACATAAAATTTCTTAAAGAGGTATTGAAGTTGACAAACCTAAAGTGGATGCTATTGAAAAGATGACATGCCCTAAGGATATCAAAGGTATACGAAGTTTCCTTGGTCATGCCGGGTTTTATTGGAGGTTCATCAAGGACATCTCCAAAATTTCCAGGCCTCTGACTAATCTTTTACAGAAAGATATTCCTTTTGTCTTTGATGATGATTGCCTAGAAGCATTTGAAATACTTAAGAAAGCATTGATCTCTGCACCTATTGTCCAGCCTCGTGACTGGAATTTACCCTTTGAGATTATGTGTGATGCTAGTGATTATGCTGTAGGAGCTGTTTTAGGGCAAAGAGTAGATAAGAAATTGAATGTTATCGAGTATGCTAGTAAAACTCTAGATAGTGCCCAAAGAAATTATGCTACCACTTAGAAAGAATTTCTAGCAGTTGTATTTGCTTGCGATAAGTTTAGACCCTATATCGTTGATTCTAAAGTAACTATTCACACTGATCATGCTGCTATCAAATACCTTATGGAAAAGAAAGATGCTAAACCTAGACTTATTAGACGGGTTCTCTTGCTGCAAGAATTTGACTTGCATATTATTGATAGAAAGGGAGCTGAGAACCCTGTAGCAGATAACTTGCCTAGGTTAGAGAATATACTTGATGACCCACAACCTATTGATGATAGTTTCCCTGATGAACAACTAGCTGTCATAAATACTTCTCGTACTGCTCCTTGGTATGCTAATTATGCTAATTATATTGTTGCTAAGTTTATACCTCCTAGCTTCACATACCAGCAAAAGAAAAAGTTCTTCTATGATTTGAGACATTACTTTTGGGATGACCCACATCTTTATAAAGAAGGAGTAGATGGTAATATTAGACGTTGTGTGCCTGAGCATGAACATGAACATATCTTACGCAAGTGCCACTCCGAAGCTTACGGAGGACACCATGCGGGAGACAGAACTGCACACAAGGTATTGCAATCCGGTTTTTATTGACCTACTCTCTTCAAGGATGCCCGTAAGTTTGTCTTATCATGTGATGAATGTCAAAGAATTGGTAATATTAGTAGACGTCAAGAAATGCCTATGAATTATTTACTTGTTATTGAACCATTTGATGTTTGGGGCTTTGATTATATGGGACCTTTTCCTGCCTCTAATGGGTACACACATATCCTAGTTGCTATTGATTACGTTATTAAGTGGGTAGAAGCTATTCCAACTAGTAGTGCTGATCATAACACCTCCATTCAGATGCTTAAAGAAGTTATGTTTCCGAGGTTTGGAGTCCCTAGATATCTAATGACTGATGGTGGTTCAAACTTTATTCATGGCGCTTTCCGTAAGATGCTTGCTAAGTACGATGTCAAACATATAATTGCATCACCTTATCACCCACAGACTAGTGGTCAGGTAGAACTAAGTATTAGGGAGTTGAAATTAATCTTGCAGAAGACAGTTAATAGGTCTAGAAAGAATTGGTCCAAGAAACTAGATGATGCATTATGGGCCTATAGAACTGCATACAAAAATCCTATGGGTATGTCTCCATATAAGATGGTTTATGGAAAAGCTTGTCACTTACCTCTTGAGCTAGAACATAAGGCATATTGGGCTATCAAAGAGCTCAATTATGATTTCAAACTTGCCGGTGAAAAGAGGCTATTTGATATTAGTTGTCTCGATGATGGGAGAACCCAGGCCTACGAGAATGCCAAGTTATTTAAAGAAAAGGTTAAAAGATGGCATGACAAAAAGATACAAAAGCTATGTTTTGCTATACAACTCTCGTTTAAGATTTTTTGCAGGAAAACTTCCCTCCAAGTGGGAGGGACCTTACGTTATCGAGGAGGTCTATCGTTTCGGTGCCATAAAGATCAGCAACTTCGAAGGCACAAATCCGAAGGTGGTGAATGGTCAAAGGATCAAACATTATATCTCAGGTAATCCTATAAATGTTGAAACTAATATTATTGAAACCATAACCCCAGAGGAACACATAAGGGACACTTTCCAGAACAATTCAGCCTCCAAAAAGGAAGAGGTACGTGATACGGTAAGTAAACCGACTCCAAAACAGTTCTAAAGGCAATTTTTCTCCGTTTTGGAATATTTATAAAAATACAAAATAAACCGCAGTCTGGAGGAGACACGAGGCGGCCTCGAGGGTAGGGGGCGCACCCCCTTCCCAGGGCGCGCCCCCCTGCCTCGAGGGCACCCTGTGTGTCCCCTGGACTCTGTTTTCTTATGGGTTACTCCTTTCGTGCTGGAAAAATTGATTATATATACTCCCGAAGGTTTTGACCTCTATATCACGCAGAATTCCTCTGTTTTCGTTTCGAGCTGTTTTCTGCTAGGGTTTGCGAAGCTAGGCATCATGCCATCTCCCTCCTCCAACAACGAAGGCAACGATGCTTGGCTAATGAAGATATATCTGAAGAGGGAAGGACCCGAGGAGATACACAAGGAGAAGAAGATCAAGATGGAGGTGGAGGATCCGGCTCCGGCAGCGGGAGAAGAAGACACCTCTAAATCCCTTCCTAATCTCTTTACCTCAACTGAGCTAGAAGCTTTCAGGATGATTGAGTTAGCTCTGATTCGCAACAAGCATCTCACGAGTGAAAATCTTTAGTTAAAGGATTACATAGCTGCTCTCAAAGGTATTATCCGCAAGCTGGAAGATCTCCTACGCTCGATATCTGAGGATCCCCCATCACTTCTTGCAACTCCATCATCACCAACCCCGAAGAAGGAGACATAATCCAATGGGTATGGGCACTCCCCTTGGAAACTGCCAAGCTTGGGGGAGTGACCCCGCTATCGTATCACCAACACTCTTATCTTTACCGTTTTACTTAGTTTAATCCTTTTGGTAGTATCTTGATCTATTAGAATAAAGTTAGCATGATCTAGTTGTGAGCTTTTGCTTTGTGAGCTTTATCCTTTGTAATCGAGTCCGTGAGCTATATAATAAAGATTAGTGTTGAGTCAAGGGCTTGATTTCCTCACTTGGGTCATGATAAAAGAAAGAAAACGAAAAGAGAATCAAAGAGATCATATCGATCTTATGGGGAGTAATGACTTCACATATAAGAGTATGATAAATAAAAGTTGTTGGGAGGTGACAAACATAGTTTTGGTCATCGTTGCAATTAATAGGAAGTAATAAAGGAAGAGAGGCTTCGCATACAAATATACTATCTTGGACATCTTTTATGATTGTGAGCACTCATTAAAGTATGACATGCTAAAGAGTTGATGTTGGACAAGGAAGACAACATAATGGGTTATGTCTTCTTATATCCGAAATAAAGTATATTGTCATGGATCTTCCAACATGTTGAGCTTGCATTTCCCTCTCATGCTAGCCAAAACTCGTCGCACTAAGTAGAGATACTACTTGTGCTTCCATATATCCTTAAACCCAGTTTTGCCATGAGAGTCCACCATACCTACCTATGGATTGAGAAAGTTCCTTCCAAGTAAGTTGTCATGTTGTAAACCCGCTAATATATGCATGATTTATTAGTGTGGGAGAAATTAGCTTTATACGAGCTTGTGATATGGAAGTAATAAAAGTGACGGACTGCATAATAAAGGTCCTTATCACAATTGGCAACATAAAGCGAAGTTCTTATATGCTAAGACTTTGTGCATCCAACCATAAAAACACATGACAACCTCTGCTTCTCTCTGCGAAGGGCCTATCTTTTATTCTTGTCTTATAAGTGTCAAGGTGAGATCCACCATTCCTTTTTCATTTTATCCTTTGGCAAGCACATTGTGTTGGAAGAATCCTGATATATATACCCACTTGGATGTATGTTTGCATGATCTATTATTGCTGACATTACCCTTGAGGTAAACGGTTGGGAGGCAACACCATAAGCCCCTATCTTTCTCTGTGTCCGATTAAAACTCCATAAACATAAGTATTGCGTAAGTGTGAGCAATTGTGAAAGATTATATGATAGTTGAGTATGTAGGCTTGCTGAAAAGCTCTTATATTGACTCTTTCCGATGTTACGATAAATTGCAATTGCTTCAATGACCCAGACCAAAGTTTGTTAGTTTCCACTGAAGTTTATGATGCATACTTGATATTGTGGATGAATTGTTACCTTTGCATAATTATCATATGACTATATTCATATAAGTTGTTGTTATAAGAAAGATCATGATGCCCTCATGTCCGTATTCTGTTTTTATCGACACCTCTATCTCTAAACATGTGGCCATATTTTTCGATATCGGCTTTCGGTTGAGGACAAGCGAGGTCTAAGCTTGGGGGAGTTGATACGTCCATTTTGCATCATGCTTATAAGTTGATATTTATTGCATTATGGGCTGTTCATAAATGTTTTGTCACAATACTTATGCCTTTTACCTCTTATTTTGCAAGGATTACATGAAGAAGGGGGAATGCCGGCAGCTGAAATTATGGGCTGGAAAAGGAGCAAACTCTGGAAACATATTCTTCACAACTCCAAAAGCCCCGAAACTCCACAGAACTTTTTTTCGGAAAATATAAAAAATACCTGGCGGAAGAAACCCACGAGTGGGTCCACTGGCTGGCCTCGAGGGTGGGGGCGCGTCCCCCCCTTCCCAGGGCACGCCCCCCTGCCTCGAGGGCCAGCCGGTGGGCCCCAGGTGACCATCTTCTCCTATATGAAGCGTTTTGACCTGGAAAAAAAATCAGGAGGAGGCTTTCGGGACCAGACGCCGCCGTCTCGAGGCGGAACCGAGGCGAAAACCAATCTAGGGCTCCGGCAGAGCTGTTGTGCCGGGGATACTTCCCTCCGGGAGAGGGAAATCATCACCGCCGTCATCACCAACAACTCTCCCATCTTGGGGAGAGCTATCTTCATCAACATCTTCACCAGCACCATCTCCTCTCAAACCCTAGTTCATCTCTTATATCCAATCTTTGTATCCAAACCTCAGATTGGTACCTGTGGGTTGCTAGTAGTGTTGAATACTCCTTGTAGTTGATGCTAGTTGGTTTATTTGGTGGAAGATCATATGTTCAGATCCATTATGCATATTAATACCCCTCTGATCATGAACAATATTATGCCTTGTGAGTAGTTGCTTTTGTTCCTGAGGACATGGGAGAAGTCTTGCTATTAGTAGTCATGTGAATTTGGTCTTCGTTCGATATTTTGATGAGATGTACGTTGTCTCTCCTCTAGTGGTGTCATGTGAACGTCGACTACATGAAACTTCACCATTATTTGGGCCTAGAGGAAGGCATTAGGGAGTAATAAGTAGATGATGGGTTGCTAGAATGACAGAAGCTTAAACCCTAGTTTATGTGTTGCTTCGTAAGGGGCTGATTTGGACCCATATGTTTGAGGCTATGGTTAGATTTGGACCCATCTCAGAGCTTGTAGCCGTAGCAGGAAGAGCAGGGGATGAAAGGCAGAGTGGAGAAGCCGAGGAGACTAATCGGGCTTCAGTATATCAGGTAGAGGATCCTGGTTCTGTTTGACTCGATAAGCATTAACCCTGGATTTCTTGTTGTAACAGAATCTATCGATATGATTATATCGGTAGCAAGCACGGCAACAAGTAATAAAGTTGGATATTCCTGGGAAATTCATCCTTGTCGATACGCCTTCCGTGTTGGTGGGCCGGTCCATGTGCGACGGCCTGTTGGGCCCAACGGAGATATCCTGGGCCGACTGGTTGAAATTTTCCATGGTCCTAGCAATGGCCAATCCGCTATGCACGTGGGTGGTTGCATCCACCGGCAACGAGCGAAGATCCCGATCAACACGATTCGACGGGCCATGCAACGTAGTACCAAGTGGAGTGAATAAAAACTAGTTCTATTAATTCAACTAGTTCAACTAATAAGCAGTTACTATAAATAAACTGAACTATAGTTCTTACTAAAAATAAACTAGTTTTACTAAAATTAAACTAGTTTTACTAAATAATAAACTAGTTCTATTAATTCAACTAGTTAAACTAATATGCACTTACTATAAATAAAAATGAACTAGTTCTACTAAAACTAAACTAGTTTTACTAAGAATAAAAACTAGTTCTATTAATTCAACTAGTTCAACTAATAAGCACTTACTATAAATAAACTGAACTAGTTCTTACTAAAATTAAACTAGTTTTACTAAAATTAAACTAGTTTTACTAAAAATAAACTAGTTCTATTAATTCAACTAGTCCAACTAATAAGCACTTATTATAAAAAATGAACTAGTTCTTACTAAAAAAACTACATTCTATCACTAAAACTATAAAGAAAGCTATAAAAACGGAAAATTCATCTAACATTTGTGTATATAACTAAGTAACATTTTTAAAATTCATCTAATATTTGTATAACCAAAACTAAAATTACATATATATACACGACAGAGAGGAGGGGGTCGGGGGCCGGCGGCACTCACAGGGCGACGGTGTCAGGGCACGGGCCGCGCGGGCACGGGCGGCGAGGGGACGGCCGCGGGGGCAGACGGCCGGCGACGAGACGGGGACGGCGAGGTCGACGGCGACGACGAGGCAGGGCGACGGCGGCGGGGACGGCGACGAAGAGGCAGGGCGACGGCGAGGTCCGGCAGAGGCACGCGGTCGGGGCAGAGGCGGCGACGGCGAGCTCAATCGGCGGGCAGCCTGGCGGCGTTGGGCTGGGAGCTGACGATGGCAATCTGAAAATCTCCCAAGTGCTGCTTATATAGCAGAAGTATTGTTCCCGGTTCGTGGCACCAACCGGGACCAATGCCTCCTTCAGTCCTGGTTCGTGCCACCAACCGGGACAAATGGCCAGTTTTCAGCAGCCCAGAGGGCGGGAAAAAGAGGCCATTGGTCCCGGTTGGTGGCACCAACTGGGACTAAAGAGGGGCATTGGTCCCGGTTGGTTAAACGAACCGGTACCAATGAGCCCATTTAGTCTCGGTTCGTGCGACCAATGAGGACCAATGGCCCCGTGCTGCCCGTGGACGGCCAAAAATTTTAGTCCCACCTCGCTAGTTGAGAGGGGCGCGTAGTGGTTTATAAGCACCACTGCCGCACTTCTCTTGAGCTCCTCTCCATTGCAGGCTTACGGGCCTAATTTGACACTGCTATGCCTGTGGGCCTACTGGGCCTTCTACGGGCCTGAATCCTGGCCCACTGTTGGGTTTCTAGCCGTATTCAGGCCGTGGTGGCCCAGTAGGTGGCGTTTTTTCCATTTTTTCTTTGCTGCCCTATTTTTTTAGTTTTGTTTCTACTTTCTACAAAATACTTATTGTTGCTAGTTTTGTTTATTTTATTAAAGTTTGTTTATTTTACTTTAGTAAAGTTTATTTTGTTTTTACTTATTTATTTTATTTTTATTTTTTATTAAAAAATTAACTTATTTGAACTATAGAATTTTTCTGTGTTCAAAATGCACCATTCAAAGCAACATCATCAATTTTCAACCATTTCTGACTTCATTTGCTATTTTTCATGCATTTACTGTTTTTTTAGCTAAATGACCCTGAAATTGAAAAGCATTTCAAATGAACTCTGAAAAGGTTGAAAGTTGGCATGGTATCATCATTTCACCCACATAACATGTGCAAAAAAGTAGAGAGGGTTACGGCAAAAACTAGATGCACTTCGTGTACAAATCGGACAATCTCTTTCGAGGTACGAGGCTTTCAAAAGAGAACTCGTCTATTACAAAGGGATTTCATTTTTTTGAACTTATTTGAACTACAGAATTTTTCTGTGTTCAAAATGCACCATTCAAAGCAACATCATCAATTTTCAACCATTTCTGACTTCATTTGCTATTTTTCATGCATTTACTGAATTTTTTGAGCTAAATGACCCTGAAATTGTAAAGCATTTCAAATGAACTCAGAAAAGGTTGAAAGTTGGAATGGTATCATCATTTCACCCACATAACATGTGCAAAAAAGTAGAGAGGGTTACAGGAAAAACTGGATGCACTTCGTGTACAAAACAGACAATCTCGTTCGAAGTATCAGTGTTTCGGACGAAAACTCGTCTGTTACAAAGGGATTTCATTTTTTTTGAACTTGTTTGAACTACAAAATTTTTCTGTGTTCAAAATGCACCATTCAAAGCAACATCATCAATTTTCAACCATTTCTGACTTCATTTGCTATTTGTCATGCATTTACTGATTTTTTTGAGCTAAATGACCCTGAAATTGAAAAGCATTTCAAATGAACTCTGAAAAGGTTGAAAGTTGGCATGGTATCATCATTTCACCCACATAACATGTGCAAAAAAGTAGAGAGGGTTACAGCAAAAACTAGATGCACTTCGTGTACAAAACGGACAATCTCTTTCGAGGTACGAGGATTTCAGACGAGAACTTGTCTGTTACAAAGGGATTTCATTTTTTGAACTTATTTGAACTACAAACTTTTTCTGTGTTCAAAATGCACCATTCAAAGCAACATCATCAATTTTCAACCATTTCTGACTTCATTTGCAATTTTTCATGCATTTACTGAATTTTTTGAGCTAAATGACCCTGAAATTGTAAAGCATTTCAAATGAACTCTTAAAAGGTTGAAAGTTGGCATGGTATCATCATTTCACCCACATAGCATGTACAAAAAAGTAGAGAGGGTTACGGCAAAAACTGGATGCACTTCATGTACAAAACAATTACAGAACATCATGGATAGATGAGTGATGAAATTAATATAAGTTCATCATCACAAGCCATTCATAGTACATGCATATCTCTAGAGCATCTAATTAAACCATACATTGCAACTATGTAGAACATTTCAACGCAACAACAAATGCGATCAAATCTCGGAGAAAATGGAGCTTGGAGTTCGAGCTTCAAGAGGAGAAAAGCTTAACTAGTGTGACTCGGGCATTTCATCGAACACCTCATGTACATAGGAGGTGAGCTAGCTAGAGCACCATACAGCTCCCCCCGGCCGGCCAGAAAAAATAGAGCAGAGGAAGTGGTGGGCAAGGGGTTATATATAGGAAACTCATTGGTCCCGGTTCGTCTTAGGAACCGGGTCTAAAGGTCACCCATTTGTCCCGGTTCTACACACGAACCGGGACCAATGGGTCTGGGCCAGGAGCGAGGCCCATTGGTCCCAATTTCTTGCCTCGAAACGGGACAAATGGTCCCAGACCAATTGGGACAGATGCCCAACGAGGCCTGGCCGCCCCCCTGGCCGCAAGAACCGGGACGTATGCACCCATGGGTCCCGGTTCGTGGATGAACCGGGACTAATGGGCTCGCCAGGACCGAACCAAAGCCATGTTTTCTACTAGTGACTTAAGAAACTTCTGGTAGGTTTGCCGCAGAGGATACCATCGAAGTGCAACCATACGTCAGCAAAGTCCACCCATCAATCTATAGACCAAATATGAACATACAGATGGCCAGTTGGCCACATCTCCTAGAAACAATTCTATGATATTTGGATTTGCGAATTTACTCTCAAGAGCAGTACCTAGCATCACATGACCTCCTTCTGTATCTACCGGGACCTGAGTTTAAGAGTCAACCAAAAAAGACAGCCAGATTTACCATGGCTTGGTCTGGGACGATGCAAGTAGCAAACAAAACAGAGTAACTGGGCCAATCTATTTATCACTGGTTATCCCACATCACGCAATCTGCCATCTAAAATAACAGAGCCGCCATCACCAAAGATCGCCGCACGCGACCCATGCAACACCCCAAGGGCGATATCCTCCCGTGGGCCACCGGCTCCTAGACCTAGGCGAAGTTACGAGGATCAGAGAGGGAGGGCAGGCGCAGGGTTGGTGGGCAGCGTGGGGAAGCTCACCGTGGTGGAGACGTGTCCTCCTCATGTGGATGATGACGGTGACAGCGACGACGAAGAGCTCCTGGTCATCGGGCTGCACGGCGGCCGCCGCGGCCCCCTCCTGCCGGCGGCAGAGGCGGCGCACGACCCAGGGCCGGGGCGGGGCGTTAGGGTTTGGGCGGCGCCAGATCGGAGGGGCAGAAGGAGGAGGCAGAGCGAAGGCGGGGAAGGAGGAGAGGGAGGTGCTGGTGAGGAGGAGGAGCCGGCCGGAGGGGTGGAAGGAGGAGGCCGGGTGGCGGCGGCTGCACGGCGGCCGCCGCGGCCTCCTCTTGCCGGCGGCGGAGGCGGCGCACGACCCAGGGCCGGGGCGGGGCGTTTGGGTTTGGGCGACGCCAGATTGGAGGGGCAGAAGGAGGAGGCCGGGCGAAGGCGGGGAAGGATGAGAGGGAGGCGCTGGTGGGGAGGAGGAGCCGGCCGGAGGGATGCAAGGAGGAGGTCGGGCGACGGCGGGGAAGGAAGAGAGGAGGCGCGTGGGAGGGGGGAGAGGAGGCGCGCGGGAGGGGAGCCAGCTAGGGTTGTCTCCACGGGAGCCGGCCCTTTTATACCCACTATGGGTGAAATGACGAAAATGCCCCCGACGGGGCAGGATATTTACGTGCAGTGGCACGGTCGAGACGGTAACTATTCATTCCAGCAGTAGCTTTTTTTTGATCAGACGGACGAGGTCGTTCCACGGGTCGATCCGACGGCCCAGATCGCATCAAGCAGCGAGATCCAACGGCCCAGAACGCCAAATCGCTGAGGAGCCGCCTGGATTCGCTCTTCTCTTATTTCTGGATGTAGAAGGGAAAGAATAGGCTGTTACAACACAATGCATTGATTGGTGCACCAGGCACGTATATATGAGTACAGAGGGAGTCATAGCCGCAACTATACAGATGAACTAGGAGATGGGCCCAAGTCACAATATATACGTACACATATATTCAACAATCTGGATTTGATAATTATGTGAGGAACTGGTTCCTGAAGGATACATATTTCTATTATTTATTTTTATCTATCCTCAAACGCAATCATGTGGACCTAATAAATAGGTCTGAATGGACTTCTGGCGTGGAGGACAGAATATTTCTGTGGATGGCTCATGTTGTCGTAGGACACCTGAGCCGATAGTCTCCTAAACAAACGGCGTCGCCTCTGTGACGTGTCAGATGTGGGCCATGGCTTTGGAAAAATGGGGAAATACACTAGTTATCAAGGGTGGAGCCAGGATTTGAGCGTGAGGGGGGCGAGCAAGATAATTTTCGTTTTAGAGACACAATACAAAGTATAGTGTCAAAACAGTACCATGATTTCTCTTATATTTTGTGCTTCCAATTCTAGTGTGTCATGAAATTTCTAGTGATACCAAAATATGATGATCATCTGTTTGCGAAGCAACTGAATTGTGGTTAGAAATATCATCTACAGATAGGTTGCCCCTCAAGTTGGCTTGGGTGCTCAGGAATATTTGAGCCGCTAGAACAAACGATTTTTTTTTGTTCTTCCTCCTCATCCGCCAGTTATTGAAATATTAAACAACGAGTGAAATTAAATTTCTAAATCAGAATCTTACTGCATCTAATTAGTAAACTAAGCATTGGTTCAAACGAAGTGTACTAATTCATAAATATTTAACAGTGACGTACCTTGATTCGTTGAAGTTAACATGTTGATGTATGATGCCGGTGAAGCGGGTAAGCAGTTATGGTCTCTCTCTCGTGCGGGATTTTAAAGATTAATTTTAGATACATTCTATATTCTATATGAATGAAATGATTAAATCGAAATCTATTACTTTTTAAAGTAATTATATGTGAGCAAAGAGTATGCATGTACGTTGGATTATTGGAGATGGAATAATTAAATTGGGGTATGCATGTGCTACAAAATAGTTCTCGTGGATGATGACTTGGCACATTTGATGATGTGAAGGGCTGCATGTTGAGAGAATTAAACTTAGTGGGAATCAACTATTTATGTATTGTAGATTACGGCTGGAGTAGAGCACTGGACCCCCTCCGTGGCTAGCTCATCCCCACGACGGCGGTAGCAGCGAGAGGGGACGGGCGACGGCGCAGGACGTTCGGAGCGAGCAGACCTAGAAGCTACGAACGTGATTACGGGAAGGATAGGAAATTTTCCTACTTGACCTAACGGCTGCACATAATTTGGGCCTTTGGGCTGGAAAGTCTCGATGCCATTAGCGTGACTAGCGTAAGCCTACTACTTCCCCTTTGGGCTAGAGTATGGGTAATACTACCTGGCAACGAAACTTTTAGGGGGCGAGGCCATGGGGATGTCTGACGAGACCTCCTATACGCCGCCCGTGTGCGTGTGAACGTCGCGCCTTCGCTGAAGTGGTGCGCACACGGGCCGGCCCAATTATCACGTGGTGAGCAAAAGTTCGAACAAAAATATAAAAGAGCTTGTACGGTATCGAACTCCGGACCTCGCGGTTGTTTCTAGCGAGGCTAGCCAGCCAGACTAGTGACGACAAACGATGTAATCACAACGCCACGCTAAAAGTAGAAATGACAGCGGCAAGTCTTCAAAAACATTCAACATTTTTACAGTATACGTTGAACAAAATTTGAAATACGGTGAACCTTTTTGCAAAAATGCACTGAACAAATTTAAAATGTACAAATGAACATTTTATAGTATACATTGAACAATTTTTTAATATACGATGAACAAAATTGAAATACACAATGAACATTTTCTAATATATGTTGAACTATTTTATCTTTACCTAATAATAAAGCACGGAACGAGTTTGTCGGGTTCACCGTCACAATACGCTTTCTTCTTATGTCATTTACGCTTTCAGTTTAAATTTAAAACATGTTCGAGGTGGTACTAAATTTTCGCCCTAACTGTTTCACCGTCGTGACAGTTTTGCAAAGAAGACCCCGTAGTTTCTGATATTGATCCCGCAGTCCCTTTTTAAGTCAGAAAACCTTTCGTTCATGATGTTTTCTCACATAACACACGGGCATGTATATGCATCGAAGGAGAGCTCGGGGTACCGCCGCCGCCGCCACCACGCGCGGATGGTCTTCCTGCCCGGCCATCCCGCAGCTCACACGGGCGAGCTGCAGATCTGGCTGGGCTGCCTCTCCCACGCAGCGGACGCTGGTGGTTCGACCAACTCCTTAACGTAGGGGAAAAGGTTGGCGGCGCTGGAGTTCGCCGGAACGGGCAGGCGGCCGGTGGGTGACGCGAGGCCGCGGCGCCGACACCAGGAAGACGAGCGGATCCGCGGGCGGCGGCGACCGATCTGGATGCTGGTGCGGCGGCTTGCTCCAGTGGCGGCGGCATCCTGCTCATCCGTAGTAAGAGAGACAGAGCGTGAGGAAGAGAGGAAGCAAGGAGAAGGAGAAGGGGGCACAGGGTCAGGGAGGCGGTCGCTAGCGGTGGCGGCTCCGGTGACCGGCCGGCGGGCTTGCCTGGCATGAAGGAAATATGCCCTAGAGGCAATAATAAAGATGTTATTTGTATTTCCTTATATCATGATAAATGTCTTTTATTCATGCTAGAATTTTATTAACCGTAAACTTAGTACATGTGTGGATACATAGACAAAATAGTATGTCCCTAGTATGCCTCTACTAGACTAGCTCATTGATCAAAGATGGTTATGTTTCCTAGCCATAGACATGAGTTGTCATTTGATCAACGGGATCACATCATTAGGAGAATGATGTGATGGACTAGACCCATCCGTTAGCATAGCACTATGATCGTTTAGTTTTACTGCTATTGCTTTCTTCATGACTTATACATGTTCCTATGACTATGAGATTATACAACTCCCGAATACCGTAGGAACACCTTGTGTGCTATCAAACGTCACAACGTAACTGGGTGATCATAAAGATGCTCTACAGGTGTCTCCGAAAGTATTCGTGGTGTTGGCATAGATCAAGATTAGGATTTGTCACTCCGAGTGTCGGAGAGGTATCTCTGGGCCCTCTCGGTAACACACATCACAATAAGCCTTGCAAGCAAAAGACTAATGAGTTAGTCACGAGATGATGTGTTACGGAACGAGTAAAGAGACTTGCCGGTAACGAGATTGAACTAGGTATGGAGATACCGACGATCGAATCTCGGGCAAGTAACATACCGATGACAAAAGGAACAACGTATGTTGTTATGCGGTTTTGACCGATAAAAGATCTTCGTAGAATATGTAGGAGCCAATATGAACATCCAGGTTCCGTTATTGGTTATTGACCAGAGATGAGTCTCAGTCATGTCTACATAGTTCTCGAACCCGTAGGGTCCGCACGCTTAACGTTTGATGACGATCGGTATTATGAGTTTATGAGTTTTGATGTACCGAAGGTAGTTCGGAGTCCAGGATGAGATCACGGACATGACGAGGAGTCTCGGAATGTCCGAGACATAAAGATTGATATATTGGACGACTATATTCGGACACCGGAAGTGTTCCGAAAAAGTTTCGGATTTAATTGGATTGCCGGAGGGGGTTACCGGAACCCCCTACGAGGGGGGATGGTCCATAGTGGGCCTTGAGGAAAGGAGAGAGGCAGCCCATAGAGGCTGGCCGGCGCCCCACCTAGGGATCCTAGTTGGACTAGAATTGGGGGGGCGCCACCTCTTCCTCTTTTCCTTTCCCTCTCTTCCTTCTTGGTGGACTCCTACTAGGAATAGGATTGCAATCCTATTCCTAGTAGGATTGCCCTAGCCGCACCATAGGAGGCCGGCCGGCCCTCCCCTCTTGCTCCTTTATATACGGGGGCAGGGGGCACCCAAAGACACACAAGTTGAATTGTTCCAGCCGTGTGCGGTGCCCCCCTCCATAGAAACACACCTCGGTCATACCGTTGCAGTGCTTAGGCGAAGCCCTGCGTCGGTAGATACATCATATCCGTCACCACGCCATCGTGCTAACGAAACTCTCCCGTGAAGCTCAACTAGATCAAGAGCTCGTGGGACGTCATCAAGCTGAACGTGTGCTGAACGCGGAGGTGCCGTACGTTCGGTGCTTGATCGGTTGAATCGCGAAGAAGTTCGACTACATCAACCGCGTCACTTGATGCTTCCGCTTCCGGTCTACGAGGGTACGTAGACACACTCTTCCCTCTCGTTGCTATGCATCTGGTAGATAGATCTTGCGTGATCGTAGGAAAATTTTAAAATACTACGTTCCCCAACAGTGGCATCATGAGCCAGGTCTATGCGTAGATGATATGCACGAGTAGAACACAATGAGTTGTGGGCGATACTAGTCATACTGCTTACCAGCATGTCATACTTTGCTTCGGCGGTATTGTGAGATGAGCGGCCCGGACCGACATTACGCGTACGCTTACGCGAGACTGGTTTCACCGTTACGAGCACTCGTTGCTTAAAGGTGACTGGCGGGTGTCTGTCTCTCTCACTTTAGCTGAATCAAGTGTGGCTACGCTCGGTCCTTGTGAAGGTTAAAACAGCACATACTTGACGAAACATCGTTGTGGTTTTGTATGCGTAGGTAAGAACGGTTCTTGCTAAGCCCGTAGCAGCCACGTAAAATTTGCAACAACAAAGTAGAGGACGTCTAACTTGTTTTTGCAGGGCATGTTGTGATGTGATATGGTCAAGACATGATGAGTTATACGGTTTTGTATTAGATGATCATGTTTTGTAATGTTATCGGCAACTGGCAGGAGCCATATGGTTGTCGCTTTATTGTATGAAATGCAATCGCCATGTAATTGCTTTACTTTATCACTAAGCGGTAGTGATAGTCGTAGAAGCAATAGTTGGCGAGACGACAACGATGCTATGATGGAGATCAAGGTGTCGCGCCAGTGACGAAGGTGATCATGACGGTGCTTTGGAGATGGAGATCAAAAGCACAAGATGATGATGGCCATATCATGTCACATATTCTGATTGCATGTGATGTTTATCTTATTATGCTTCTTATTTTGCTTAGAACGACGGTAGCATTATAAGATGATCCCTTACTAAATTTCAAGGTATAAGTGTTCTTCCTGAGTATGCACCGTTGCGAAAGTTCGTCGTGCCGAGACACCATGTGATGATCGGGTGTGATAAGCTCTACGTTCAAATACAATGGGTGTAAGCCAGTTTTGCACACGCAGAATACTCGGGTTAAACTTGACGAGCCTAGCATATGCAGATATGGCCTCGGAACACTAGAGACCGAAAGGTCGAGCGTGAATCATATAGTAGATATGATCAACATAAGATGTTCACCATTGAAACTACTCCATCTCACGTGATGATCGGACATGGTTTAGTTGATTTGGATCACGTGATCATTTAGATGACCGGAGGGATGTCTATCTAAGTGGGAGTTCTTTAATTAATATGATTAAATTGAACTTTAACTTATCATGAACTTAGTCCTGATAGTTTTTGCATATCTATGTTGTTGTAGATCAATGGCCCGTCCTACCGTTCCTTGTAATTTTAATGCATTCCTAGAGAAAGATAAGTTGAAAGATGATGGTAGCAATTACACGGACTGCGTCCGTAACTTGAGGATTATCCTCATTGCTGCACAGAAGAATTATATCCTTGAAGCACCGCTAGGTGACAAGCCCCCTCCCGCTAATGTAGACGCTTTGAACGTCTGGCAGTCGCGGTCTGATGACTACACGATAGTTCAGTGTGCCATGCTTTACGGTTTAGAACCGGGACTTCAACGACGTTTTGAACGTCATGGACCATATGAGATGTTCCAGGAGTTGAAGTTAATATTTCAAGCAAATGCCCGGATTGAGAAATATGATATTTCCAATAAGTTCTACAGCTGCAAGATGGAGGAGAATAGTTCTATCAGTGAACACTTGCTCAGAATGTCTGGGTACTACAATCATATGACTCGAATTGGTTGCAAAGTTGACGAGGATAGTGTTATTGATAGAGTTCTTCAACCACTGCCACCAAGCTATAAAGGCTTTGTGATGAACTATAATATGCAAGGGATGCAAAAGACAATTCCCGAGCTCTTCGCTATGCTTAAGGCTGCGGAGGTAAAAATCAAAAAGGAGCATCAAGTGTTGATGGTTAACAAGACCACTAGTTTCAAGAAAAAGGGCAAGGGAAAGAAGGGGAACTTCAAGAAGAATAGCAAGACAGTTGCTACTCCCACGAAGAAACCCAAGTCTGGAGCCAAGCCTGAAACTGAGTGCTTCTACTGCAAGGGGACTGGACACTGGAAGCGGAAGTGCCCCAAGTATTTGGCGGATAAGAAGGATGGCAAGGTGAACAAAGGTATATGTGATATACATGTTATTGATGTGTACCTTACTAATGCTCGTAGTAGTACCTGGGTATTTGATACCGGTTCGGTTGCTAATATATGTAACTCGAAACAGGGACTACGGATTAAACAAAGATTGGCTAAGGACGAGGTGACGATGCGCGTGGGAAATGGTTCCAAAGTCGATGTGATCGCCGTCGGCACGCTACCTCTACATCTACCATCGGGATTAGTTTTAGACCTAAATAATTGTTATTTGGTGCCAACGTTGAGCAAGAACATTATATCTGGATCTTGTTTATTGCGAGACGGTTATTCATTTAAATCAGAGAATAATGGTTGTTCTATTTTATGAATAATATCTTTTATGGTCATGCACCCTTGAAGAGTGGTCTATTCTTATTGGATCTCGATTGTAGTGATACACATATTCATAATATTGAAACCAAAAGATGCAAGGTTAATAATGATAGTGCAACTTATTTGTGGCACTGCCGTTTAGGTCATATTGGTGTAAAACGCATGAAGAAACTCCATAGTGATGGACTATTGGAATCACTTGATTATGAATCACTTGGTGCTTGCGAACCATGCCTCATGGGCAAGATGACTAAAACTCCGTTCTCCGGAACTATGGAGCGAGCAACAGATTTGTTGGAAATCATACATACTGATGTATGTGGGCCAATGAGTGTTGAAGCTCGCGGCGGGTATCGTTATTTTCTGACCTTCAGTGATGATTTGAGCAGATATGGGTATATCTACTTAATGAAGCACAAGTCTGAAACATTTGAAAAGTTCAAAGAATTTCAGAGTGAAGTAGAGAATCATCGTAACAAGAAAATAAAGTTTCTACGATTTGATCGTGGAGGAGAATATTTGAGTTACGAGTTTGGTCTTCATTTGAAACAATGTGGAATAGTTTCACAACTCACGCCACCCGGAACACCACAGCGTAATGGTGTGTCCGAACGTCATAACCGTACTTTATTGGATATGGTACGATCTATGATGTCTCTTACCGATTTACCACTATCGTTTTGGGGTTATGCTTTAGAGACAGCTGCATTCACGTTAAATAGGGCACCATCTAAATCTGTTGATACGACACCTTATGAACTATGGTTTGGCAAGAAACCAAAGTTGTCGTTTCTTAAAGTTTGGGGCTGCGATGCTTATGTGAAAAAGCTTCAACCTGATAAGCTCGAACCCAAGTCGGAGAAATGTGTCTTCATAGGATACCCAAAAGAGACTGTTGGGTACAAATTCTATCACAGATCCGAAGGCAAGATATTCGTTGCTAAGAATGGATCCTTTCTAGAGAAGGAGTTTCTCTCAAAAGAAGTGAGTGGGAGGAAAGTAGAACTTGATGAGGTAATTGTACCTTCTCCCGGATTGGAAAGTAGTACTTCACAGAAAATTGTTCCAGTGATTCCTACACCAATCAGTGAGGAAGTTAATGATGATGATCATGAAACTTCGGATCAAGTTTCTGCTGAACGTCGTAGATCAACCAGAGTACGTTCCGCACCAGAGTGGTACGACAACCTAGTTCTGGAAATCATGTTACTAGACCATGATGAACCTGCGAACTATGAGGAAGCGATGATGAGCCCAGATTCCGCAAAATGGCTTGAGGCCATGAAATCTGAGATGGGATCCATGTATGAGAACAAAGTGTGGACTTTGGTTGACTTGCCCGATGATCGGCAGGCCATCGAAAATAAATGGATCTACAAGAGGAAGACCGACGCAGACGGTAATGTTACTGTTTACAAAGCTCAACTTGTTGCAAAAGGGTTTCGACAAGTTCAAGGAGTTGACTACGATGAGACTTTCTCACCTGTAGCGATGCTTAAGTCTGTCCGAATCATGTTAGCAATTGCCGCATTTTATGATTATGAAATCTGGCAAATGGATGTCAAAACTGCATTCCTGAATGGATATCTCAAAGAAGAGTTGTATATGATGCAACCAGAAGGTTTTGTCAATCCAAAAGGTGCTAACAAAGTATGCAAGCTCCTGCGATCCATCTATGGACTGGTGCAAGCATCTCGGAGTTGGAATATACGCTTTGATGAGGTGATCAAAGCATATGGTTTTATACAGACTTTTGGAGAAGCCTGTATTTACAAGAAAGTGAGTGGGAGCTCTGTAGCATTTCTAATATTATATGTGGATGACATATTGTTGATTGGAAATGATATAGAATTTCTGGATAGCATAAAAGGATACTTGAATAAGAGTTTTTCAATGAAAGACCTCGGTGAAGCTGCTTATATATTAGACATCAAGATCTATAGAGATAGATCAAGACGCTTAATTGGACTTTCACAAAGCACATACCTTGATAAGATTTTGAAGAAGTTGAAAATGGATCAGTCAAAGAAAGGGTTCTTGCCTGTATTACAAGGTATGAAGTTGAGTAAGACTCAATGCCCGACCACTGCAGAAGATAGAGAGAAAATGAAAGTCATTCCCTATGCCTCAGCCATAGGATCTATCATGTATGCAATGCTGTGTACTAGACCTGATGTGTGCCTTGCTATAAGTCTAGCAGGGAGGTACCAAACTAATCCAGGAGTGGATCACTAGACAGCGGTCAAGAACATCCTGAAGTACCTGAAAATAACAAAGGATATGTTTCTCATGTATGGAGGTGACAAAGAGCTCGTCGTAAATGGTTACGTCGATTCTAGCTTTGACACTGATCCGGATGAGTCTAAGTCACAAACCGGATATGTATTTTTATTGAACGGTGGAGCTGTCAGTTGGTGCAGTTCCAAGCAAAGCGTCGTGGCGGGATCTACGTGTGAAGCAGAATACATAGCTGCTTCGGAAGCAGCAAATGAAGGAGTCTGGATGAAGGAGTTCATATCCGATCTAGGTGTAATACCTAGTGCATCGGGTCCAATGAAAATCTTTGTGACAACACTGGAGCAATAGCCTTGGCGAAGGAATCCAGGTTTCACAAGAGAACAAAGCACATCAAAAGACGCTTCAATTCCATCCGCGATCTAGTCAAGGAGGGAGACATAGAGATTTGCAAAATACATACGGATCTGAATGTTGCAGACCCGTTTACTAAGCCTCTTCCACGGGCAAAACATGATCAGCACCAAGACTCCATGGGTGTGAGGATCATCACTTTGTAATCTAGATTATTGACTCTAGTTCAAGTGGGAGACTGAAGGAAATATGCCCTAGAGGCAATAATAAAGATGTTATTTGTATTTCCTTATATCATGATAAATGTCTTTTATTCATGCTAGAATTGTATTAACCGGAAACTTAGTACATGTGTGGATACATAGACAAAATAGTATGTCCCTAGTATGCCTCTACTAGACTAGCTCATTGATCAAAGATGGTTATGTTTCCTAGCCATAGACATGAGTTGTCATTTGATCAACGGGATCACATCATTAGGAGAATGATGTGATGGACTAGACCCATCCGTTAGCATAGCACTATGATCGTTTAGTTTTACTGCTATTGCTTTCTTCATGACTTATACATGTTCCTATGACTATGAGATTATGCAACTCCCGAATACCGTAGGAACACCTTGTGTGCTATCAAACGTCACAACGTAACTGGGTGATCATAAAGATGCTCTACAGGTGTCTCCGAAAGTATTCGTGGTGGTGGCATAGATCAAGATTAGGATTTGTCACTCCGAGTGTCGGAGAGGTATCTCTGGGCCCTCTCGGTAACACACATCACAATAAGCCTTGCAAGCAAAAGACTAATGAGTTAGTCACGAGATGATGTGTTACGGAACGAGTAAAGAGACTTGCCGGTAATGAGATTGAACTAGGTATGGAGATACCGACGATCGAATCTCGGGCAAGTAACATACCGATGACAAAAGGAATAACGTATGTTGTTATGCGGTTTTGACCGAAAAAAGATCTTCGTAGAATATGTAGGAGCCAATATGAACATCCAGGTTCCGCTATTGGTTATTTACCAGAGATGAGTCTCATTCATGTCTACATAGTTCTCGAACCCGTAGGGTCCGCACGCTTAACGTTTGATGACGATCGGTATTATGAGTTTATGTGTTTTGATGTACTGAAGGTAGTTCGGAGTCCCGGATAAGAGCACGGACATGACGAGGAGTCTCGGAATGTCCGAGACATAAAGATTGATATATTGGACGACTATATTCGGACACCGGAAGTGTTCCGGAAAAGTTTCGGATTTAACTGGATTGCCGGAGGGGGTTACCGGAACCCCCTACGAGGGGGGATGGTCCATAGTGGGCCTTGAGGAAAGGAGAGAGGCAGCCCATAGAGGCTGGCCGGCGCCCCACCTAGGGATCCTAGTTGGACTAGGATTGGGGGGGCGCCACCTCTCCCTCTTTTCCTTTCCCTCTCTTCCTTCTTGGTGGACTCCTACTAGGAATAGGATTGCAATCCTATTCCTAGTAGGATTGCCCTAGCCGCACCATAGGAGGCCGGCCGGCCCTCCCCTCTTGCTCCTTTATATACGGGGGCAGGGGGGCACCCAAAGACACACAAGTTGAATTGTTCCAGCCGTGTGCGGTGCCCCCCTCCACAGAAACACCCCTCGGTCATACCGTTGCAGTGCTTAGGCGAAGCCCTGCGTCGGTAGATACATCATATCCGTTACCACGCCGTCGTGCTGACGAAACTCTCCCGTGAAGCTCAACTGGATCAAGAGCTCGTGGGACGTCATCAAGCTGAACGTGTGCTGAACGCGGAGGTGCCGTACGTTCGGTGCTTGATCGGTTGAATCGCGAAGAAGTTCGACTACATCAACCGCGTCACTTGACGCTTCCGCTTCCGGTCTACGAGGGTACGTAGACACACTCTTCCCTCTCGTTGCTATGCATCTGGTAGATAGATCTTGCGTGATCGTAGGAAAATTTTAAAATACTACGTTCCCCAACATGGCAAGGATAAGGAGTACGCCAGCCTAAGATTCGATAGAGGTATGTTTGATTTTTAGAATTGGGCTGAACAGCCTGTTCTGTGTTTCATCTTCTGAATTGGAAGCCATGGCGTGCCTGATTTTTTTCTAGAACATGCTGCTTGAGTTGGTAATCATTCTTGGGTGATTTGTCTGATATACTGATGGATCATCCTTTACGGTGCACGACTTGAATGGATGTCCGAATTCCAAACAGTATGCTGCCATGATGTTTGATTAGTGTCTTCTGTGAATCAGTACCAAAACAGACTAGAAAGCAGACCAAAGCCATGGATCGGTTGATTCAACAGGGAAGGAAGAGGCGGCAGGTTATAAAACGAACTTGGGGATTAACTGGCCTGAAACTTAAACAGGGCCGCCCTGCTGATGGACTCAAGCACCAGGTTTGCTCGCCTAGGACGTCTTAATTACATTGGCTCTTGACAAAATGTCTAGCAGATGAATAATGAATTCATTCTGTCATGCCACATAGATACGCAAAGTCATAGTCATGCATGTATGCACGTACCTCTTCCTAATGGCATAATGTAGTCTTTCTACTGATACATACAAGTCGATAGACGCGCACACACATTAGTAAGTTCTGCTACTAGCCTAATCAAGAGCCTTTTATACATCCTTGCAGATAAAAAATGAATTGAATTATGAGCATCTGACAACTACGATCAATTTCCCGGTTATACCTGAAATAAAAGTGACCGACCAAATGAAAGGAGGGATGTTTTCCTTGATGTGAGATTGTATAGATTATCTTACTTGACCTGCAATGGTTCTTTGGATTTTTTTAATGAAAGACACATGACACATATTTTGTTGGGTCTAAGACAAATATTTTAGTTATAGGAGGATTTTTTAAATGAGTAAGTTTTATCACCATTTGCTTGCTCTGTTGTGCTTTCGGTAGAGCTTTCATATTTCAACACAAAAACAACAATTCAAGTTGGGACCAGAATCGCACAAACATCAAGCTCAAAGGAAACATCAGTTGGGAGTAATCAAGTATTCATTTCCTTAGTGATCTAACAGGTCTTATATTTGTTTAGAGAGGGAGTATGTTTCTAGATAGCCGTCAATTCCAATGTTTCGTTTATTTACTCTCTGAATATGAAGAAGATAGGTTTGCAATGTATCTTTTAACATGATAATGTAACAAACATTTATGTTTTATAACTGCAAACAATTTTTTTTGTTTAGTCCGTCACCGAGCAAATGCTTGGGAGTTGGAAATTATTTGGATACACAATATATGCACTCCGAAATGGTAAAATGTTTGCATTCTATAGGCCTTCAAGTTTGTGTAGCATCCCCATATTTACATGGTTAGTGTACATGTTCGTATGCATTTTGCTTGCACAATATTGGAAATGGTGATAAATTTGCACAAGACTACTTGCCACTTCTTATAGGATTGGTGAAAGAAGATGAGTAATTGCTAAAATTTGATGTGAATCAAGACATGCCATTGTAGATGTTTTTTTAAAGGCAGCTAGCTATTTGGATTGCGCAAATCAACAAGTACTCCTGCATATAGCATCAGAACTAAGGTTAATCTTAATTAAGTAGCTCACAAGATCACTTTAAGATTATATTTTCACATGAAAATAATAGCCGTGAAGTTCAAATCTTCTATTGAAACTCATTTCCTATGTATGAACCTCAGGAGACAACTTCTAGTAGACTTGGTGTAATGCCCCAGATGTAATACTATCCCTTTTGGGCAATATATAATATCTTTGGCTCCATCAATTCCATTCCGGGCTCTTTGTCTTTTCGGGTTTTCGTTCTTTTGTCGTGTGCGTGTGTTCATTCATAGCATTTAGTCATGTGCATCACATTGCATTTGTGTTGTCGTTTGCATCCGGTCCCACTCGTTCCTTTCCGTTGTCCGTTTCGAGTTCCGGAGCTCCGTCACGTGTCCGTGGCATCCCCTAGGCCTACTTTGGTGTTTGGCCGCGTAACGTTTCCGGTTTGGCGTGAGACTTGTCGTGCGATGTTGTTTTGGTGTGTGAAACCCGCCTGTCAAATTTCGTCGCGTTTGGAGTTCGTTTGCTACCCCAACAGTTATTCTCGTGGGCTCAAAGTACCTCCTCTTTGAGGCCCAAGACACCCCTCCAACAGCCCACCAAACCAACCCAAACCCCTCCCTTCATCTAGGCCATCTAATTGTGATCATGTGGCTGAAAACCTCACCTCATTTGGACAACCCTAGCTCCTTGTGCTTATATAAACGTCCATCTCCCCAAAATTTTGTGTCCAGAAAACCCTATGCTTCCACAGTGCGCCGCCGGTGCTTCCACCATTGAATCCCGGTGCTTCCACCGTTGAAAATTTGTGCTTCCGACGTCCAGAAAACCATGCTTCCGAGAGTCGTCGCCGTGCTTCCGTAGTGTCGCGCCGGTGCTTCCGACCCGACGCGCGGGCCCTGCGACTTCATCTCCTACCTCCCGCCGCCGCCGCCTTCTTCTCCGCCGCTGGCGCCCCTCGCCGGAGGAGCTCGCTGCGCCGCCGCCCACCTCCAACGTTGGCGACCTCGCGCCTCCCCCGCCGACCGCCGCCTCCCGGCCTCCACCTCACCGCACTTCCCGCCGGCCAGGGCGCCGCGCCGCCTCCATCGCCGGGCCACCTCCGGCCTGTGATGGGCCTCGAACCCCTCGTTGGTTACCCCAAGTGGAAGGTGTAAGATGCAGTAAGTAGAAGTGTTTTCCTCTAGCAAAGATGCCAAGGATCGAATCCCCAGAGACTCCTAGGTTCAACAGGTAGGTGTCAACTGCTAACGGCGCAATTAGCAATCAACGTGGACCTGCACACATATACAAATAACTTTGCTCCCAACGAGTACAGAGAGGTTGTCAATCTCTCCGGCCTTGCAGTTCACAAAGGGTTAAAAGCAATATGATAGTAGTGATAGATAGTGTTTTGCAATAGTAAATAAAATAGCGGAAGGTAAATAGTGTATGTGATCAATGATGGTAATATGGACCGGAGTCTCATGATGTTCACTAGTGATGTCTCTCTCCCAAAAGACGATAAAACAGCTATGTGAGGTAACAAATTACAGCTGGGCAATTGACAGGACCACGAACGCAAACCAATGCTGACTACATTGCAAGAAAGGTTGAGGTTCAAAGCATGGGCGGTACGCCAAAGTAAGTAGACCGGAATCCATCAATATCTACTACTAATCATCCACCTTGAGATATCTATCCAGAACATCTCGCTTGTATTAAGTTGCGAGTCCCACCCATAGTGTAAACTCAATGCAACAGACAACTGCATTAAAAGAACTTTGCGTAAAGTAAACAATCCTTGCACCCGCGGGCACAAGCACCGTTGTTTTACCCCTTGTGGCAACATCACATCCCCTAGACTCATGTTTCTGTCACTCAAGCTAGTCATCGAGGGGCATGAACCCACAATCGAGCATAACGTTCCCTCTTGGAGTCACTACCTACTACTTGGCCAAAGCAATAAATAACAATGGAGAACATGCAAGAATTACTTATGAACTAAAATATAAAAGAGGTGAATCAAATATATTACTCAAGATCAATCTGAACATAATCTCATAATCCATCGGATCCCAGCAAACTCAACATAGCAACAACATAAGGATTACATAGGTGCCTCAATCATGTAGGGCAGCTCACGAGGACTAATTAGGGAAGCACAAGAACGGGAGGAGAACATCACATAGTGTCGGGGGAAACTGTCCGCCACGAACACCTATGGGACCGGAGCCCCTTGTCTGTGCGGTACGAGGGCGGAGGGAGCACGAAGAGCAGATCGTAGCGAGCACGCGGGCAGTTTTACCCAGGTTCGGGCCGCGGTAGACGCGTAAAACCCTACTCCTGCTTAGTTGTGTATTGAGTTGGAGAGCTCGGGAGCTTGAAGAAGCAGCTACACCGAGCGTATGAGCGATCTAGGTCCCGAACCCCCTCCACGTTGTGCATGGGCCTCCTTTTATAGTGCAAGGGGTCACCGACAGGTGTCAACGTAGGAGAAAGGGGTAAAAACGTAAAAGAGGTGGTAGTTGTAACAGTGCGGGAATAGTGGAGCTACAGTGCGCGAACAGTGGTCGCCACCTACTTTGACAGTGGGGGACAAGGGCATTTAATGCCCGTCGCCGTCGACCCCAAAAGCTCCCGCCCTTGCGTCTCCGTTCGCCACGGCGATGGCTTCACCACCGTGAAGTGCCACCGTGTCCCCCAGGCTGCGCAGCCATCCGCCACGCGTCCCTGGAATGGCCCCAGGGCGACGCGTGGGCCGATGAGCTGGAGCGCGGGCACACAGCGCAACTCTCCCGGCAAGCACCTTGCCGGGGTCTTGATCTTGCCGGGCCCGGGAGCTTGCCGGGCTCTGAAGCTCGTCGCTCCCCGGGCCCTCGCCGGGACGCGTATAGCGCCGAGGCGTGTTTTCCATGATATAATCTTCTAGTCATCCTGACATGCTCCTCTTGCCAGGGCCTTGCGTGAGTGATGTAATCTTGAGCCTGGAACGGCCTTCCCGGCAAGCTCCGCTTGCCGGGGTCTCGATCTTCTGTCTTGTATACTTTGTTTTTGAATGGTTTGATATGGAGCAGGAAGGTCTCCGGCGAGCACGCGGTAAGCCCTGCCGCGGGAAGCTGCAACTGCCCGTGCACAAGTTGGGGTACTGAGGTACCCCTACCTTAGTACACCGACAGGAGCCCCCGGGCTTGGGCCACACACGGTGCCGAGCGCTGTTGGGCCAGGCCCAAAACAGTGCACGGGCACACGCGTCCCCCCGTAACGGCACGCGTCGATTGCGGCGTCGTGGGATGGGACGTGCCCACGTTCCTTCAATGGAAAGGGCGAAACGCCCCCCACTTCCCCATAAAAGCAGAGGAAGCAGGAGCGGTTCCCCTCCTTACGCTTTCATTGCATCCTCTTCTTCCTCCAGAGATCCCCTTTGCGCTCCGCCTCTACACCTCCGCCGCCGTCGGACTCTTCGTCCCTCTTCCTCCGCCGCCTCCGCCATGGCCCCGAAGACCGATAAGGCGAAGGCGGAGAAGGCCAAGAAGGAGAAGTCGGAGCAAGCGGCGAAGCTCGCCGCGTACCGGAAGCGGAACCTCGTCTTCCCGCCGAAGCTCAGCGCGCGGGAACTCTGGAACAAGTATTGCTTGTTCTAGTCCAAGGGAACCAAGGCGCACCCCCGTACTCGAGCTTATCCGGCCGCCGCCAAGGACAACTACCCCGGCGGGTACTATTTCTTCGCAGCCTTCTTCCACTGCGGTCTTTGCCCTCCTTTTTCCGATTTCTTCTGTGACATAATGCACACCTATGGCCTCCACCTTCTTGACTTCACCCCCAACGCCATCCTCACAATGGCGGTTTTCGCACACATGTGCGAAAACTATATAGGAATACACCCAAACGTAGCGCTGTTTAGGCACTTCTTCACCCCTAGAGCAGAGGCCGGCGCCCCCCTCTCCGGAGGAATTTCTTGGGTTTTCCGTCTGAACAAGAAGGAGTCCTACTTGCCGGGGGAGCTCCGCGGCAAGTGGGAGGAATGGCGTGTGGAATGGTGCTGGATTGTCGAGGACCAGCCGCAATCCTTCACCGCGCCGCGCACAACGCCCATCGTGCGCGGCAGGGACTGGAGCGAGCTGGATTCGGACGACGGCAAGCTCAATGTCGCCCTCATTAGGATTCTGCGCCTCCGGACCGCCAGGCTGTCTGTCGCAGAAGTAGGCACAGACTTTCTCCGCCGCCGCATCGCCCCTCTCCAAGACAAGAAAAGGCCGGCCTGGGAGTACGGCAACTCGGCGGATATCATGAGGTTGCGGCCCGGGCTCAACTACAACTTCACGTCGCTGGAGCTGAAGGGGATGGTCCGGGAGCTGTTTAAGCACGACCCGGCCCACCGGAATGGTTCAGGGGGCCCCGGGGAGTGGTGCCCCTCTGCAACAGTACGGCTTGCGATCCTCTCCGCGCCATGATGCCCGCATGTGATTCACACGGCGTGGACCGCACATGGATTCCGCCCAAGCCATCTGACATCCTTAGCTTCTTCGACAACCTTGTGGAGGTGGCGAAGAACAAGAACGAGACCCGGGAGCTGACGCGGGACACCACCGACCAGGAGATAGCGTACATCGCTTCTCGGGTTGAAGAGGCCGCCGTGGCCGCGGCGGCAGGAGAGTTCGGTTACACGCCCGACGAGGCAGATGCTGCGGAGGCGTCCTGCCAAGCGGAGGAGGCGGAGATCCGCAGGCTACTGCAGCTGCCTCCCGACGAGCTCGCCGAGGTCCCATCCTTGAGGCACTCCGGGATCATCGGGATCCAGACGGAGGCCGCGGCGAGAAGCCGCGCCGCCGGAGGGAACAGGGGCGCCGCAGGGAGTGGAGGCGCCGGAGGGAGCGGAGGCGCCGGAGGGAAGGAGGCCGCAGCGCAGGGCGCTGGGCCCAGCAAGCCAGCCGGGGAGGAGGAGGAGGAGGACGCCGAGGCCACCGAGGACTCCGGCGGGTCAACGGAGCTCTATGTCGATGACCTCTCCTCATCGTCGGAGACCTCCCCTCCCCGGGCAAGCCCTAGGCGGTCTCCACTGAAGCGTCTCCGCAAGACGGCGACGGGAGAGAGGGCGCAGGCGCCCCGGCAACAACCAGCTCGCCGGGCAGCTCCCCGGGGGAGCCAAGCTGCGCCGGGGGCGACCGGCGCACCAGCCACAGCGGAGTCGGCCCGCACGCAGGCCACGACGGAGGCGCCCCGCAAGCAAGCCACAACAGAGGCGCCTCGCAGGCCGGCGTCGAGCCGACAGGAGTCTTCACGGGGCGGAGCGGCGGCTCCGCCCGCTCCCCGGGCCTCGGCTACCACGGGGGCTGGGTCTTCGCAGCCCCCAGCCCCAGGGACCGCCAAGCGCCCGAGGGAATCTTCGCCTCCCGCTCCTCGCGCAGACGCGCCCCAGGTGGAGTTTGACTTCTCCGCCTTGAGCGACGACGACGAGGAGGAACAGGAGTAAGCATTCGAGATCTTTATCTTCTCAAACTTCGTCTTGATTATTGTTGATGCTAATCTTGTGTCTTGCTTTGATTTCAGGACCTTGGCGGAGCGAGTGGTAAAGAGAGCCAAGGTGCCCGTGGTCGAGGTCGCGGACGACTCGCTTGCCGCGGCAACTGGGGACGTGCCGGAGCCAAGCTTGCCGGACCCGAGCGCTGCTCCGAGGAGCAGCCCCCAGCGCAGCCCCCAGCGTAAGTCTGGGTTCTGTACTTCCATTTGTCGGGTGCGCTTGAGCATCTGTCCTTGTGCTAATATCCTGATTATTTTGTCTTGACTTGTGCAGAGATGGTGCCACAGCCGCAGGAGCGTCCGGAGGTCGCCCCCGAGGAGCCACAGGCCCCGCCGTCCCCGCCAAGGCCGAACTCCCCGGCAAGGGAGAGTGCTCCGCCAAGGGCGGGTACTCCGCCAAGGGCGAGTACCCCGCCAAGGGCGAGCAGCCCGGCGAGGGCGGCCACTCCGCCAAGGCAGAGCTCCCCGGCGAGGGAGCCTGCCGCTGACGACGTCCGCCAAGGTAGGTTTTGCAACTTTGTCTTCTTGGAGTCGTCTCTTTTTGGATATTTGCTTGAACTTCTTTGCTTCTTCTTCTTCTAGATCCTCCTCCCCCCGAGCAGATGGAGACGGAGGTCATCATCATCGAGGAGGAGGGCGCGCAGGGCGGCGGCGGCGACACCCCTGTCGCCGAGGACACGGCGGGAGCCGCCGAGCCAGCTGCGCCAGAGACCGCTCCGGCTACGGACGCAGCGGCCGGGGAGGGGGACGGCGACCAGACCGCCGGCCCGGAGGCGGCGGGAGCATCAAGTGCTGCGCCGGCCGCCGACCCCTCCGCCGGAACGGAGCAGGCCGGCTATTATCTCGAAGCCCCCAACGGCGTCTTCATCCAGGTGCCGTGGGGTTCTTCGTCGCGAGCTCCCGCGGAGGGCGAGGCTTTTGATGGGGAGATCCTCGCCTCCGCGGGCTTGAAGATCGTCGAGGCGCCCGGCGGAAGCGATGGGCCCGAGGAGGAGAAGCTGCTTCACCAGCTCCTGGCCCTTTACCGGGCCAGGCAGGCGAAGCTTGCTTGTCGGGAGGCCCTCGCCGCCAAGGCCGCCGCGGAGATGGAGAAGCGCGCGGCGGAGCTCAGCGCCGCCAACCAGGCGGCCCTCCGCGAGGTGGCGGAGGAGCGCGAGCGACTCGCCGGAGAATACCAAGAGTGGGTGCTGGAGAAGGCCGAGGCCGAAGAACAGCAGCGGCTCGCCGGGGTGGAGCTGTCCCGGCGAGAAGGAGAACTCGCCCAGCGGAAGGTCAACCTCGACGCCCACGAGGAAGAACTTGCCGCTCGGGAGCAGGCCCTTGGCGGGGAGCTGAAGGAGGCGAAAGCCGCCGCGGCTGCCGCGGAGACCGCCAAGGAGGAGCTTGCCGCCAAGGTCGCGCAGCTGGAGGAGTCGCTGAAGGCAAGCGTGGAGAAGGTCGCCGCGCTCAATATAGAGCGTGAGAAGGACGCCCACACTAACTCAGAACTCCAGGTGCGTCTTTCTGAGAGGGGCGACGAGTTGAAGGCCGCCAAGGACTCCATCGAGGATCTGGAGCTGAAGGTCTCCACACTGAAGGACTCGCTTGACGCCGCCCGGGATCGGGAGACCAAGTTGAAGGAGGAGCTCCGCAAGGAGAAAGCCTTGGTGGACAACGCCAACAAGGCGGCCGAGAACTTCCGCCGTACCATTGAGGTATGGACCGAGGACTTGGTATCTTCTGCGTCCAACATCGACCAGGAGCTGCTGGCGCTGAAAGTCGAGCATCTCATCTACTCCCCGGATCCGAACCTCCCTCACAGCGCCAAGCTCAGCCTCTTCTTCAGAGGGATCGCGCCGGCTCTTGCAGGTCTTCGGAAGAAGATCCCCGCGCAGCTGGCCGAGGAGTCGCGCCTGCTCTGCACGGGAACCTTGGAGCGCGTGCTGACGAAGATTGTATACCGCAATCCCGGCATAAACCTCACCAACGTTCTTCGCAGCCTGCCGGCCGACGCAAACATGGAGGTGTTGAAGGAGCAGGTCGCCCACATCATCGCCAAGGTGAACAAGATCTCCAGGATTGAGGGCGACCGCGTAGATTAGGCCTCCACTATCTTTATCTCTTTTTGCAACGTTCTTCGCAGCCTGCCGGCCGACGCAAACATGGAGGTGTTGAAGGAGCAGGTCGCCCACATCATCGCCAAGGTGAACAAGATCTCCAGGATTGAGGGCGACCGCGTAGATTAGGCCTCCACTATCTTTATCTCTTTTTGCTGCTGCATAGGATGTTTGTGAACTCATTAGTCACTGCGAC
>LR738712.1:758173078-758189370 GCA_902687465.1 Secale cereale
GGGGGGGGGAGGGGCGCACCCACAGGGCGCCTGGAGCCCCTGTGGCCGCCCCCCCCAGGCTGCCCTGCGGAGGCAGTGTCGTTCCCGGATCGCTGATTATATATATATATTTTCTGGATTTTTCTGGGCAGTTCTCGAAACGTGAAAACCTGAAATACAAAAACAGCCGAAAACAGAAACTGGCACTGGGGTGCACTGGATTAGTAAGTTAGTCCAAATATGATCAAAAGTGTATGGAAGTGTATGAATATCATAGCAATATCACCCAAAAGTGGCATGGAGCAAGCAGAAATTATAGATACGTTTTGGACGTATCAACATCCCCAAGCTTAATTCCTGCTCGTCCTCGAGTAGGTAAATGATAACAAGAATAATTTCTGTGGTGACATGCTATTAACCATATAGGACTTTCTCATAGTCATATGACAAAAGCTTACTGAGAGAATGATTCTAAAGTAGTTAAGTTGTCTCAATAGAAAATCACAAATGACTGAAAGTTTTACAACATGAAACTGAAACATCAAAAAGATTTGCAATGAACATGATGTGCAAATATGATCAAGTGATATCTAGCTTGCCCCCTTTAGTGATGCAAAACATAAGTGCAGGGGCACCTTCAAGGTTTAAGTGATGACTAGATACAATCATTTCAGAATAAACGATATCACAATCATGCAAAAGACAATGCTACTTTGGGACAATGCACATTACACTCAGAATGACAATCATGCTCTCAGTAGTTGGTGCTTTTTAAAAGAAGGTGGAGAATCTCGAACCGTGGCTTTTGTTGGCAAGGTTGAAAACCTGTAGTCGGAAACAAAGACAAAACATGTACCAGAGCTCTTGGTTTTAAAACAGAGGTAATTTTTTTTTGATTATGCATGTTCCGTCAACGAATGCTAGCAGACAACTCAATCACTTTTTGAGATGGACAAGTTTCGAGGAACGGCTCCCGAATGAGGACGATCACATCCTCTTAATCCCCTTTGTTTATCACTGCCAAAGTTTTCTAATTTCTCATGAACAAAGAGCGTGAAGGAGGGTTTGTTTGTTATATTATTTTTGAGCCGGGCGCACTCAATGCCAGTTCCTTCTCGTATAATGGGTTTGCACATTATACATACAATCCCGGGGTGAAGCTTGTCCAACTTAAAAAGGTTATGAATTAGCTACTACTTCCTCATGGACTTACAACAGAGGCACAAAATAGGAATGCTTTTCTTTGAATAATTCGAGATGGCACATGCAAGTCTTAGTTAGGAATGACAGGTAAATACCATGTAGGAAGGTATGGTGGACTCATATGGCATAATTGGTTTAATGGAATTTGGATGCACAAGCAGTCAGTCCGCTTAGTACAGGCGAAGGTTAGCAAAAGACTGGGAGCGACCAACTAAGAGAGCAATGACGGTCATAATCATGCAGAGCGACAAAGCAACATTGAATCAGGCATGGAAGTTATATCGCTACTCAGAAACAAAAGATCATCAAGACTTGACAGACTTTCTTTACAGTCTTAAATATGCATGAGCATATGCCAAGTCAACCAAAATAAATTCTCGAAGGAAGATATTACTAAACCATACCACATCATAGGCAAACAAATCATGTTGGTACTCCAATAACACATTGGGAATCCCCCAGCTATTTGAGACTAACCATAAGAAAACATGAACTACTAAGCGCCATTATGCACGTAGCATCTTTATCATAGACATATCAACCAATGCAACGGAAGCAAACTCTCTTAATAAGATAAGCATGATTACTAAAGAGAGTTCAAGCAACCAACTAAACAAAAACTCTTTAAAAAGATAAGCATGAATACTAAGAGCTGAGCATGATAGTAGCTATTAAAAGACAAAGAACACACACATCAAAGATAGACATGAAAATTCTATGTTATGTTCTAGGTAGAAGTGGAGCGTGTTTCTCTCCCACATAAAGAAAGCTGAGTTCCGACTCGTTATGAAAAGCTAAAATAAAACTAAAAGGAAAACTAAAAGCAAGACGCTCCAAGCATAGCACATAACACATGAAGTGATTAAAATATAGTGGAACGAAAGACGAACTGATAATGTTGATGGAGAAGGGGATGCACGGGGGCATCCCCAAGCTTAGACGCTTGAGTCTCCTTGAATATTTCTTGGGGGTGCACGGGGGCATCCCCAAGCTTGAGCGTTTGACACTCCTGAATCTTTTTATCATCTTCCCTCGCACACTTGAAAACTCCCTTCATACATAACTCATCATAATCTGATTAGCGAGGTTAGTACCCATAATAAAATAATTGTTCCTTGCTGGAAATAAATATATTCTTGAAGTTCTACTGTTTCTCAAGATTTCCAAAAGGTTTTTGAAAAGAAAAAGTAAGCTCTAGGTTTGCAAAATGAAGAAAAGGCAAAACAGGACAGAATCTGTGAAAAACAGAACAGCAGGTAGTAAATGATTTTTCCGGGGCACTTCTGCAACTCTAATAAAAAAACTCAAAACAGACGCATGAAAGACAATTATATAGAGCACGCTTTCGAAAAAATTCAGACCAAAAAGATGATCTGGTGATTTTATATGAATTTTTCTATCCAAGGACAGAATCTGTTTCCTGGACAGCACCTCACAACTTTTGAACTTTCTAGCAATCAGAGGCTACACTTGGCACAAAATTGATAAGCAAAGATACAATGATGTTGCTACTGTAGTAAACAACATCAAGACACAACAAAAGCAAAATAAATTTATTCATGTGGGCTGCCTCCCAAAAGCGCTTTCTTTTATGCCTTTAAGCTAGGCATAATGCATAGAGATCAAGTTTTATCAAGAGTAAAAGAATAGCTAGCCCGTATAACGGACTCAAAAGGTAACTTGATCTTCTTTCGAGGGAAGTGTTCCATCCCTTTCTTGAGAGGAAACTGAAATTTAATATTCCCCTCCTTCATGTCAATGATAGCACCAACGGTGCGTAAAAAGGGACGTCCCAAAATAATTGGACAAGAAGGTTCACATTCAATATCCATAATAGTAAAATCAACGGGAACATAGTTGTCATTGACAATCATAAGAACATCGTCGATCCTCCCCAAAGGTTTCTTTATGGAAGAATCAACGAGACGAACACCAAAAGAACAAGAATCATAAGGTTTCAATTTAAGCATATCATATATTCTTTTGGGCATAACAGAGGTACTAGCTCCAACATCACATAATGCATAGCAAGAGAAGTCATTCAACTTAATTTTTATCATAGGATCCCAACCATCTTCTAGCTTTCTAGGTATGGAGGCTTCTACTCTAAGTTTCTCCTCCCTAGCTTTGATGAGAGCATTAGTGATATGCTCTGTGAAGGCAAGGTTAAGCGTGCTAGTGCGGGGTCTCTAGACATCTTGTGAAGGAAATCAATAACTTCGGTAAGAGTGCAATTATCAAAATCAAGGTCACTAGCATCAAGTAAAGTGGTAGTGGTGTCCTTTAGGCTCACTTGTTTGGTAGTTTCTATAGTCATAGCATCACCATTAATAGGTCCATCGGGACCAGGAGTGCATTGGGTGCTAAGAGTTTGGATATCCTCAACAACTTGGATAGTAGCAACAGTGTGGTGGGTAGGAAGGCTCTTAATTCTATCTTCTTCCTCCCTTTCTCTAGCCCATCTCTCTTTAAGTTTAGCCAACATCCTAATGTTTTCATTAATTTGCACTTGAATAGCATTCATAGGAGTGACCTTCCTCTCCTCAAGAGGAGAAGTTTTAATTTTAAGCAATTCTACCTCATTGGCTAAATTGTCTACCTTCCAAGAGAGATCATCTAGTTTGTTTAGTTTTTTTTCTACACTCTTATTAAAGGCTTTTTGGGTAGTGATGAAATCTTTAAACATAATCTCTAGTTCAGTAGTGGAGTTCTTGGTGCTAGGATAAGCATTGTTGTTCCCATAAGAATTAGAGGGGAACGGTCTAGGATTGCTACCAAAATTACTCCTGTAAGCATTGTTGTTAAAATTGTTTCTAGAGATAAAATTCACGTCATCAGAAGATTGCTTCGAAAGTAGAGACATGATCAAGTCAACTTTTTCATTAAGGGAGGAAATCTCCTCGATAGAGTTTACCTTCCTACCTGTTGGAGCGCGTTCGGTGTGCCATTGGGAATAGTTGGTCATCATCTCATCGAGAAGCTTCGTGGCAGCACCAAGTGTAGTTGACATAAAGGTTCCTCCCGCGGCCGAATCTAACAAGTTCCGCGAGGTAAAGTTCAAGCCTGCATAAAAAGTTTGAATAACCATCCAAGTAGTCAAACCATGAGTAGGGCAGTTCTTGATAAGAGACTTCATACGTTCCCAAGCTTGGGCAACGTGTTCATTATCCAATTGTTTAAAATTCATTATGTTACTTCTTAGTTGGATAATTTTAGCAGGTGGATAATATTTTCCAATAAAAGCATCTTTGCACTTGTCCCATGAATCTATGCTATTTGTAGGCAAAGACTGAAACCAAAATTTAGCTCCTCCTCTCAAAGAGAAAGGAAAAAGCTTAAGCTTAACAATATTACCATCTATTTCTTGGTACTTTTGCATATCACAAAGTTCAACAAAGTTGTTCAAGTGTAAAGCAGCATCATCTCCAGCACTGGAGAATTGATCTTTCATGACTAAGTTCAGTAAAGCATGTTTAATTTCATACGAAGGTGCTGAAGTGGCAGGTGTAGTGATAGGTGTGCAGATAAAGTCATCGTTGTTGTGACTAGTGAAGTCACACAACTTGGTGTTCTCGGTGGAACCCATAGTAGCAAGCAAGCAAGATAACTATTTTTGTGATTTTCGATAAAAGATACTAAAGCAAAACTGAAAGGTAAACTAACAAGACTAAAAAGCAAAGGTAAAAGATAGGGTGCAACTCCCCTATCCTGAAGAGTGGAGTCCCCGGCAACGGCGCCAGAAAACTTTGCTTGATGGCTTCTCGCCCCTCATTGGTTACCCCAAGTGGAAGGTTTGAGATGCAGTGTAGCGGAAGTTTTCCCTTGGCAATACCAAGGATCGATTTCCCTGAGACTCCCAGTTTCAACAAGAAGGTGTCAACTGCTAACGGCGCCAGATATTAGCAATCAACGTGGACCTGCACACAGATACAAATAACTTTGCTCCCAACGAGTACAGAGAGGTTGTCAATCCCTCCGGCCTTGTAGTTTACAAAGGATCAAACGCAAGTGATAATAGTGATAGGTAATGCTGCAATAGTAAGTAAAAAGCGGAAAAGTAAATAGCGGATGTGATCAATGATGGTAATATGGACCGGAGTCTCATGATGTTCACTAGTGATGTCTCTCTCCCAAAAGACGATAAAACAGCTATGTGAGGTAAACGAATTACAGCTGGGCAATTGACAGGACCATGTGCGCAAACCAATGCTGACTACATTGCAAGAAAGGTTGAGGTTCAAAGCATGGGCGGTATGCCGAGGTAAGTAGACTGAAATCCATCTGCATCTACTACTAATCATCCACCTTGAGATATCTATCCAGAACATCTCGCTGGTATTAAGTTGCGAGTCCCACCCATAGTGTAAACTCAAAGCAACAGACAACTGCATTAAAAGAACTTTGCTTAAAGTAAACAATCCTTGCACCCGCGGGCACAAGCACCGTTGTTTTCCCCCTTGTGGCAACAACACATCCCCTAGACTCATGTTTCTGTCACTCAAACTAGTCATCGAGGGGCATGAATCCACAATCAAGCATAACGTTCCCTCTTTAGTCACTACCTACTACTTGGCCAAAGCAATAAATAACAACGGAGAACATGCAAGAATTACTTACGAACATAAATATAAAAGAGGTGAATCCAATATATTACTCAAACACAATCTGAACATAATCTCATAATCCATCGGATCCCAGCAAACTCATCATAGCAATAGCATAAGGATTACATATGTGCCTCGATCATGTAGGGCAGCTCACGAGGACTAATTAGTGAAGCACAAGAACGGGAGGAGAACATCACATAGCTACTGGTCATGGACCCATGTTCCAAGGGAGACTACTCACAACTCATCAGGGAGGCGTCCATGGTGGTGGAGAAACTCCCGGTGGTGATCCTCCCCTCTGGCAGGGTGCCGGGAAGAGTTCTCCTGGTGCTCCCGATCTTGGAAGCGGCGGCGGCGGCGGAACAGAGATGAGATCACAAAAAAGAGTTCCCGTTTCGAGGGTTTCGGGAGACGCTTTAAATATATGCCAAAGGGGGGCATCAACGGAGCCTCGGGGGGCCCAGGCGCCCCCCCGGCGCGGCCCAGGGGGGGGGGGGGCGCCGCCAGGGCGCCTGGGGCCCTGGTGGCCCCCCTCCGGCTGTGCTTCGGTTGCCTGGTAGGTTCTGGAATGCTGATTTTTTATATAATTTTTCCGGATTTTTTCTGGCAGTTCTCGTAATGTGAAAACCTGAAATACAAAAACAGCCGAAAACAGAAACTGGCACTGGAGTGCACTGAGTTAATATGTTAGTCCAAATATGATCAAAAGTGTATGTAAGTGTATAAATATCATAGCAATATCACCCAAAAGAGGCATGGAGCAAGCATAAATTATAGATACGTTTTGGACGTATCAGAATCTCGCGAGTATTGTGGGATTGTTTCGATGTCTTTGTGACGAGAATATTGTTCTCAATGCCTCCTGACATTAGGGGTTGTGGCAGTGTCCCGGGGAGTTGAGCTTCGGGGTATTGTCCTCACAAGAATATCGTGGCAGTACTAGAATACTTAAGACGGCCGACATCGAAAACTCTCCTATACGGTTAGTGGCAAGATAACCCCGACATCACCCAGTACTGGGAAGGTAGTTCGGGAGTATTGCCATAGCTTTGTATAGTGGATGCTTTTCGAAGGTCCGAGGTAGACGGCTTCCGAGAACAACTGGTTATGTGTTGAAGGATGGATACAGCTGGATGTAGGATTAGAGTTGATTGCGCGGTGCTTCCCCTGTATCCCCAACACCTGATTGCATAACTGGAAACTTTCGGAGATTAATAGGTGGGTTTATCCAGTAGATCGTAGGCATTCTTCCAACGAATGCAGGTTAGCGAGTTCGGGGTTCTACATTGAGTGATGTGGTTTTATGGCCGATGTTTCGATCGGGAGTTGCATCTTAAAGGGTCCTTGGCTATGCTGATCCGGGGATTGCAAAACCCTTTCGTAACGCGTTCCATAATCTTACAACACAAAGATGTCAAACGAAGCTCCTATCTTGTGTTTGTTCCATCTGTACCTTGTTGTTTTTTTTATTTACCTTTTGTCTCCCAGTGGCTTCTCGTGAAGATTGTTGTTATCATTAAACTGAGAATTTCATTCGTTCCTCTTGTTCGAATGATTCTTGTGAAGACTATGTTGCATTTCTATCCGTTGTTTCAGCTTATATCTTCTTTCAAATCAATTGCTGATTGGTGGTCATCTCTTTCAGGATGGCTCCGAAACGGGTTCCCAACGCTAACCCAGAGGGTGAAGAGGTTCCAGACCGTCCTCCTTCCCCTCCTCCTCTGTTTGAGGCTTGGAGAGCGATTATGCAGACTACAAATCAGAACACCCAGATGTTGATGCAGATGATGCAGCAAATGCAAGCAAATCAAGCAAATCAGGGTGCTCCAGGGAACCAAGGCAATTTCTTCAACCAACAGCACCATGCTACGCTCAACCAGTTCTTGACCAATCAACCAAAGGCTTTCAGTTACTGTGTCGACCCTCTCGATGCTGAAGATTGGATAACCGATATCAAGAAGCATTTTGAGTGCAGCAACGTAAGGCCTGAGGACTATGTGAAATTTGCAGCCTTTCAACTCAAGGACCAAGCAGCTGACTGGTGGCAGCAGTACAAAGACTCCAGAGAAGGGCGTGTGATCTCTTGGGATGATTTCTGCAAGGACTTTCGCTCTCACCACATTCCAACAAGTGTCATCGAGGGTATGTGTGAGCAATTCCGCAACCTGAAGCAAGGATGTATGACTGTCTACCAGTATAATGTCAAGTTCCAGAATCTTGCCCGCTATGCTAAGCAAGACATACCAGATGCCAAGAGCAAGATCTATCAGTTCCGCGGAGGTCTGAAAGATGAACTTCAACTTGCTCTCACCTTGTTCGAGCCTGAGGAGTTCGACAAATTCTATAACATGGCGCTCAAGCAAGAGGCAGCCCAGCTCAAGATGGAGGCTTCCAAAAAGAGGATTCGAGATGCCGTTCACTCCTCCTCATCTTCTCAAGTGGCCGCGAAGCAACATAAATTTTGGCTTCCTCCTCCTCCTGTGATCCGAGCTCCCTACAACAACAACAACAACAAGAAGAATGCTGGTGGTCGTGGCTTCTCGCACCCACCCAACCCAAGCAAGCAGTCCAAGTCGCAGTTCCAAGCTCCAAGACCAAGTGTTCCTCCTACTCGTCCACTTTCTAAGGTGACTTGCTACAAGTGTGGCCAGAAGGGTCATTATTCCAACAAGTGCAACAACCCAAGGCGCCTTCCGCCTCCTCCACCTGTCTGTTCGGCTATTGTCAAGCATGATCCAAAGGCAGCAAGGGTGAATCTGATGAATGCAGCGCAAGCGGAGAATTCTTCTGATGTCATATTGGGTAACCTTCGAGTTAACTCTATACCTGCAAAAGTTTTGTTTGATTCGGGTGCTTCATGTTCCTTCATGTCATATCCATTTGCATCCAAGAATAATGTTCACTCTGAAGCTTTACCAAGAACCTTGAGTGTTATATCACCTGGCAAGAGATTGAGTTCTAGTATGGTGGCTCCGAATGTATCTATTCGCATGGGGGACTACCGCTTTCTGGCTAATCCGGTTATTCTCGGCAATTCTGACATCGACCTTATCCTCGGAATGGACTGGCTTTCTCAGCATGATGCTCAAATTGACTATGCCCAGAAGGAAGTCAAGATTAATCATTCCGATGATGATGTGATTATCTTCGCCTCCAGGGATAACACAATAAGGCTTTTCTCTCTCAATGACAAGGGCAAGATGAATGCCATCTCTCAAATTCCGGTGGTAAACAAATACGAAGACGTCTTTCCTGAAGAACTTCCAAGCATGCCTCCACACCGTCAAGTGGAATTCGTCATTGAACTTGAGCCGGGTACTGAGCCAGCATGCCGGCGTCCGTACACGCTCTCTCCCAAAGAGTTGAAGGAATTGAAGAAGCAGCTTGATGAACAGGAGCGTATGGGTCTGATCAGGCCTAGTACGTCTCCTTGTGGCTGTGGTGTCTTATTTGTCAAGAAAAAGGATGGCACAGAGCGCCTTTGCGTCGATTACTGGCCATTGAACAAGAAGACAATCAAGAACAAGTATCCTCTCCCCAACATCAACGAACTGTTCGAGCAGCTCAAAGGAGCTAAAGTGTTCTCAAAGCTCGATCTCCGAATGGGCTATCACCAGATTCGCATTCGAGAAGAAGATATCCCCAAGACTGCCTTCAGAACGAGCTACGGCTCCTATGAGTATACAGTCATGTCTTTTGGTCTCGCCAATGCTCCACCTACCTTCTCGAGAATGATGCACTACATTTTCAACCCCTACACCGGCGAGTTTGTGCTTGTGTATCTGGATGATGTTTTGGTTTTCTCCAAAAATGAAGAAGATCACGAAAAGCACCTCCGTCTCGTTCTCGACAGACTCCGTCAACATAAGTTCTATGCCAAGTTCCCCAAGTGCGAATTTTGGCTCGATAAGGTCTTATATCTGGGCCATATCATCTCCACTGACGGTATTGCGGTAAACCCCGAGAAAGTTGAAGCAATTCTCAACTGGGAAGGTCCTCAGAACGTCAAGCAACTCCGAAGCTTTCTTGGTCTTGCCAGTTATTGCAGAAGGTTCGTTGAGAACTTCTTCAAGATTGCCAAGCCTCTTTCCAACTTGCTGCAGAAGAATGTCAAGTACTACTGGTCTCCAGATTGTGAAGTGGCATTCAAAACTCTCAAAGAAAAGCTCGTCTCTGCTCCAGTTCTTACTCCTCCAGATGAGTCCAAGCCCTACAAAGTATTCTGTGATGCTTCTCTTCAAGGACTTCGTGGTGTGCTTATGCAGGACAAGAGAATTGTGGCATACACTTCTCGTCAGCTGAAGCCAAGTGAGAAGAACTACCCCACACATGATCTTGAACTAGCAGCTGTGGTACATGCTTTGATTACGTGGAGACATCTTCTGTTGGGCAGAAAAGTCGACATCTTCACCGATCACAAGAGCTTGAAGTACATCTTCACACAGCCGAATCTGAACCTCCGCCAGACTCGTTGGGTCGAGATGATCCAAGAGTATGATCCCAGCATTGAATACACACCTGGCAAGGCGAATGTGATTGCAGATGCTTTGAGTAGAAAGGCACATTGCAACAGCCTTCTTATCAAGCCGTTCCAGCCCGAGCTTTGTGAAGCATTCAGGAAGCTCAACCTCCAAGTTGTTCCGCAAGGTTTTCTTGCAAATCTTCAAGTTGCTCCTACCTTGGAAGATCAGATCCGTGAGGCCCAACGCAATGATGCTATGGTGCAGAAAGTGAAACATGGTATTGCAAAGGGTACTCCTAAATACAAGTGCTATCGCGTTGATGAGAGAGATGCCTTGTTCTTTGAGGACAGACTCGTGGTTCCAAAAGGTGATCTCAGGAAGCTCATAATGGAAGAAGCACATGATTCCCTCCTTTCCATTCATCCTGGTAGTTCCAAGATGTACCAAGACCTCAAGCAATCTTACTGGTGGACACGCATGAAAAGGGAGATTGCCCAATTTGTGAATGAATGTGATGTCTGCAGAAGAGTGAAGGCAGAGCATCAACGTCCAGCCGGTCTTCTCCAACCTCTTCCTATTCCCGAGTGGAAATTTGACCACATTGAAATGGATTTCATCACTGGCTTTCCTAAGTCCAAGAGAGGGAATGATTCTATCTTCGTGGTGATTGACAAACTTACCAAAGTCGCTCACTTCCTTCCAGTCAAAGAATCAATCAATGCAGCTCAACTTGCAGAATTGTACACTTCCAGAATTGTGTCCTGACATGGCATTCCTCAAGTTATCTCCTCAGACCGTGGAAGTTTGTTCACTTCAAAGTTCTGGGACTCCTTTCAGTCCGCCATGGGCACTAAGATCAGGTTCAGCACTGCATTTCACCCTCAGACTAGTGGTCAAGTCGAGCGAGTGAATCAGATTCTAGAAGACATGCTCAGAGCCTGTGTCATATCTTTTGGCATGAAATGGGAAGATTGCCTTCCATTTGTCGAGTTCTCTTACAACAACAGCTTTCAAGCAAGTGCCGGCAAAGCTCCGTTTGAAATCCTCTATGGCAGAAAGTGCCGTACCCCTCTCAACTGGTCCGAAACAGGTGAACGTCAACTTCTTGGCAATGACTTGATCTCAGAAGCCGAAGAAATGTGCAAAGTCATACGTGAGAATCTCAAGGCCGCTCAGTCGCGTCAGAAGAGCTACTATGACGGCAAGCATCGTGATTTGGCCTTCAACATTGGTGATCATGTCTATCTCCGTGTTTCTCCTATGAAAGGCACCCAAAGATTCGGTATCAAAGGAAAGCTTGCTCCTAGATACGTCGGGCCTTTAAAGATCCTTGGCAAAAGAGGCGATCTAGCCTATCAACTTGAGCTACCTTCCAACTTCGCCAATGTTCATGATGTGTTTCATGTGTCTCAACTCCGCAAGTGCTTCAAGACTCCTGAACGCATGATTCCGTTTGAAGAGATTGATCTTCAACAAGACTTGTCTTACCGGGAGCATCCTGTTGCTATTCTCGAAGAAACCGAGCGCAAGACCCGCAACAAGTCCATCAAATTATTGAAAGTCAAGTGGTCACACCATACCGACCGAGAAGCTACGTGGGAACGGGAAGATCATCTTTGTTCCGAGTACCCTTCCTTTTTCCAGTCCTAGATCTTGGGACGAGATCTTTTTGTAGTAGAGGAGAGTTTGTAATGCCCCGGGTGTAATACTTTCCCTTTTGGGCAATATATAATATCTTTGGCTCCATCAATTCCATTCCGGGCTCTTTGTCTTTTCGGGTTTTCGTTCTTTTGTCGTGTCCGTGTGTTCATTCATAGCATTTAGTCATGTGCATCGCATTGCATTTGTGTTGTCGTTTGCATCCAGTCCCACTCGTTCCTTTCCGTTGTCCGTTTCGAGTACCGGAGCTCCGTCACGTGTCCGTGGCATCCCCTAGGCCTACTTTGGTGTTTGGCTGCGTAACGTTTCCGGTTTGGCGTGAGACTTGTCGTGCGATGTTGTTTTGGTGTGTGAAACCCGCCTGTCAAATTTCGTCGCGTTTGGAGTTCGTTTGCTACCCCAACAGTTATACTCGTGGGCTCAAAGTACCTCCTCTTTGAGGCCCAAGACACCCCTCCAACAGCCCACCAAATCAACCCAAACCCCTCCCTTCATCTAGGCCATCTAATTGTGATCATGTGGCTGAAAAGCTCACCTCATTTGGACAACCCTAGCTCCTTGTGCCTATATAAACGTCCATCTCCCCCAAAATTTGCGTCCAGAAAACCCTATGCTTCCACAGTGCGCCGCCGGTGCTTCCACCGTTGAATCCCGGTGCTTCCACCGTTGAAAATTCGTGCTTCCGACGTCTAGAAAACCATGCTTCCGAGAGTCGTCGCCGTGCTTCTGTAGTGTCGCGCCGGTGCTTCCGACCCGACGCGCGGGCCCCGCGACTTCATCTCCTACCTCCCGCCGCCGCCGCCTTCTTCTCCGCCGCCGGCGCCCCTCGCCGGAGGAGCTCGCTGCGCCGCCGCCCTCCTCCAACGCCGGCGACCTCGCGCCTCCCCCGCCGACCGCCGCCTCCCGGCCTCCGCCTCGCCGCACTTCCCGCCGGCCAGGGCGCCGCGCCGCCTCCGCCGCTGGCCCGCCTCCGGCCGGCCACCTCCTCCGCCGCCCCTCCGGCGAGCCCCGGACACCACCTCCCGTCGGCCGCTCGCCTGGCGAACCGCCGCCGCTGCGTCGAAGGACCCCGCCGGCGCCAGGGGTCGAGACCCCGATCCAGATCCTCGCCTCGCCAGGCTCCCAGGTGGGCCGGTGGGCCAGATCCGCGCCGCTGAACCCTAGGCCCAGCCGGCCTCCACCGTCCGCCCAGCTGGCTCCCTCGCTGGGCCGGCCCGTTCGCTCTCCCCCGCGGGCCGGTTAGCCGCAGCCGCCCGAGGCCCGATCCGCTTCGCTGACGCGCCCGATCCGCCAGGACCCGCCGCCGTTGACCCCGCGTTGACCAGATCTGGGAGGAGGTAGTTTTTTTTGTTAAGTCCCTGGTGATTTTTGATGTCTGATGCTGTTTTAAAATGGTGATAACTTTTTGTGTGATGGTCCGATTTGAGCAAATGATATGTCAAAATGATCGTGGAGACATGTACTACGTTTTGTTCCATTGTGCAATGCATATTTGAGGTCATCTAGATGCTTAAATATCTGTTGGAAGAGTGCAACTCGCTATAAACTGCTGTTAGTAGATGTTTTCATGCCATCTTTGCAATGTGATAACTTGGTGCATGTTTATCCAAATGATGCAAATGATATGTCCACATGTTCGTCTTGAGATGCTCTACATGTTGATTGTTTTAGCTTGCATGATAGATATCATCTTTCCATGTTTATCTCCTTTGCAAAGTGCTCCGTGGCTGTTATGTCGTTAAACTTGTTACGAGATGCCTCGTTGAGGAGCTCGTTGCTATTGATGTGTTTGTCCCCTTGATGCATGCTTAGATGTTTTGGATTCACCATCATGTGTACTTTGCTGTGGTGCTTACCACTTGCCATGTTTAGCTTTGAGGTGACTTAAACTTGCTCTCAAAGATGCCATGATGAAACTGCTGTTTTAACACGTAGTGAAATTTCACTAAGTCTGGAATCTGTAATTTCCAGATGCCATGTTTGCTTGTTGTTCTAGGCCAATCCATGATAGTTTTGGGGTGACTCTTGATGATTCCTTGTTGTATAAGTTGTTGGCTATCCATTCATGCTCTCACATGCTTATTTGAGTGGCTGTAGCATATTTAACTTTTGCTCCCAAGTTGCAACAAATTACTGCTGTCAGGATTTTGTTGTCAAGTTCAATATGTCATAGCTTGTGGCTATTGATCCATGGCTCCTTTGGGGGTGCTCCAATGGATTTGTTTGCTGTAGCATATGTCTAGTTTATGTCCATGCTCATTGCCATGATGTTTGAGTGCTGTAGCTTATTTATCTCTTGCTCCGAAGTTGCTATGTGGCTGTTATTTTCAGCTTGTGCATGTTTATTGTTTCGGGTGTAACTTTTAGCCCGTTGCTCCGTTTTGGGCAAGTCCTATATGAAACTTGTGTGATTTTGCATGTAGATTCATAATATCCTATTGTTATCATGTTTTGAAGCATTTTGCTTGATGCATATTTTTGTGCTGTAACACTGTGCTTCCTAAGTAGACTTTATGTGCTTCCATAGTGCATCTGTTTTGCTTCCATAGTGCATCAGTCATGCATCCAGTAATTTTTCTGCGCATTGCATCTTGTTTGATTCGTGGCCTTGTGTTCTTGTGTTTGAGTAGAGCCGGAAGCTGAGATCGAGTACGAGTACGAGCACGAGGTTACTACCGAGGTTGAGAACGAGGACCCCTCTTATGATCCCATCGACAACTCTTCTGGCAAGATGACCGAACCCCGATAACATTACTATCTTTGCCTATTGCTAGAAGTCTCGATCTATAGTTTTGCCTCGATGCCCATGTTTTTCCTGTCAGCCTCCTATTGTAACCATGAACCTGTCTAACCACCCTACCTATGCAAACCATTGATTGGCTATACGTAGGCTTCGCTCAGCCCCTCTTATAGCATTGTTAGTTGCAGGTGAAGATTGAAGATTCTTGCTTCTTGTTGAAGCTTGTTGGGATATCACACTATATTAATTATTAAATGAAATCATCTATATATTGGTAATGGGTGGAAGGCTAAGCCTTTTGCTTGGTGTTTTGTTCCACTCATGCCGCTAGGAACCGTATAAACCGGTGTTATGTTCCTTGATTATGCGTTCCTCACACGGTTGGGGTTATGGGACCCCCTCGATAAACCGCTAAGTGCTAAGTCTTTTCCAGCAAGTCCCAACATTGGTACTATTCGCCTAATAACTAATAAAACTTGCATATGGTCTTGCAAACCCGAGTTCTTAATCAACAACCCCCGGGCCAGTGCTCCACATGAGTGTTGGTCCGAACTGGGCAACCTGCGGGGCCACAACGAGGGAACTCGAGGATTGGTATAAACCCGTAGCTTGTCCCATCCGGTCGTGGCCTGAGACTAGATACGCGCGGCTACTGTCAGGGTGTCGGCACGCCGGGAGGATTTGCTGGATTAGCCTTACCTTAGTCGGAGTATCTTGAGCACGGGATTCCAGGAATACTCGGGCCTTCCCACCTTGGAGTTGCGACTCCGCGGATCGTGGGCTTGTCATGGGCCAAGTTGGAACACCCCTGCAGGGTTATGAACTTTCGAAAGCCGTGCCCGCGGTTATGTGGCAGATGGGAGCTTGTTAATATCCGGTTGTAGAAAACTCGACACCATGTTCCAATACACTACCAGCGTGAGTACCGTGACGGTCATTTTCCGAAAGGGATTCGGGAAGTGAACACGGTGGGGTTATGTTAGACTTGATTAGTTTAGGATCACTTCGTGATCATCTCTCGACCGAGGCACCTTCTCTTCTCGCTCTCTTTTACGTAAGCTAGGCTAGTGCTGCTGCAGACTCTTATTCTTTCTTCAGCCTTGTTCCACACCCAAGGCTTAAATAGTCGTGTTACCCGGGAACGGGATTGTTGAGTCCTGTGTGGCTCACAGTTACTTCAACACCCCAGATGCAGGTACGATGGTGAGCTACACAGGCGATGGCACTGAGCTAGACTGGGAGTACGACGAGGAGCGTAGCCGTTACTATGTGAACTATCCGGTTGATCAGTAGAGCTTCTACTAGGATTCGATCTAGACCTGTGGTTTAATGTTATGTTTGGTATCTTGTCATTTGGATCTTTACCCTTAGATGGGCTGTGATGTTTATCTGAATGATGTTTGAACATGTAATGTATTTCTGTGACGTGGCGAGTGTAAGCCAACTATCTTTTCAGTTTTTCCATCCCTATTTTTACATGAGATGTGCAAAGGTACCAAACTTGCGATCATTCCAGAATGGGCTTATATCTTTAAGTCGTGCCTCGACACGTAGGAGATATAGTCCCATCATGGGCATTACACCTGGCCAATGGAAATCTCAAATCTCTTAGCATGTAAGCTCGGCTCTCAATCAGGTATC
>LR738712.1:758193198-758294197 GCA_902687465.1 Secale cereale
ATCTATAGTTTTGCCTCGATGCCCATGTTTTTCCTGTCAGCCTCCTATTGTAACCATGAACCTGTCTAACCACCCTACCTATGCAAACCATTGATTGGCTATACGTAGGCTTCGCTCAGCCCCTCTTATAGCATTGTTAGTTGCAGGTGAAGATTGAAGATTCTTGCTTCTTGTTGAAGCTTGTTGGGATATCACACTATATTAATTATTAAATGAAATCATCTATATATTGGTAATGGGTGGAAGGCTAAGCCTTTTGCTTGGTGTTTTGTTCCACTCATGCCGCTAGGAACCGTATAAACCGGTGTTATGTTCCTTGATTATGCGTTCCTCACACGGTTGGGGTTATGGGACCCCCTCGATAAACCGCTAAGTGCTAAGTCTTTTCCAGCAAGTCCCAACATTGGTACTATTCGCCTAATAACTAATAAAACTTGCATATGGTCTTGCAAACCCGAGTTCTTAATCAACAACCCCCGGGCCAGTGCTCCACATGAGTGTTGGTCCGAACTGGGCAACCTGCGGGGCCACAACGAGGGAACTCGAGGATTGGTATAAACCCGTAGCTTGTCCCATCCGGTCGTGGCCTGAGACTAGATACGCGCGGCTACTGTCAGGGTGTCGGCACGCCGGGAGGATTTGCTGGATTAGCCTTACCTTAGTCGGAGTATCTTGAGCACGGGATTCCAGGAATACTCGGGCCTTCCCACCTTGGAGTTGCGACTCCGCGGATCGTGGGCTTGTCATGGGCCAAGTTGGAACACCCCTGCAGGGTTATGAACTTTCGAAAGCCATGCCCGCGGTTATGTGGCAGATGGGAGCTTGTTAATATCCGGTTGTAGAAAAGTCGACACCATGTTCCAATACACTACCAGCGTGAGTACCGTGACGGTCATTTTCCGAAAGGGATTCGGGAAGTGAACACGGTGGGGTTATGTTAGACTTGATTAGTTTAGGATCACTTCGTGATCATCTCTCGACCGAGGCACCTTCTCTTCTCGCTCTCTTTTACGTAAGCTAGGCTAGTGCTGCTGCAGACTCTTATTCTTTCTTCGGCCTTGTTCCACACCCAAGGCTTAAATAGCCGTGTTACCCGGGAACGGGATTGTTGAGTCCTCTGTGGCTCACAGTTACTTCAACACCCCAGATGCAGGTACGATGGTGAGCTACACAGGCGATGGCACTGAGCTAGACTGGGAGTACGACGAGGAGCGTAGCCGTTACTATGTGAACTATCCGGTTGATCAGTAGAGCTTCTACTAGGATTCGATCTAGACCTGTGGTTTAATGTTATGTTTGGTATCTTGTCATTTGGATCTTTACCCTTAGATGGGCTGTGATGTTTATCTGAATGATGTTTGAACATGTAATGTATTTCTGTGACGTGGCGAGTGTAAGCCAACTATCTTTTCAGTTTTTCCATCCCTATTTTTACATGAGATGTGCAAAGGTACCAAACTTGCGATCATTCCAGAATGGGCTTATATCTTTAAGTCGTGCCTCGACACGTAGGAGATATAGTCCCATCATGGGCATTACACCTGGCCAATGGAAATCTCAAATCTCTTAGCATGTAAGCTCGGCTCTCAATCAGGTATCGTAACTCAGCGTATTTTTTTCAAGTTTTACGCCTAATTCCCAAACATATTTTGTCAAGAGTAAGAATGTAGTTGTTGATGGTTGCTTGCTGAAGAAGAATGGTATCAATATTACCATAGAAGTAGACTTTTTTGAATTATTCTTGATTATTTCTATTATGTTAATATCTCTCTGCTCTCTTTTTAATTGGGAATCCTTGCTCCTTGGCTCCCTGTAAATTATAAAAAAGGTAGTTTATCTAATTTTTACGTTCTTTTAGTTTGTTCCGAGCCTCTGAGTTTCCTCAGTTTCACTCGGAATGTGATATTTCTAATCTAATTGTCACATGAAAAGCATGTTTTTCTATACCTTTTCTTAGTTGGTTTACATTTATTCGATTTTCCAATGTTATTTATGTTCGTATGTGCATCGGATTTACAAAACAACAAGCAAAGCAATTTATGATGTTACAAATAAAGCAAGCATCTTCTATTTATCAATGTTGCATTTTCTTAGTTCTTCTTAGTTACCAGATGTGCTAGAACAACACACGCATGTGTGCGATTTTGCCCTGGCTTCCTAATTTCTTAATTGAAACGAGCATGTGCATGGGTTTCTTGACAGGCTCAAGTAGCGGCGCTTTGAGCTTGATGTCCCGTGACCCAGTTCCTTGAACTGGCTAACCCTTATTGATGTCGTATGTCCTGAACTGAGTCTCATGACCAAGTCCTCAACAGTCAACACGGCTGGCCATCACATGAGTCACATGCATGTTGTGCAGTGGATCAACTCATTGCATTGTGATTGAATACATTTAGATATACATTAGGATTAGGCAGTTGCCAACATCGGCGAGGGTGGTGAGGAAGAAAAGTGACGACATGGGTCGGCATTGTGTTAAAATAGAGGACATGGACATATGAGGGAGTCTTGATCCATGCTTATGTCTTAGGGGCACGCAATACTTTTTTTCCTCCCGTTGCAACGCACGGGCAATTTTTCTAGTAATGATAATGAACATTTCTGTAATACATGATGAACAATTTTATAATGCAAGGTGAACTATTTCATAATATCTGATGCACATTTTCTTAATACGATGAAGATTTTTGTAATACGTGGTGAAATTTTATATAATACGCAATAAAGAGAAGAACAACAGGAAAATAAAATAAAAAAACTTAAAAGAAAGAAAAATGAAAGGAAAAAAGGAAATAAAAATAAAAAACGGAACAAAAGAGTGAAAACCCTGGAAGCCAAAAACGAAAAAACAAAACCTGAAGAAACAAGGAAACAGCAGCAAAACCAAAATCCGTACGTTGGCCGGCCCAAGTGGTATCTCTCTTCAGCGAAAGCTCGTCCTTTTGACGCCCGTGGGCGTCAAATAGGATCCCGCGTGTCTGACCCCTGCTCGCACCCCCTGTCTCCGCCTACCTACGTGGTGGGCTGGCCATCTCGAAGCCAATGGACAGGAATGATAACGATCGCACCTGTGCTCGTCCACGGAACAGCACGTTCGCATTTACCTAGTCGAAGTTCTATGTATATATAATATTGCAATGTCGATGCTCCGAATTTGATGAATTGTTTCTCTTGTCAAGTCAGCACCTTCACCGACCTGCCTAATGGAGGAGAGTTTAAAAAATATATCTCGAACTGAGGCTATGCTTGACAGTAAAGTATTGTAAAACCAAAGTATCAACAAACCACGGTAATTTAGCATGTAGGTATAACATACCGTGGTTTTGCCAAAACCGAGTATTTTGTAGTATTGACAATACACGGACCTGTTTGGCGCAGCGACCTAAAATCAATTTCAGAACAATGCAAACAAGTCTAGTTTTTCAGCAAAGCTAGCCGTTGCATGCAGCAAAGTGACGGCCAAAGAACGGCCATGCACATGGCGATAAAGTAATATGTTACCATCAGCATGCATAAGAAAGAAAGCTTCCACTGAATGAACTTCACTGGACGGCCATGACCAAAAAGGAGCTTGGCAGCACAGCATAGCCGGCGGCTAACCAAGCGGCAGAGCTCCACGAGAATTGGCAGCTTGGCCTTCTTCTGCATCTGCGGCGTTGACCTACATGCAGCGGAGCTGAACGACGGGCAGTGGCATCTACAAAGAGCATAGGGCGGCGACCGCAAATAATTTTTGTAGAGGGAGGCGAGTCAGCCGGGAAGAAGTTGACGATGTGCGACATCGTTCTTTTCGTTAGCATAGTTTTTAAAAAAGAGGTCTTGGGTTCTTTTTATAATACAGAGAAAAAACAGTGTTTTGGCAAATACTGTAGTATTAAAATCACAGCTTTTAGGGGCAACCAAACAACTTATTGTAAATAAAAATGTGGTAATCTGAAAAACTGTAGTATTCTCGGAATACATTGAAAATACTTTGCTATCAAACAGGGCCTGAAAGGCAACAACACTGAATACATGAAAGAAGTTCACAATAAATACATTCTTATAATAGAACGTGAACATGCAGATTAAACGTATCCACTTGCCATGTTTAGCTTTGAGGTGACTTAAACTTGCTCTCAAAGATGCCATGATGAAACTGCTGTTTTAACACGTAGTGAAATTTCACTAAGTCTGGAATCTGTAATTTCCAGATGCCATGTTTGCTTGTTGTTCTAGGCCAATCCATGATAGTTTTGGGGTGACTCTTGATGATTCCTTGTTGTATAAGTTGTTGGCTATCCATTCATGCTCTCACATGCTTATTTGAGTGGCTGTAGCATATTTAACTTTTGCTCCCAAGTTGCAACAAATTACTGCTGTCAGGATTTTGTTGTCAAGTTCAATATGTCATAGCTTGTGGCTATTGATCCATGGCTCCTTTGGGGGTGCTCCAATGGATTTGTTTGCTGTAGGATATGTCTAGTTTATGTCCATGCTCATTGCCATGATGTTTGAGTGCTGTAGCTTATTTATCTCTTGCTCCGAAGTTGCTATGTGGCTGTTATTTTCAGCTTGTGCATGTTTATTGTTTCGGGTGTAACTTTTAGCCCGTTGCTCCGTTTTGGGCAAGTCCTATATGAAACTTGTGTGATTTTGCATGTAGATTCATAATATCCTATTGTTATCATGTTTTGAAGCATTTTGCTTGATGCATATTTTTGTGCTGTAACACTGTGCTTCCTAAGTAGACTTTATGTGCTTCCATAGTGCATCTGTTTTGCTTCCATAGTGCATCAGTCATGCATCCAGTAATTTTTCTGCGCATTGCATCTTGTTTGATTCGTGGCCTTGTGTTCTTGTGTTTGAGTAGAGCCGGAAGCTGAGACCGAGTACGAGTACGAGCACGAGGTTACTACCGAGGTTGAGAACGAGGACCCCTCTTATGATCCCATCGACAACTCTTCAGGCAAGATGACCGAACCCCGATAACATTACTATCTTTGCCTATTGCTAGAAGTCTCGATCTATAGTTTTGCCTCGATGCCCATGTTTTTCCTGTCAGCCTCCTATTGTAACCATGAACCTGTCTAACCACCCTACCTATGCAAACCATTGATTGGCTATACGTAGGCTTCGCTCAGCCCCTCTTATAGCATTGTTAGTTGCAGGTGAAGATTGAAGATTCTTGCTTCTTGTTGAAGCTTGTTGGGATATCACACTATATTAATTATTAAATGAAATCATCTATATATTGGTAATGGGTGGAAGGCTAAGCCTTTTGCTTGGTGTTTTGTTCCACTCATGCCGCTAGGAACCGTATAAACCGGTGTTATGTTCCTTGATTATGCGTTCCTCACACGGTTGGGGTTATGGGACCCCCTCGATAAACCGCTAAGTGCTAAGTCTTTTCCAGCAAGTCCCAACATTGGTACTATTCGCCTAATAACTAATAAAACTTGCATATGGTCTTGCAAACCCGAGTTCTTAATCAACAACCCCCGGGCCAGTGCTCCACATGAGTGTTGGTCCGAACTGGGCAACCTGCGGGGCCACAACGAGGGAACTCGAGGATTGGTATAAACCCGTAGCTTGTCCCATCCGGTCGTGGCCTGAGACTAGATACGCGCGGCTACTGTCAGGGTGTCGGCACGCCGGGAGGATTTGCTGGATTAGCCTTACCTTAGTCGGAGTATCTTGAGCACGGGATTCCAGGAATACTCGGGCCTTCCCACCTTGGAGTTGCGACTCCGCGGATCGTGGGCTTGTCATGGGCCAAGTTGGAACACCCCTGCAGGGTTATGAACTTTCGAAAGCCATGCCCGCGGTTATGTGGCAGATGGGAGCTTGTTAATATCCGGTTGTAGAAAAGTCGACACCATGTTCCAATACACTACCAGCGTGAGTACCGTGACGGTCATTTTCCGAAAGGGATTCGGGAAGTGAACACGGTGGGGTTATGTTAGACTTGATTAGTTTAGGATCACTTCGTGATCATCTCTCGACCGAGGCACCTTCTCTTCTCGCTCTCTTTTACGTAAGCTAGGCTAGTGCTGCTGCAGACTCTTATTCTTTCTTCGGCCTTGTTCCACACCCAAGGCTTAAATAGTCGTGTTACCCGGGAACGGGATTGTTGAGTCCTCTGTGGCTCACAGTTACTTCAACACCCCAGATGCAGGTACGATGGTGAGCTACACAGGCGATGGCACTGAGCTAGACTGGGAGTACGACGAGGAGCGTAGCCGTTACTATGTGAACTATCCGGTTGATCAGTAGAGCTTCTACTAGGATTCGATCTAGACCTGTGGTTTAATGTTATGTTTGGTATCTTGTCATTTGGATCTTTACCCTTAGATGGGCTGTGATGTTTATCTGAATGATGTTTGAACATGTAATGTATTTCTGTGACGTGGCGAGTGTAAGCCAACTATCTTTTCAGTTTTTCCATCCCTATTTTTACATGAGATGTGCAAAGGTACCAAACTTGCGATCATTCCAGAATGGGCTTATATCTTTAAGTCGTGCCTCGACACGTAGGAGATATAGTCCCATCATGGGCATTACACCTGGCCAATGGAAATCTCAAATCTCTTAGCATGTAAGCTCGGCTCTCAATCAGGTATCATAACTCAGCGTATTTTTTTGAAGTTTTACGCCTAATTCCCAAACATATTTTGTCAATAGTAAGAATGTAGTTGTTGATGGTTGCTTGCTGAAGAAGAATGGTATCAATATTACCATAGAAGTAGACTTTTTTGAATTATTCTTGATTATTTCTATTATGTTAATATCTCTCTGCTCTCTTTTTAATTGGGAATCCTTGCTCCTTGGCTCCCTGTAAATTATAAAAAAGGTAGTTTATCTAATTTTTACGTTCTTTTAGTTTGTTCCGAGCCTCTGAGTTTCCTCAGTTTCACTCGGAATGTGATATTTCTAATCTAATTGTCACATGAAAAGCATGTTTTTCTATACCTTTTCTTAGTTGGTTTACATTTATTCGATTTTCCAATGTTATTTATGTTCGTATGTGCATCGGATTTACAAAACAACAAGCAAAGCAATTTATGATGTTACAAATAAAGCAAGCATCTTCTATTTATCAATGTTGCATTTTCTTAGTTCTTCTTAGTTACCAGATGTGCTAGAACAACACACGCATGTGTGCGATTTTGCCCTGGCTTCCTAATTTCTTAATTGAAACGAGCATGTGCATGGGTTTCTTGACAGGCTCAAGTAGCGGCGCTTTGAGCTTGATGTCCCGTGACCCAGTTCCTTGAACTGGCTAACCCTTATTGATGTCGTATGTCCTGAACTGAGTCTCATGACCAAGTCCTCAACAGTCAACACGGCTGGCCATCACATGAGTCACATGCATGTTGTGCAGTGGATCAACTCATTGCATTGTGATTGAATACATTTAGATATACATTAGGATTAGGCAGTTGCCAACATCGGCGAGGGTGGTGAGGAAGAAAAGTGACGACATGGGTCGGCATTGTGTTAAAATAGAGGACATGGACATATGAGGGAGTCTTGATCCATGCTTATGTCTTAGGGGCACGCAATACTTTTTTTCCTCCCGTTGCAACGCACGGGCAATTTTTCTAGTAATGATAATGAACATTTCTGTAATACATGATGAACAATTTTATAATGCAAGGTGAACTATTTCATAATATCTGATGCACATTTTCTTAATACGATGAAGATTTTTGTAATACGTGGTGAAATTTTATATAATACGCAATAAAGAGAAGAACAACAGGAAAATAAAATAAAAAAACTTAAAAGAAAGAAAAATGAAAGGAAAAAAGGAAATAAAAATAAAAAACGGAACAAAAGAGTGAAAACCCTGGAAGCCAAAAACGAAAAAACAAAACCTGAAGAAACAAGGAAACAGCAGCAAAACCAAAATCCGTACGTTGGCCGGCCCAAGTGGTATCTCTCTTCAGCGAAAGCTCGTCCTTTTGACGCCCGTGGGCGTCAAATAGGATCCCGCGTGTCTGACCCCTGCTCGCACCCCCTGTCTCCGCCTACCTACGTGGTGGGCTGGCCATCTCGAAGCCAATGGACAGGAATGATAACGATCGCACCTGTGCTCGTCCACGGAACAGCACGTTCGCATTTACCTAGTCGAAGTTCTATGTATATATAATATTGCAATGTCGATGCTCCGAATTTGATGAATTGTTTCTCTTGTCAAGTCAGCACCTTCACCGACCTGCCTAATGGAGGAGAGTTTAAAAAATATATCTCGAACTGAGGCTATGCTTGACAGTAAAGTATTGTAAAACCAAAGTATCAACAAACCACGGTAATTTAGCATGTAGGTATAACATACCGTGGTTTTGCCAAAACCGAGTATTTTGTAGTATTGACAATACACGGACCTGTTTGGCGCAGCGACCTAAAATCAATTTCAGAACAATGCAAACAAGTCTAGTTTTTCAGCAAAGCTAGCCGTTGCATGCAGCAAAGTGACGGCCAAAGAACGGCCATGCACATGGCGATAAAGTAATATGTTACCATCAGCATGCATAAGAAAGAAAGCTTCCACTGAATGAACTTCACTGGACGGCCATGACCAAAAAGGAGCTTGGCAGCACAGCATAGCCGGCGGCTAACCAAGCGGCAGAGCTCCACGAGAATTGGCAGCTTGGCCTTCTTCTGCATCTGCGGCGTTGACCTACATGCAGCGGAGCTGAACGACGGGCAGTGGCATCTACAAAGAGCATAGGGCGGCGACCGCAAATAATTTTTGTAGAGGGAGGCGAGTCAGCCGGGAAGAAGTTGACGATGTGCGACATCGTTCTTTTCGTTAGCATAGTTTTTAAAAAAGAGGTCTTGGGTTCTTTTTATAATACAGAGAAAAAACAGTGTTTTGGCAAATACTGTAGTATTAAAATCACAGCTTTTAGGGGCAACCAAACAACTTATTGTAAATAAAAATGTGGTAATCTGAAAAACTGTAGTATTCTCGGAATACATTGAAAATACTTTGCTATCAAACAGGGCCTGAAAGGCAACAACACTGAATACATGAAAGAAGTTCACAATAAATACATTCTTATAATAGAACGTGAACATGCAGATTAAACGTATCCACTTGCCATGTTTAGCTTTGAGGTGACTTAAACTTGCTCTCAAAGATGCCATGATGAAACTGCTGTTTTAACACGTAGTGAAATTTCACTAAGTCTGGAATCTGTAATTTCCAGATGCCATGTTTGCTTGTTGTTCTAGGCCAATCCATGATAGTTTTGGGGTGACTCTTGATGATTCCTTGTTGTATAAGTTGTTGGCTATCCATTCATGCTCTCACATGCTTATTTGAGTGGCTGTAGCATATTTAACTTTTGCTCCCAAGTTGCAACAAATTACTGCTGTCAGGATTTTGTTGTCAAGTTCAATATGTCATAGCTTGTGGCTATTGATCCATGGCTCCTTTGGGGGTGCTCCAATGGATTTGTTTGCTGTAGGATATGTCTAGTTTATGTCCATGCTCATTGCCATGATGTTTGAGTGTTGTAGCTTATTTATCTCTTGCTCCGAAGTTGCTATGTGGCTGTTATTTTCAGCTTGTGCATGTTTATTGTTTCGGGTGTAACTTTTAGCCCGTTGCTCCGTTTTGGGCAAGTCCTATATGAAACTTGTGTGATTTTGCATGTAGATTCATAATATCCTATTGTTATCATGTTTTGAAGCATTTTGCTTGATGCATATTTTTGTGCTGTAACACTGTGCTTCCTAAGTAGACTTTATGTGCTTCCATAGTGCATCTGTTTTGCTTCCATAGTGCATCAATCATGCATCCAGTAATTTTTCTGCGCATTGCATCTTGTTTGATTCGTGGCCTTGTGTTCTTGTGTTTGAGTAGAGCCGGAAGCTGAGACCGAGTACGAGTACGAGCACGAGGTTACTACCGAGGTTGAGAACGAGGACCCCTCTTATGATCCCATCGACAACTCTTCAGGCAAGATGACCGAACCCCGATAACATTACTATCTTTGCCTATTGCTAGAAGTCTCGATCTATAGTTTTGCCTCGATGCCCATGTTTTTCCTGTCAGCCTCCTATTGTAACCATGAACCTGTCTAACCACCCTACCTATGCAAACCATTGATTGGCTATACGTAGGCTTCGCTCAGCCCCTCTTATAGCATTGTTAGTTGCAGGTGAAGATTGAAGATTCTTGCTTCTTGTTGAAGCTTGTTGGGATATCACACTATATTAATTATTAAATGAAATCATCTATATATTGGTAATGGGTGGAAGGCTAAGCCTTTTGCTTGGTGTTTTGTTCCACTCATGCCGCTAGGAACCGTATAAACCGGTGTTATGTTCCTTGATTATGCGTTCCTCACACGGTTGGGGTTATGGGACCCCCTCGATAAACCGCTAAGTGCTAAGTCTTTTCCAGCAAGTCCCAACATTGGTACTATTCGCCTAATAACTAATAAAACTTGCATATGGTCTTGCAAACCCGAGTTCTTAATCAACAACCCCCGGGCCAGTGCTCCACATGAGTGTTGGTCCGAACTGGGCAACCTGCGGGGCCACAACGAGGGAACTCGAGGATTGGTATAAACCCGTAGCTTGTCCCATCCGGTCGTGGCCTGAGACTAGATACGCGCGGCTACTGTCAGGGTGTCGGCACGCCGGGAGGATTTGCTGGATTAGCCTTACCTTAGTCGGAGTATCTTGAGCACGGGATTCCAGGAATACTCGGGCCTTCCCACCTTGGAGTTGCGACTCCGCGGATCGTGGGCTTGTCATGGGCCAAGTTGGAACACCCCTGCAGGGTTATGAACTTTCGAAAGCCATGCCCGCGGTTATGTGGCAGATGGGAGCTTGTTAATATCCGGTTGTAGAAAAGTCGACACCATGTTCCAATACACTACCAGCGTGAGTACCGTGACGGTCATTCGGTTGTTCACAATAAAAGAAGTTCACAATAAATACATTCTTATAATAGAACGTGAACATGCAGATTAAACGTATCCACTAATAATAAACTAACATATTGTACCATCTACAATGTTTTGGATTCAAATCACGTCGGTGGCTCATTCCGGCGGCAATAATGGTCGTTCGGTTGTTCATGGACCTTGATGTAATTTTTATTATGTTTAGGATGCTTTCTACTTTCGGTGAATCTTCATAATAGATCTGTTATTTTCTAAAGAAAATTGTTTTGGTCAGGCTGTACAAGAATATACATGGAAGTCATAATGAACTTCCACTAAAAGACCTCAAGTTGATCGCTACAAAACAAATAATAATGGGAGATGATTTCGTACAAGTTAGACAACATGCACTAGATGGAAAATTAACATTATTCGGAGTTCTGATGCTCTCTAAAAGGAATTTAATGACACAATAACAGTCAGTTCAAACAGAATTCACTTAGGTTGTCGAACATGAGAATTATACTTTTAGACAAATAGTTTCAGAAACTAGTTACCTTGGAATGCAGATCTTCAGAAACTAGTTACCTTGGAATGCAGATCATTAGCTGCCTTATTTTCATATGATATTTGAACCACATCATATTTTTTTTCTATACTTTAGCTTCAGCCCCAATTCCTATAAGAGATCTGTAAAAGTGATCGACTAATTTCATGTTAACAAAAACAGAAAAGAAATCTCGAAATAAATGTGTAGGTGTTCCGTGGAAATGTAGCAGGGCCATGAGGAAATGGATGCAGCAGCTGGCATCGTGTAATTTGGAGAACGTGTGGTCACCCGTGGTTGTTGTGACGGAGCAAAATATCAGGAATCGGCCGTGATTTCTGGTTGGAGGTGGGTAACTTCCTTTTTGTGGGGAGGATAACTTCCTTTAAGAATTTTTATTTAAAACGTAAATTATTCATTTAGATGGATAATTACTTAAAATGAATTGAGCGTTCATAACTATTGGTAGACACGGTTTGGAAGTCCATCTGATAATGTTTTTCTTTAAAGATGTTCGAACTCAGTTTTAGTTCCAACTTACATAAACATTTATATGTAGACATCCACTTTTAGATGTATGGACTCGCATTTATCCTGGATTTATTTCAGGATTTCCGGCGACATGCTTTCAGTGGGAGGAGATGTTCCCGTCGACTACGAGACGCCTACGGTGACTTCGTAAAATCTCAAGATGATATGCTGGCTCAGCCTTTCGGATGTGCTCATAGGGGTAGGGTGTGCGTATGTGCGTTCATAGGGTTGAGTGTATGCGCGTATATATGAGCTCTTGCATCTGTACTGTGTTAAAAAAAAAAGATGTATGGATCATACATCTGAACAGCCTGTACATAACTATATGTTCATGAATCATAGAGAAAATAAATAAAAACAAATATATCCTGAAGATTTTAAGCGGGTCTGTTCATATCTGGGAGCATCCTGTACAGGACTATACCTTCTCTCGGAATTTCAAAAGGTTACTGCAGTAGACAGTAATGAAAAAACTGAACAAAGTGATCTTACTAGGGCATGCACAGTGCCATAGGACTGTAGATTCCAAAAGCATATGAATATGCCAACCTTAATAAGTGGCATTGTTGAGTAACTTAGTAACATGTCCAATATATGATAATTCAATGTACACAAATAGTATTATAAACTAGCAATTGCAGAAAACATGGCTGACAAAGCATCAGGTGAATGTCCTTAAACACTAGAAGCCCCTCTAGTCTACTTTGTCACAGCAAATTGATGTTATCACAAGGAAACTTCATAAACCATACAACAAGATTGATTTCAGGAAGATATAGTGTGCACATCAATGAGCACAAATTTTACAAATTACATCAAACCCAGAGGCTGTAGCGAGGAATGACCAAAAACGGGTATGCGAAGAACAGATGAACACACTAAGCTTTCTTGTAATAATCTCTGTGTGTGTACGCGCACAGAGGCTTTCCTCCCAATCAAGTGTGTGATATGCATTGTTGAACACACTCAAGTGCCGCTTCTGGGAAGGGAAAAGGTGTGCACAAGACAGGACATTAAAAGTGTGATGCTACAGCACATGGTAATAACATTATAACTCCATATGCAATGGATGGAATGGAGCTCCACCCACTGATCAACCTAGTTGAAATTTCGAATTTCAAATCAGCGTACATGTAAAATACAGTATTACCTAGGAACAATAAGAAGCCACATGCCCTACTCAATGAGCTAGCTAAATTTTTTCCTAGCAGTAGATGTTCAAATTCATACATGCCAAACCAGAGAAGCCAAAACCCTCTGCGTACAAAAAACAACCATAGTAGAATATTTTCCAAGGACAGGTGAGCTGACCGTTATTTCTAGTTTAATTAGTTAACAGTCACAAGCCACTCAACTTGCAAACATAGACTATAGCACAAGACCAGCAAACCCAGACCTCGGTGATTTGTGAGAATCCGTACCTCAAGGCAATTAAAGATCGACTCAACAACTGCTCTCTCAGCCATGGCCGATGCAGCAAGGCAATTCAGGATCGACTCAACAACAGGGAAAATAAAGAAACCGGAAATGTCCAACATTTTTACTTTTTCAAGGAACAATCTTTGTACACAAATAGCTTGCAGGAAAACGTGTTCTAATCTTCTAGTGAGCTTATAAATTCAATTTTTCAGGGAGTTCTCGCAACCAGCAGGGAGTGTATGGGAAACACTCTTCTACATATTGATGGAAGAAATCAGATTCTCGGTCAGTATAGAATTTCGGGAAAACCTTGCCCAAATCATGAAGCTTTGAGCTACTCCAGTTATAGGCAAGCACTCTGAAGAATTTATCACTCAAGAAGACAACCTCTTTGTAAGGATGAAATCCTAGGAAAACGATACCACAATCATTGCTCCTACCACCAGGTTCCAGAACATTATCATTGTCAGAATACCACACAAATTTCTGTTCCACTGTTGCTTCGTTGTTGTACACAATGGGAGAATCATCATCAGCATCTTTTTTTGCGCAATAGCGAAATTCTTGTAAGATCCAAGGTCCATCACGTTGTTTGTCGTAGTTCAGATTTGGAAGGATGGAGAAGATATCTCTATCATGCTTCAACACCCACTCTGTCTGACCATGATCACATGGGTCGTTTAGGAACCAAACCTGAAGCTGGAACTCCTGAAATAACGATGCACAGTATATCCCATTGACTGATTTTCCTAGATAAAATTCTGCATCTTCTGTGGGTAATTCAATTGCTCGGTACGTACTGTTTGACGGTGATATTCTGCAATAATAAAAGTAGGATAATTAAACAATCTTATACCATGGTGCTCAAAGGCAGAATCAGAATGAATGAGTGACCATGTCTACATAAGAAGTTACCTCATAACAAAACAATCAGAGCAACATATATAGAGTGCTTCTCGCCAGTAGGCAGACTGATGTTTGAAAAAAACTCGCTGGGGCCCAACCATGCCAGGCAACGTCCCTGCAGCCGCCCCTTCCCGACCAAATGTCCTCTCCTCCCACGATTCAGACATTGATGAAAACACAGGTAGGATCAATGTGGATGGCGGCCATTCAACTTCCTCCTCACATTCGTCGTTGTTCTTGAAAGGGACATCGGGCACTGAGAGCACTTCAAAATAGTTGGGCGACAGAGTGGGGTCAAACACGAGGTGCTTGCGCGGAAAGGAGATCATGCCTGGAGGTGGGGGTTGGGGCAGGTCTGGGGCAGGTGGCAGGGGCGCCCACTGCTGTGTGGCGGGGTTGACCATGCAGTGGTGGAGCAAGAGGAGGCCATTGCAGTGCTCTCAGACGTGGATGGGGGGCATGAGGTTGGGCTCGCCGGGCACCGTGTAGTCCAGCCGGCCAGAGATTGCGGCACCCGTCGTGGGGCGGGAGAGGAACTGCGTGAACCATAGGTCCAGGTAGTTGAGGAAGATGCCACCGAGCGAGCGAGGGAGGAGGTCCGCCCGCAGCAGTCCGCGGTCGTCGATGACGCGGCGCCATGCCTTGCAGACGCAGCGGGAAGCGGCGAGGCCGCGTGGCGCGAGGAGGCGGAGGACGCCCGCGAGCACGTCGTCCGGCACCATCATGGCGAGATCTGCCATCGGTATGGGAAGCTAGATCTGGATCAGGAAGATGGAGGAAAGGCTCTTCTACCTGTCAACCATGCCAGGCATAACCACATCACTAGTCCACACACAGTTGTTCATATATAGGAGTACGCGTGTGTTGATAGGCAGTATTAATTGCATGTAAATATTAAATAAGAAATATATAAGATTTGCATATCCTACTTAATATATGAGATTTTCTCGTATCCTACCTAATATTTCCGTGTAACTAATGTATAATACTGCACATATATTACTCCCTCTGTTGTACTAGAATATAAGGCACATCAATTTTAGTGAAAGTCAAATATTCATATATTTGATCAAGATTGTAGAATAAAATATAAACATCTACAATACCTAATATAAAAAATTATGAAAATAGTTTTTATGATGGATTAATGATAGAAAATGGTATTATAGTATTGACATGTTTTCACAAACACTTGGTCAATAATGCACATGTTTTACTTTTGATTTGAAAAACCTAATACACCTATTTAGATATATTACCACCGCGCACTATTCCAGCCCTCTCAGGCCGCTTGCTTTTTCAGCCGTTGGATAGACCGAATTGAGCATTTCCAGCCATTGGACGACTTTCCCATTCTACACGGACCGCTTCGCACGTTATGGGCCGCTGCTCCGATAACAATATCGGGCAACTACTGTTTAATTGGGCCTAACGGGCTAACATATGTTGTATGCTATGAGGTCCATTCCCTTCCCCGTGTGTGAGCGGATGTGTGCGAAATCACTAATTGAGGAGTACTCGTTGTAAAGATCACCCCAAGCCCTCAGGTTGGGACAAGTGGCGCGTTGTATGTGTGCCACTTGTCGCAACCCGAGCGTTTTCACTTTTTTCGTAGATCAGTTTATTCAAATGTTTTATCTCTTAAACCATGCGTCCAATTTTCGAACAGTTTTCACTGTTGAATTTCTTGCATCGAGATCTTCAAAACTAGATCCCATGTTGATAGGTTTCGACGAACTTTTTTCACGGAAAAAACGAACAAAGAAACCGGACGAAAAAAGCGAACCGGGCGCACTGGTTTTTTCCCTTTCGGAAAGAGGCACCCCGTGCCTCTCGCAAAATCACAACCGTGCCTCTGGCGGAAGCAAAACCGTGACTCCCGCGGAAGAGAAAAAGAAGAAGAGAGAAAGGGTTTTTTTTTTGTTTCGTTTCCGAGGAGGCACGGCCGTGACTATCACGAAAGCCCAGCTATGCCTCCCGTGGAAGCAAAACCGTGACTCTCACGAAAGGAAAAATACAGAAAATGTGTTTTTTTCCTTATCGAGAGGCACGGTCGTGACTCTCGCGAAAGCACAACTATGGCTCTCGCGGAAGCAAAATCGTGACTCTTGTGAAATAAAAAAAAACAGAAAACGTGTTTTTTTTCTTTCTGAAAGGCACGGCCGTGACTCTCGCGAAAGCACAACCATGTCTCTCGCGAAAGCACAACCATGCCTCTCGCGGAAGCAAAACCGTGACTCTCGCGAAAGGAAAAAAAACAGAAAATGCGTTTTTTTCCTTTCCGAGAGGCACGGCCGTGACTCTCACGAAAACACAACCGTGCCTCTAGTGGAAGCAAAACCGTGACTCTCGTGCAAAAAAAATGAGTTTTTTCGCACACACAAAAAATTCCAAAAAAAATTTGAACGAAAAGTTAAGGAAGACCGGTGGAAAACCAAAACATCGAAAAACCCGAAAAAATCCCGTTTAAAAAGCAGAAAACGCGTGCGGAAAAATAAAAAAACGGAGGAAGCATATAGAGCGCGACACGTGGTGAACGACTGAGAGCGCGCCAAGTGGCGCTGATCGCTGCCAGGCTCCCGAAGGAGCGCTCGTTAATGGCCCGACGCGTTGCGTACGGGTACGAGGTAACAGACGGGCGCCTCACGGGGCAGAGCTTTCGGAGTTCGGACAGACATGGCTGGGTGGCTCTCATGCAGATCGCCCATGTGGTCCGAGTCCGAGGGACGGGGGCGACAGAGTGACCTTGCCATGCGACGTCGCTGATTGGAATCCTCGCCGCCTATTAAGGCAACTAATGGTGTTCAATTCGCTGGCGGCCAATAACAGCATTTCAGTTACCATGCCGATTCATGCTCCTCCTTTATTTTCCGCCCGTCTACATAATCTCCATAGTCCGGCTGCTCCTTGCCCACTCCCATCTTTCCTTCGGGGAAATCTTCTCAGGCAGTCATGGTTGACGCATAGGTCGGTAATTTGTCTTCCCCGTTCTGAGGTTTTTCCTCCTCTTCCCCCAGTTGTTCATCGAATTTTAGAACTCATTTTCATTTATATTGTTCTCTCTAATCCCGGATGAATGCAGGCTCAGATGGGTTCGAAGGTGTTGCACTACTTTCAACAATAATGTTTTGTTTCATGAAAGCATCAGTATTATGTTTGAATCCCCACTTCTTCCAATTGATCAAATTGCAACTTGTTATTGGGTCAGATTATTTTGGTAAAAATGTAGTAAACATGCAATTGTCGCTGTCTAATGTACTCAGTATACACTATCCGTGTTCCTCACTTTCTGCTCTGCTCCAGTATTATTTGACAAAGTGCAGATTGTCCAGCGGTACATATACACGTTTGTATTTGTGACGGCTGCCAGCGGGTGTGTTTTATGCTAATAATTCAAAATGAATACAGGCGCTCTGGGACAAGGTACATTTTTCGACATGAAGGGACAAGGTACTTGAGCTTGGTACTTCTGGGTTGGCTGGTTCTCCTTGGGTGGCTTCAACCGTGCAGCAGATTCTGTTAATCTCTAGCGGCTAATTGACAGGTTAATATCCATGTAGTGTTAGGCCTTTATTCCTAGAATATCATGCCACCACTTTGTGTAGGAGTTATTGAAATAATTATTGTTTTGGTTGTTGTCGCAGCTCTATGCAGACAAAAATATGAGAAAACGACATAGTCAAAAAAAATATATGAGAAAACGAAGTTGTGGATGGGACTGATGCTTGAACATCACTTTCTGAGCCAATCAACATAGTGTGCTGCTGGTGCCAAAACAAGCAAAAGAACACAATCTTTCTATTGATTTCTTTCCTACTCCACCAGAGAGCACGCAAATAAAAATGGATCTGAGCTTGTGTCGAAGGCTTCAAGCATGGCCAAGCACATTTGTCTCCTTATTTAGTGTTATTCTGATTTATTTTCTTTGCAAATATGTTCATGCGGTTAACCACACGGGTAAATTGCTGAGAACTCGGAGTTTTTGCTATTAGCATTTTAGAGCTTATTACAAAAGTATGGCAAATTTAGATCATTTGAGTGAAATGAGCTAATTAGCATTGGTCCAAGACATTGTACAAAATTTAGGTGGTCCATCTAAATTGACAATCAAAAGTCATTTGGAGATTTTGTTCTCAAGCTTCTTTTCAGCGAAATGCACTACACATAGCAGAGGTGTCGATTGGCCCGAGATGGTTTTAGAGGAAAGTGATTAATCTTTTTGAGTGCCAAGGAGTACTATCTATCATATACTTGAGGCAAATATTTGGTTGGATGCAGATCCCACAACACAGAAGCTGCAATTAGTAGTTTCTGTGTAATTTGATATACACAGAAAACAATCGAGGTTTACCTTTTTCATTGCTAATAGATATGTCATTGCGAAAGTTGTGGTCATACAGCAATGCCAAAATTGTCGTTAGAAATTTGTTGTTTTACGCAAATTTAACTTTAAACTTTGTTGCTTGTATATATTTATGCAAATTCATATTACTTTTATTGTCAAAATGGACGGGCGCGGCAACACATGTTGTCTTGATCTAGTACTATTACATAACGAAGGGAGTATGTGATTAGCTCTCATGTTGAAATTGTGTATGATATTTTTTTCGAGAAGGGGGATATATTAATATCATGAAGATATCTATTATAATCGGCCTCTGTATCAATAAGATGTCGAAAGGCATCAAGGATACACACAACCAAAAAAGGAAATAAAAAAACAGAAGAAAAGAAAAAAACGTCCTCGCCACAAGATCAATCACTAACAACAACATCACTCTAACCACCACCGAAGACAACACCCAGATTACAAAAGAGGTTTGCCAAAAGCAACGCCTCCAAGAAGGAAACAATGCACAAGCATTGTCGTTGCCCGATCGGAGATCCTGAGTTTTCACCCTGGAGAAACTCTGAGATCACCCAAAAAGCAATGCCTTCAATAAGTCTATTGCTAGGTACAACCAATAAAGGCAAAACCTTGGGTTACTCAGTACTCAAGAAGCACCACCAAAACTGCAGTGCACTAATGCTGCCACCCCCGCTTGCCGAGGCCACTGCTGGAATTCACCAAACACTTAGCACACAGTCTTCATCACATCCAATACACCTTTCAGCCAACGCTTCAAGACCTCCAATTGCAGCCACTATGACTTTCTCACATCTGTCAATGTCTTGGGAATCTTGACTTAGCCATGTCCCATGACTCCGATGAGAAAGTGAAGCTTCACGCCACGCCCTCTTGAAGCCATGCTGGCGGATAATATGAGCGCGTGCGACCGGAGCCTTTCCGACCTAGACATCTAGGGGTGATATACGCCACATATATATATATCTGACAGGGAAGACAAGAACTTGTCAGCGGCCATATTGAAGAGGTCGACGTCCGCGATGTCCGCAGAGAGACCACATGACGAAGGAAGAGCACTATGGCCAAACCACCACTTCACCAAGTGCATCTACGACCTAGCAATTGCGCCTGGCACACCTTCCATGCCTCGCCGGTGCGGTCAAGACACTAGATGCATCACCACCACCGTCCCGCCGAGCAGCTGGCCATCGCCAACCCAAAAGCCTCCTATCCTGATCGGATATGGGCATCTAGATCTACAGATAAAGGGAAAAATCCAGAGCCATCACGCCATGGATAGGACCGTCGGCGAGTAGGACATCATGGGAAAGAGACGAGGGAGAGGAACGCGACAACGACCCACAACACTGAAGGAAGGAGACCTCGCACCCTATCCCACACGCGAGGAGAGAAGGTACCCGCCTCCACCAACACCAGAGGCCTAGGGCGCTCGTCGGCGGTGGCGAGGGAACTGGCGCGGGAGGGAGAACCTAGGAAGGGGTGGCGCGTGCCCCCGGTTTGCCCGCGGGGAGGGCAGCATGGGAGGAGGGGCAGAAGTTGGGTGATGTAGATGTATGCTTGACTCTTTCTTCTTTCCATTTATGTATGATATTAATTGCACACTAAAACATGTTGAGCGCTCACTATCAATGCAATTTAGATCATTGGATGGACTGATATGTCTCCAACGTATCTATAATTTTTTTATTGTTCCATGTTGTTATATTATCATTTTTGGATGTTTTATAATCATTTTTCCAGTAACTTTATATCATTTTTTCGGACTAACCTATTGACATAGTGCACATTGCCAGTTGTTGTTTTTTACTTCGCAGAATATCAATATCAAATGAAATGCAAATGCCACGAATCTTTTGGAGATTTTTTTTCTGCCCAAAAGACATCCAGAGAGTCAAGGAAGCACACGAGGGGAGTCATGTGGGTCCCAATAGGCACCAGGTCGCGCCCTGGTGGGTAGTGAGGCCCATGTTGACCTTTTCCACCGACCTCCGACTCTATAAATACCACAATATTCCAGAAACCCTAGAGGAGTCGATGAAAAAAAAATTCAGCCGCGGCAAGTTGCACAGCCACGAGATCCAATCTAGTCCCCTTTTCCAGCACCCCGCCAGAGGGGAACACGATCATAGAGGGGTCCATCATCTTCATTGGTGCTCATTCGATGATACGTGAGTAGGTCACCACAGACCTACGGGTCCGTAGGCAGCAGCTAGATGGCTTCTTCTCTCTTTATGATCTTCAATACAATGTTATCTTCGCAGATCTATTCGATGTAATTCTTTTTGCGGTGTGTTTGTTGGGATTCGATGAATTGTGAGTGTATGATCAGATATATCCATACATTATTATTATAGCCTCATATTTCTTCTCTGATATTTTGGTTTTGTTTGGCTAACTTGATTGATTTATCTTGCCATGGGAAGAGGTACTTTTTAATGGGTTCGATCTTGCGATGCTCAATATCAGTGATAGAAAGAGACATGACATGCATGTATCACTGCTATTAATGATAACAAGATGGGGTCTATTCCTACATGAATAGATCTTGTGTACATCATGTCATCCTTCTTATTGCATTACTCCATTTCAACATGAACTTAATACACTAGATGCATGTTGGATAGCGGTCGCTGTGTGGAGTAATAGTAGTAGATGCAGGAAGGAGTTGGTCTACAAATCTTTGACATGATGCCTATATACATGAGCATCCTCTTGGATATTGTCATAATTATTTGATTTTCTATCAATTTCCCAACAATAATTTGTTTACCCATTTTCTCGAGAGAAGCCACTAGTGAAATCTACGACCCCCGGTCCATTTCCTATCATATACTTTCAGATCTATATTGCTATTTGCTTTTCTAATTTATTTACCCCTTTTGTTTCAGATCTATATTATCAAAAACCCAAAAATATCTCGATGAGTTTATTTTTCTTTTATTCTATTCGCATCTATCTGTCTATCTATTTATCATATTACAATACCTTGGAGGGATTGACAACCCCTCTATGCGTTGGGTTGCGAGGATTTGTTGTTTGTGTGCAGGTGTTGTCTACATAGTTTTGCCTGGTTCTCCTACTGGATTGATAACCTTGGTTTCATAATTGAGGGAAATACTTACAGCCGATGGGCTACATCATCCCCTTCTCTTCGAGGAGTTCACTGACGCGGATCACAAATAGCAGGAAGGATTTCTGGCACCGTTGCCGGGGAGGATCAAGTGAAGATCTATTAGGTTCCTACGCATAAACTCTCATCTCCTTGCAATTTACATTATTTGCCATTTGCCTCTCATTTTCATCTCCCCCACTTCTAAAACATTTACAAAAAGAAAAACATATTTTCCTTTTTATTTGCCTTATTTTCGTTTGCCTTTTCCTTGCCATATCTCATTCTGTTTGTGTTCTGCTTGCGTAGTCACGATGTCTGAAGAAAACACCAAGTTCTGCGATTTTTCCAATACTAATAACAATGATCTTATTAGTACTCCGATTGCTCCTCCCGCCGCTAGTGTGGAGTCTTATGATATCAATGTCGCTTTGTTAAATCTTGTTATGAAAGAGCAATTTTTTGGGACTCCTAATGAGGATGTTTCGTCCCATCTACACACTTTCGTAGAATTGTGTGATATGAAAAAGGAAAAAGATGTGGACAATGATATTGTGAAATTAAAATATTTCCTTCCTCTTTGCATGATCGTGCTAAAATTTGGTTTTCTTCTTTGCCACGAAATAGTATTGATTCTTGGGACAAGTGCAAAGATGCTTTTATCACGAAGTATTTTCCTCCCGCGAAAATTATTTCCCTTAGAAATCAGATTATGAATTTTAAGAAACTTGAGTATGAACATGTTTCCCAATCTTGGGAAATGATCAAATTAATGATAAGAAATTGCCCAACTCATGGTTTAAATCTGTGGATGATCATACAAAAAATTATGCGGGATTGAATTTTTTTCTAGAAATCTTTTAGATTCCGCCACGGGTGGTACTTTTATAGATATTACTTTGGGTGAAGCTACTAAATTTCTTGAAAATATTATGGCTAATTATTCACAATGGCATACTAAAAGAGCTCCTACTAGTAAAAAAATCTGTTGAAGAAATTAGTACTTTGAGTGATAAATTTGATGCTCTTATGAAATTGGTTGCTAGTACATGCTCCTATTGATCCTAATGATGTGCCTTTGTATACTTTGATTGAGCAAAATAAGGATCTATTTGATGTGAATTTTGTCTCACGAAACTACTTTAATAATAATGCTTATAGAGGTAATTTTATTCCTAAGCCGTTTCCTGGAAATTCTTCGAATAATTATGGAAATTATTTTGGTAATAATAATAATAATAATAATAATAATAATAATAATAATGATGATGATGATGATAATAGGATGCCCTCTGATCTTGAGAATAATATTAAAGAGTTTATCAATGCACAATTTTTTTCATTACTACGATAGAAGAAAAGTTGAATAAGATTGATGATATGTCTAGAAGCATTGATTGAATTACGTATAATGTAGAAAATCTAAAGATTAATTCTTTTCCACCTAAGGCTGATATTAATGAATTAATTAAGGCTTTATATGTTTCTATAGATGAAAGTAAGAAAGAACCGCTATGCTTAGAGCTAAAAAGAGAATTTTTAGAGAAAAAAAACGTTTTCCCGATTGCTTTCATAGTAATGTTGAAGAGATTAAAATGATTAGTGTTTCTTATATTGATTCTTTGTTTAGTAATGTTAAAATTGTTGGAAATATGCCCTAGAGGCAATAATAAATTGTTTATTGTCATATTTCCTTGTTCATGATAAATGTTTATTATTCATGTTAGAATTGTATTGACCGGAAACTTAAATACATGTGTGAATACATAAACAAATACTAAGTCCATATTAAGCCTCTACTAGACTATCTCGTTGATCAAAAGATGGTTAAGGTTTCCAGACCATAGACATGAGTTGTCGTTTGATAACGGGGTCACGTCATTAGGAGAATAATGTGATGGACTAGACTCAACCGTAAGCTTAGCATCAGATCATTTAAGTTATTTGCTACAACTTCCTTCATGTCAAGTATCTGTTCCTTCGACCATGAGATCATGCAACTCCCGGATACTGGAGGAATACCTTATGTGCTACCAAACATCACTTTGTAACTGGATGATCATAAAGGTGCTCTATTGGTATCTCCCATGGTGTCTGTTGTGTTGGCATGGATCGAGACTAGGATTTGTCTCTCCGTTTGACGGAGAGGTATCTCTGGGCCCTTGATACGTCTCCAACGTATCTATAATTTTTTATTGCTCCATGATATTATATATTCTGTTTTGGATGTTTAATGGGCTTTATTATACACTTTTATATTATTTTTGGGACTAACCTACTAACCCAAGGCGCAGTGCAAATTGCTCTTTTTTGCCTATTTCAGTGTTTCGTAGAAAAGGAATATCAAACCGAGTCCAAACGGAATGAAACCTTCAGGAGATTTTTTTTGGAACGATATCAACAAAGAAGACTTGGAGTACACGCAAGGAAGCGAGAGAGGCAGCCACGAGGGCAGGGGGCGCGCCCAGGGGGTAGGAGCGCCCCCACCCTCGTGGGCCACCTGTTGCTCTCCTGACGTCCCTCTTCCTCCTATATATACCTACATACCCTGAAACTACATAGGAGGATCACAAAACCCTAATTCCACCACCGCGACCTTCTGTACCCATGAGATCCCATCTTGGGGCCTGTTCTGGAGCTCCACCGGAGGGGGCATCGATCATGGAGGGCTTCTACATCAACACCATAGACTATCCGATGAGTTGTGAGTAGTTTACCACAAACTTTCGGGTCCATAGTTATTAGCTAGATGGCTTCTGATACGTCACAAATGCATCACTATTTTATATCGTAATTCATCCTTATTCATTGATATATTTCACATTACGATGATGTTCTTATGTTGTTTTGGCCTATTTTACACAGTTTGCAACTTTCCGGTACCGAAGCAGCAGACGCAGGATTCAGCGGTGAAAAGTGGACGTTGAGTTGCTGAAGAAGAATACCTCCAAATTACCTGAAAATCAACGGAGGGTATTTTCCAGAAGGATTACAAAGACACGCAAAAGAGCAACCAGAGGGGGGCCACAGGGTGCCCAGGCGGCCACCTGGCGCGGGCCCCTCCCTGGCCGCGCCGGGAGGGCGCCTGGAGCCCCTGGCCCACTCCAGGTTTCCCCCTTTGGCATATATACTCCTCGTCATCCAAAAACCCTAAAAAAAGAGAGAGTTTACGGAGTTCCGCCGCCGCTCCGTGGCGGAAACCTACAGAGAAGAAAAGCCATCTCCGGCGGGCAGATTCCGCTGGGGAGATCACCTCCCGGAAGGGGAGATCATCGCCATCGTCATCACCATCGTCACGGGCATCATCGAGATCATCATCAACATCATCCCCAACATCATCACCATCTCCATCTTCATCCAATCTCATCTCACAATTGCAACTTGTGTTGTAATCCGTACTATCTATCCTCTCTACCCTATCGGTGTTGATTACTACTTTGTGGTGAATGCTATTGAGTTTTGTTGGAGAAATATCATTATGTCCAGATTGTTTATCACCCATCTATCTCCACTGATCATGATCTCTTTTATGTCTTGTGAGTAGTTACTTTAGTTCTTGAGGACATGGGAGAAGTCTTGTTGTTAGTAGTCATATGATGTTGAAGTAATATGTGTTGTTTGATACTTAAGTTGTGTTGTTATTTTCCTAGTGGTGTTGTGTGAGTGATGGCTTCTCACCCCTCGTAGGTTACCCCAAGTGGAAGTTTGAGATGCAGTGTAGCGGTAGTTTTCCCTTGGAAAAGATACCAAGGATCGAATCCCCTGAGACTCCGAGGGTCAACAAGAAGGTGTCAACTGCTAGCGGCGCAACTTAGCGATTGACAGGACCTGCGCACAGATACAAATAACTTTGCTCCCAACGAGTACAGAGAGGTTTTCAATCCCTCCGGCCTTGTCGTTTACAAAGGATCAAACGCAAGAGATAATAGTGATAGGTATCACTGCAACTAGTAAGCAAGAACAGAAAGTAAATAGCGGGTGTGATCAGTGATGGTAATATGGACCGGGGTCCCATGACGTTCACTAGTGATGTCTCTCTCCCAAATGACGATAAAACAGCTAAGCGAGGTAAACGAATTACAGCCGGGCAATTGACAGGATTATGTGCGCAAACCAATGCTAACTATGCTGCAAAGAAAGGTAGAGGCTCAAAAGCATGGGCGGTACGCCAAGGCAAGTAGACCGAAATCCATCTGCATCTACTACTAATCATCCAACTTGAGATATCTATCCGGAACATCTCGCTGGTATTAAGTTGCGAGTCCCACCCATAGTGTAAACTCAAAGCAACAGACAACTGCATTAAAAGAACTTTGCGTAAAGTAAACAATCCTTGCACCCGCAAGTACAAGCACCGTTGTTGTCCCCCTTGTGGCAACAACACATCCCCTAGACTCATGTTTCTATCACTCAAGATAGTCATCGAGGGGCATGAACCCACAATCAAGCATAACGTTCCCTCTTGGAGTTACTACCTACTACTTGGCCAAAGCAATAAACAGCAACGGAGAACATGCAAGAATTACTCAAGAACATAAATATAAAAGAGGTAAATCAAATATATTACTCACACACAATCTGAACATAATCTCATAATCCATCGGATCCCAGCAAACTCATCATAGCAACAGCATAAGGATTACATATGTGCCTCGATCATGTAGGGCATCTCACGAGGTCTAATCGGTGAAGAACAAAGAGGGGAGAAGAACATCACATAGCTACTGGTCATGGACCCATGGTCCAAGGGAGACTACTCACAACTCATCCGGGAGGCGTCCATGGTGGTGGAGAAGCTCCCGGTGGTGATCCTCCCCTCCGGCAGGGTGCCGGGAAGAATTCTCCTGGTGCTCCCGATCTTGGAAGCGCGTCGGTGGAGGAACAGAGATGAGATCGTGAAAAAGGGTTCCGTCCTCGAGGGTTTCGGGACGCGGTGTAAATATATGCCAAAGGGGGGCGTCAGAAGAGGCCAGGGGGGCCCAGGCGCCCTGGCGGCGCGGCCAGGAGGGGGGCCGCCCCCTCTGGTCGCCTGGAGCCCTGGTGGCCCCCCTCTGGCCCTACTTTGGCCGCATGGAAGCTTCCGGAACGCTGATTTTTTACATATTTTTCCCGGGATTTTTCTGGCAATTTACGTAATGGGAAAACCTGAAATACAGAAACAGCAGAAAACAGAAACTGGCACTGGGGTGCACTGAGTTAATAGGTTAGTCCAAATATGGTCAAAAGTGTATGGAAGTGCATAAATATCATTGCAATATCACACAAAAGAGGCATGGAGCAAGCAGAAATTATAGATACGTTTTGGACGTATCAACATCCCCAAGCTTAATTCCTGCTCGTCCTCGAGTAGGTAAATGATAACAAGCATAATTTATGTGGTGACATGCTATTAACCATATAAGAACTTTTCACAGTCACATGACAAATGCTTACTGAGACAATGAATCAGTAGTAATTAAGTTGTCTCATGAGAATATCACAAACAACTGAAAGTTTTACAATATGATACTGAAACACTCAATAGATTTGTAGTGAGCATGGTGTGCAAACATGACAAAGTGGTACCTTGCTTGCCCCCTTTAGTGAAGCAAAACATAAATGCAGGGGCACCTCCAAAGTTTAAGTGACGACTAGATACAATGATTTCAGAATAAACGATATCATAGTCATGCAGAAGACAATGGTACTTTGGGACAATGCACATTACACTCAGAATGACAATCCTGCTCTCAATAGTTGGAGCTTTAAAGAAGGTGGAGACTCTCGAACCGTGGCTTTTGATGGCAAGGTTGAAAACCCATGGTCGGAAACAAAAACTAAACATGTACCAGAGCTCTTGGTTTTTAAAAACAGAGGTAAAATTATTTTTTTGGAATATGCATATTTCGTCAACGAATGCTAGCAGATAACTCAATTACTTCTCGAGCTGGATAAGTTTCGAGGAACGGCTCCCGCACGAGGACGATCACATCCTCTTAATATCCTTTGTTTATCACTGCCAAAGTAATCTGATTTCTCATGAACAAAGCGTGAAGGAGGGTTTGTTTGTTGTATATTTTTTAATGAGTCGGGCGCACTCTTTGCCAGTTCCTTCTCATATTAGGGGTTTGCACATTAGACATGCAATCCCCGGGTGAAGCTTGTCCAACCTAAAAAGATCATGAATTAACTACTACTTCCTCATGAGCTAAAACAGAGGCACAAAAGAGAAATGCTTTTTTGATTAATTTCGAGATGGTACAAGATAGTCTTCGTTAGGAATGGCAGGTAAATACCATGTATAGGAAGGTATGGTGGACTCATATTGCATAACTGGTTTAAAGGATTTTGGATGCACAAGCAGTCAGTCCGCTTAGTACAGGCGAAGGTTAGCAAAAGACTGGGAGCGACCAATTAAGAGAGCAATGACGGTCATAATCATGCAGAGCGACAAAGCAACATTGAATCGGGCATGGAAGTTATATCGCTACTCAGAAATCAAAGATCATCAAGGCTTGATTGACTTTCTTTACAGTCTTAAATATGCGTGAGCATATGCCAAGTCAATCAAAATAAATTCTTGGTGGAAGATATCACTAAACCATACCACATCATAGGCAAACAAATCATGTTGGTACTTCAATAACACATAAAGAACCCCCCAGCTATTTGAGACTAACCATAAGAAAACATGAACTACTAAGCACCATTATGCACATAGCATTTTTATCATAGACGTATCAACCAGTGCAACAGAAGCCAACTCTCTTAACAAGATAAGCATGATAACTCAAAAGAGTTCCAGCAACCAACTAAACAAAAGCTCTTTAAAAAAGAAAAGCATGAAAACTAAGAGCTGAACATGACAGTAGCTATTGAAAGACCAAGAACATACACAGCAAAGATAAACATGAAAATTCTATGTTATGTTCTTGGTTGAAGTGGAGCGTGTTTCTCTCCCACACAAAGAAAGATGGGTTCCAACTCGTTATGAGCAGCAAGCAAAGCCAAAGAAAACTAAAAGCAAGACGCTCCAAGCATTGCACATAACACATGAAGTGATTAAAATATAGTGGAACGAAAGACGAACTGATAATTGTTGATGGAGAAGGGGATGCACGGGGGCATCCCCAAGCTTAGACGCTTGAGTCTTCTTGAATATTTCTTGGGGGTGCACGGGGGCATCCCTAAGCTTGAGCGTTTGACACTCCTGAATCTTTTTATCATATTCCGTTGCACACTTGAAAACGCCCTTCATACATAACTCATCATAATCTGATTAGCGAGGTTAGTACCCATGATAAAATAATTTTTCCTTGCTGGAAATAAAGATAATCTTGAAGGTCTACTGTTTCTCAAGATTGCCAAAAGGTTTTTGCAAAGAAAAAGCAAGCTCAAGGTTTGCAAAACGAAGGAAAGGCAAAACAGGACAGAATCTGTGAAAAATAGACCAGCAGGTAGTAAATAATTTTTTCGGGGCAATTCTGCAACTCAAATCAAAAAACTCAGAACAGACGCCCGAAAGCCAATTGTATAGAGCACGCTGTAGAACAAATTCAGACCAAAAAGATGATATGGTTATTTTATACGAATTTTTCTGTCCAAGGACAAAATCTGTTTTCCTGGACAGCACGTCACAACTTTTGAACTTTCTTGCAATCGGAGGCTAAACATGGCACAAAGCTGAAAAATAAAGATACAATGATGTTGCTACAGTAGTAAGAAACATCAAGACCACTAAAACTGAAAGAACAAACTGAATGCAAAGATAACAAGGGTTGTCTCCCTAGAGCTCTTTCTTTATAGCCATCAAGATAGGCTTAAGACTTTAATGATGTTCTCGTAGGAATAAGAGTTGAAGAACAAAAGAGAGTATCAAGAAGCAAATACCAAACACGTTTAAGCCTATCATGCTTCCTATGCATAGGAATATTGCAATACAATAATTCATTGAAGCACAAAGCAATAAGCATAGGAAGACAAAACAAGTGCAGCTTCAAAACCTTCAACATAAAGAGAGGGAACTTGATGTCATTGAAATATCTATAAGCATATGTTCCCTTCTCATAATAATTTTCAGTGGGATCACGAATAAACTCAACAATATAAGCATCACATAAAGCATCGTTACCATGATCCACATGCAAAAAGGTATCATTACTCTTCATATAAGAAAAATCTTTCTTATTAGGAATAGTGAGAGTAAAGCAATCATAACCATCACGGTAATCATTGTATTTAGGAGGCATATCATAATCATAATAAATTTTATCCTCAATAGTAGGTGGACTGAAAACATCATATTCAACATTGTAATCATATATAGGAAGCAAAGTATCATCAAAGTAAATTTTCTCTTCAAAAGTTGGGGGACTAAAAATATCATGTTCATCAAACGTGTCATCTCCAAGCTGAGCATTCCATGTCATTAGCAATATAGATATTCAAAGAAAGCATACTAATAACATCACCACCATCATGATTGTTATGCAAATAATAAAGTTCCATAGGTTTTTCAATTTTCTCTTCAAATACATCATGTCCCAAAGCAAGGTAGAGCTTATAAAGCTCTCTCATATTTTTGTTGTTTTCCATTAAGCAAAACTAGTGAAAAGACATAAAGAAAACTGAAAGGTAAACTAACAAGACTAAAAAGCAAAGAAAAAAGATAGCATGCAACTCCCCTATCTTGAAGAGTGGAGTCCCCGGCGACGGCGCCAGAACTTTGCTTGATAGCTTCTCGCCCCTCGTTGGTTACCCCAAGTGGAAGGTTTGAGATGCAGTGTAGCGGTAGTTTTCCCTTGGCAAAGATACCAAGGATCGAATCCCCTGAGACTCCGAGGGTCAACAAGAAGGTGTCAACTGCTAGCGGCGCAACTTAGCGATTGACAGGACCTGCACACAGATACAAATAACTTTGCTCCCAACGAGTACAGAGAGGTTGTCAATCCCTCCGGCCTTGTCGTTTACAAAGGATCAAACGCAAGAGATAATAGTGATAGGTATGACTGCAACTAGTAAGCAAGAACAGAAAGTAAATAGCGGGTGTGACAAGTGATGGTAATATGGACCGGGGTCCCATGATGTTCACTAGTGATGTCTCTCTCCTAAAAGACGATAAAACATCTAAGTGAGGTAAACGAATTACAGCTGGGCAATTGACAGGATTATGTGCGCAAACCAATGCTAACTATGCTGCAAAGAAAGGTAGAGGCTCAAAAGCAAGGGCGGTACGCCAAGGCAAGTAGACCGAAATCCATCTGCATCTACTACTAATCATCCACCTTGAGATATCTATCCAGAACATCTCGCTGGTATTAAGTTGCGAGTCCCACCCATAGTGTAAACTCAAAGCAACAGACAACTGCATTAAAAGAACTTTGCGTAAAGTAAAGAATCCTTGCACCCGCAAGTACAAGCACCGTTGTTTTCCCCCTTGTGGCAACAACACATCCCCTAGACTCATGTTTCTGTCACTCAAGCTAGTCATCGAGGGGCATGAACCCACAATCAAGCATAACGTTCCCTCTTGGAGTTACTACCTACTACTTGGCCAAAGCAATAAACAGCAACGAAGAACATGCAAGAATTACTCAAGAACATAAATATAAAAGAGGTAAATCAAATATATTACTCACACACAATCTGAACATAATCTCATAATCCATCGGATCCCGGCAAACTCATCATAGCAACAGCATAAGGATTACATATGTGCCTCGATCATGTAGGGCAGCTCACGAGGTCTAATCGGTGAAGAACAAAGAGGGGAGGAGAACATCACATAGCTACTGGTCATGGACCCATGGTCCAAGGGAGACTACTCACAACTCATCTGGGAGGCGTCCATGGTGGTGGAGAAGCTCCCGATGGTGATCCTCCCCTCCGGCAGGGTGCCGGGAAGAGTTCTCCTGGTGCTCCCGATCTTGGAAGCGCGGCGGCGGCGGAACAGAGATGAGATCGCGAAAAAGGGTCCGTCCTCGAGGGTTTCGGGACGCGGTGTAAATATATGCCAAAGGGGGGCGTCAGAAGAGGCCAGGGGGGCCCAGGCGCCCTGGCGGCGCGGCCAGGAGGGGGGCCGCCCCCTCTGGTCGCCTGGAGCCCTGGTGGCCCCCCTCTGGCCCTACTTTGGCTGCATGGAAGCTTCTGGAACGCTGATTTTTTATATATTTTTCCCGGGATTTTTCTGGCAATTTACGTAATGGGAAAACCTGAAATACAAAAACAGCAGAAAACAGAAACTGGCACTGGGGTGCACTGAGTTAATAGGTTAGTCCAAATATGATCAAAAGTGTATGGAAGTGCATAAATATCATAGCAATATCACACAAAAGAGGCATGGAGCAAGCAGAAATTATAGATACGTTTTGGACGTATCAGTGAGTCGAACACTCAACACTTCGCCTTATTAAGGACCTAGGGGAATACATTGTGTACAAAGAATGCTTACGGTGGGTTGCCGGAGTGACAGAAACTGAACCCTAGTTCGCACGCTTTTGCACAAGAGAACACTAGATCTTCGATCGTATTGCTATGGTTAGGCTTTTGCCTTAAATACTATCTTGTATTTGCGGATGCTTGCAAGGTGTTTAATCATAAGAGTGCACTCATCTTAGTCTAGAGTGTGTACTAGCATAGATCCACCCACTCAACACTTATCAACACATCACATAGTACCGATACGGAATATGGCGAAAGCACATGACTACATCTCCCGTGTGTCCTCAAGAACACTTTAGCCTTTATAAGTTTAGTTGCTAGGCCTCTCCTTTGCTCAGAAAGGATTGGGCCACTTGTTACTCTCAGTGCCTTTTACTTTGCTCGCTTTTACTTTCCTGTTGCTTATATCAAGAAAACCCCTAAAAAGTTATCTTTCAGTGCTTGCAGTTATTCCTTGCTCAGAATCACTTATCAATACCTTCTGCTCCTCGTTGGGTTCGACACTCTTACTTATCGAAAACGCTGCAATAGATCCCTTACGGTTGTGGGTCATCAAGTACCGTTTTCTGGCGCCGTTGCCGGGGAGTGTAGCGCTATTGGTAAGTGAAGCTGGTAAGGAAGTTTTTATATTTCTGTTTTTATTTTGCTGTTGCTGCTCTTTGTCCTTATGGACAACCTTGCTATTGGATCGTTGCTTGTGGGAAGACGCCCCACATCTGTGGTGGTTGCTCCTCCCCCTACTGAAATTGTGCCCTATAAAATACCAACTGGTATATCGATTATGTTTTGGCTAATCGTTATGCAGGAGACAGACATCCCGGTGAACACTTGCTATATCTATCACAACTATGTTCATTATTTAAGCTTGCAGGTGTATCAATGGAGTTTGTCATGAGGAAATTGTTCTCCGTATCGCTTATAGATAAAGCTTCAGATTGGTATAAGCTTCTCGATAACTCACACTTGCTTGATTGGCAAGAGCTTATGTCTCTCTTTTATACCAAGTTTTATCCTCTTCATGAAATTCATCGAGACAGGAACTATATCTATAACTTTAGGCCTCGTGACGGAGAAAGCATTGCTCAAGCTTGGGGGAGATTGAAGTCCCTAATGCTCAAATGTCCTATTCATGAGCTCCCCAAGAAAATTATACTTACAAATTTTTATGCCAGTCTTTCTCGTTAGGATAAGGAGATGCTGGATGCCTCCTCTAGTGGGGTATTTCAGACAAAGAGTGTTGAAGAAAGGTGGGATCTCATTGAAAGGATCCAGAGGAATACCGAAGATTGGGAAATCGATAAAGGTATTGAACCCGCTATAAATTATGAGCATGATTATGTTGAGAGCTATGTGAAAAATGATTACTTCAATACCTTTTGCTCTAAGATTGGTCTTGATTCCCATCTAATGATTGATTTCTGTAAGGATTTTGCCTCTCACGTTGATTCTTTTAAAAAGAAGAGAGATCAGCATTCTGAACCTTTCAAAGAGTTACCTGTTGATATTCATGTTGCTGACCCTATTTTGCCTGCAGTTATATATGAAAAGCCACCTTTTCCCGAAAGGATAAGGGAGCACTCTCTTGTGACAGGCATAATAAATAAAAGTGAGAGAAGAATTGATGAGCCCGAGGACCAGATCAAGGTCGATCCTCAAGTTGCATTGGTTAAAGACCTTATTACTAATGATGTTTTGGATTCCAATGTAAATTTTTGTGCTGTTTCCACTAACCTTGTCACAGCCAAGAATAAAGGCCCAATTTCAGGTACTCCAGTAGTATCTGTTAAAATAGGAGATCACAATTATTATGGGCTATGCGATTTGGGATCGAGTGCTAGTGCTATCCCCTATTCACTTTATCAAGAGATCATAGGTGAGATTTCACCTTGTGAACTTGAAGAAGTTGATGTTACCATTCATCTTGCAAACAGAGCAACTATCTCTCCTATCGGAATTGTGAGAGACGTTGAAGTCCTATGTGGAAAGGTAAAATACCCTACCGACTTTCTAGTACTTGGTTCAGTGAGGGACAATTTTTGTCCTATTATTTTTGGTAGACCTTTTCTCAGAACTTGTGGAGCTATAATAGATTGCAAGAAAGGTAAAGTTTCTGTTGAATTCAATGGTGAGCTATATGAATTTAACTTTTCTAAGTTCTCTAAGCAGCATCGTGGTACCGATTTACCTAGTGATGATAAAATTATTGAAAGTATTGCTTCTATTGCTATTCCCCCTAATGATCCTTTGCAGCACTATATGGAGGACCACGAGAATGATTTGCATATGCAGGAAAGAAATGAACTAGATGAAATATTCTTGAGACAAGCTGCTATCCTGAAGCACAACCTTCCGGTTGAACCTTTGGGAATTTTATCAAAACCAAAAGAAGACCCGGTGTTCGATCTTAAACCTCTTCCCGATACGCTCAAGTATGCTTATTTAGATGAAAAGAAAGTATATCCTGTTATTATCAACTCTAACCTTTCAGGATATGAAGAAGAGCGACTATTGGAAGTACTTCGTAAACACCGAGGTACAACTGGCTATACCCTTGATGACCTTAAGGGGATTAGTCCATCTATCTGTCAACATACTATCAACCTTGAGCCCGATGCTAAACCAGTTGTTGATCATCAACGACGGTTGAACCCGAAGATGATGGATGTTGTAAGAACTGAGATTCTCAAGCTTCTAGCCGCAGGTATTATCTACCCTATAGCTGATAGTAAGTGGGTAAGCCCGGTACATTGTGTTCCTAAGAAAGGAGGTACAACTGTGGTTCCTAATGATAAGAATGAACTAATACCTCAGAGAATTATTATTGGATATAGAATGTGTATTGATTACAGGAAGCTGAACAAGGCAACCAGGAAGGATCACTACCCGTTGCCGTTCATCGACCAAATGCTTGAAAGGTTATCCAAAAATACCCAATTTTGTTACCTCGATGGTTATTCTGGCTTCTCTCAAATTCATGTTAACACTGCTGATCAAGAGAAGACCACTTTTACTTGTCCCTTTGGTACTTATGCTTACATGCGTATGCCTTTTGGTTTATGTAATGCCCCTGCTACTTTTCAAAGGTGTATGTCTGCTATATTTCATGGTTTCTGTGAGGAGATTGTGGAAGTCTTCATGGATGATTTCTCCGTCTATGGAACTTCCTTTGACCATTGTCTCCACAACCTTAATAAAGTTTTATAGAGATGTGAGGTGACAAATCTGGTACTCAACTGGGAGAAGTGCCACTTCATGGTTAACGAAGGAATTGTTCTTGGTCACAAGATTTCCGAAAGGGGAATTGAGGTGGACAAGGCCAAGATCGAAGCAATTGAGAGGATGCCCTATCCAAGGGACATCAAAGGTATTCGCAGTTTTCTCGGTCATGCTGGTTTCTATAGAAGATTTATTAAAGACTTTTCAAAGACTTCGAGACCCCTCACTAATCTTCTCCAGAAGGACGTTCCTTTTGTATTTTATGAAGATTGTAAGGAGGCTTTTGAAGTTCTTAAGGAAGCTTTAATAACCGCTCCTATAGTACAACCACCTGACTGGAATTTACCTTTTGAGATTATGTGTGATGCTAGTGATTTTGCTGTTGGAGCTGTTTTAGGGCAAAGGGTTGATAAGAAATTGAATGTTATACATTATGCTAGTAAAACCCTTGATAGTGCTCAAAAGAATTATGCTACTACTGAGAAGGAATTCTTAGCTGTAGTGTTTGCTTGTGATAAGTTTAGGCAGTATATTGTTGATTCCAAAGTTATTATTCATACTGACCATGCTGCCATTAAGTACCTTATGACAAAGATGGATGCCAAGCCAAGGCTTATCAGATGGGTACTCCTTCTTCAAGAATTTGATCTGCAGATTGTTGATAGGAAAGGAGAAGACAATCCGGTGGCGGACCATCTTTCAAGGATGGAAGATATACTGCATGATCCCATCCCAGTCAACGACAGTTTTCCAGACGAGCAACTTGCCGTTGTAAAAGTACAATCTCTTTCCGATCCTTGGTTTGCAGATTATGCTAATTTTATCGTTGCGAAGTATTTGCCTCCAGGTTTAACATTTCAGCAAAGGAAGAAGTTCTTTCATGATTTGAGGCACTACTTTTGGGATGACCCACATCTTTTCAAAGAAGGTCCAGACGGGATCGTGAGAAGATGCATACCGGAACATGAGCAGAAGGACATTCTGAGACAATGTCATGATAGTCCCTACGGAGGACATCATGCCGGTGAGAGGACCGCACATAAGGTTCTCCAATCAGGTTTTTATTGGCCTACTCTCTTTAAGGATGCTAGAAATTGTGTTTTAGCCTGTGATAAATGTCAGAGAGTTGGTAACATTAGTAGAAGGAATGAGATGCCTATGAATTACTCACTAGTGATTGAACCTTTTGATTGCTAGGGTTTTGATTTTATGGGTCCTTTTCCTTCTTCGCACAAGTACACTCACATTTTAGTAGCTGTTGATTATGTGACCAAGTGGGCTGAAGCAATCCCCACTGAAAGTGCTGATCACAAGACATCTTTGAAAATGCTCAAAGATGTGATTTTCCCTAGGTTTGGTGTACCTAGGTATCTCATGACTGATGGAGGATCACACTTCACGCATGGAGCTTTTAGAAAAGCTTTAGCCAAGTACGATGTCAATCATAGAATTGCTTCACCGTACCATCCTCAAACTAGTGGGCAAGTTGAGCTCACCAATAGAGAGATCAAGTTGATCTTGCAGAAGACAGTAAATAGAAATAGAAAGGACTGGTCAAATAAGTTAGGAGATGCTTTGTGGGCGTATAGAACTGCTTACAAAAACCCCATGGGCATGTCCCCCTATAAGATGGTTTATGGCAAGGTGATGGCTTCTCGCCCCTCGTTGGTTACCCCAAGTGGAAGGTTTGAGATGCAGTGTAGCGGAAGTTTTCCCTTGGCAAAGATACCAAGGATCGATTTCCCCGAGACTCCCAGTTTCAACAAGAAGGTGTCAACTGCTAACGGCGCCAGATATTAGCAATCAACGTGGACCTGCACACAGATACAAATAACTTTGCTCCCAACGAGTACAGAGAGGTTGTCAATCCCTCCGGCCTTGTCGTTTACAAAGGGTCAAACACAAGTGCTAATAGTGATAGGTTTTGCTGCAAATAGTAAGTAAAAGCGGAAAGTAAATAGCGGATGGGATCAATGATGGTAATATGGACCGGGGTCCCATGATGTTCACTAGTGATGTCTCTCTCCCAAAAGACGATAAAACAACTATGTGAGGTAAACGAATTACAGCTGGGCAATTGACAGGACCATGTGCGCAAACTAATGCTGACTATGTTGCAAGAAAGGTAGAGGTTCAAAGCATGGGCGGTACGCCAAGGCAAGTAGACCGAAATCCATCTGCATCTACTACTAATCATCCACCTTGAGATATCTATCCAGAACATCTCGCTGGTATTAAGTTGCGAGTCCCACCCATAGTGTAAACTCAAAGCAACAGACAACTGCATTAAAAGAACTTTGCGTAAAGTAAACAATCCTTGCACCCGCGGGCACAAGCACCGTTGTTTTCCCCCTGTGGCAACAGCACATCCCCTGGACTCACGTTTCTGTCACTCAAACTAGTCATCGAGGGGCATGAACCCACAATCGAGCATAACGTTCCCTCTTGGAGTCACTACCTACTACTTGGCCAAAACAATAAATAGCAACGGAGAACATGCAAGAATTACTTACGAACATAAATATAAAAGAGGTAAATCAAATATATTACTCAAACACAATCTGAACATAATCTCACAATTCATCGGATCCCAGCAAAATCATCATAGCAACAGCATAAGGATTACATATGTGCCTCGATCATGTAGGGCAGCTCACGAGGTCTAATTAGTGAAGCACAAGAAGGGGAGGAGAACATCACATAGCTACTGGTCATGGACCCATGGTCCAAGGGAGACTACTCACAACTCATCCGGGAGGCGTCCATGGTGGTGGAGAGGCTCCTGGTGGTGATCCTCCCCTCCGGCAGGGTGCCGGGAAGAGTTCTCCTGGTGCTCCCGATCTTGGAAGCGTGGCGGCGGCGGAACAGAGATGAGATGGCGAAAAAGGGTTCCAGTCTCGAGGGTTTTGGGACACGATATAAATATATGCCAAAGGGGGGCATCAGCGGAGGCCTGGGGGGCCCAGGCGCCCCCCCGGCGCGGCCAGGAGGGGGGCCGCGCCACCAGGGCGCCTGGAGCCCTGGTGGCCCCCCTCCGGCTCTACTTCAGGTGCCGGGAAGCTTCTGGAACGCTGATTTTTTATATAATTTTTCCTGGATTTTTCTGGCAGTTTTCGTAATGGGAAAACCTAAAATACAAAAACAGCAGAAAACAGAAACTGGCACTGGGGTGCACTGGGTTAATAGGTTAGTCCAAATATGATCAAAAGTGTATGGAAGTGTATAAATATCATAGCAATATCACCCAAAAGAGGCATGGAGCAAGCATAAATTATAGATACGTTTTGGACGTATCAACATCCCCAAGCTCAATTCCTGCTTGTCCTCGAGTAGGTAAATGATAACAAGAATAATTTCTGTGCTGACATGCTATTAACCATATAGGACTTTTCATAGTCATATAACAAAAGCTTACCGAGATAATGAATCTGTAGTAATTAAGTTGCCTTATGAGAAAATCACAAAGAACTGAAAGTTTTACAACATGATACTGAAACATCAAATAGATTTGTAATGAGCATGGTGTGCAAATATGACAAAGTGATATCTCACTTGCCCCCTTTAGTGAAGCAAAACATAAATGCAGGGGCACCTCCAAGGTTTTAGTGATGACTAGATACAATGATTTCAGAATAAACGATATCACAATCATGCAAAAGACAATGCTACTTTGGGACAATGCACATTACACTCAGAATGACAATCATGTTCTCAGTAGTTGGTGCTTTAAAAGAAGGTGGAGACTCTCGAACCGTGGCTTTTGTTGGCAAGGTTGAAAACCCGTAGTCAGAAACAAAGACAAAACATGTACCAGAGCTCTTGGTTTTAAAAACAGAGGTAATATTTATATATTTTTTTAGATTATGCATGTTTCGTTAACGAATGCTAGCAGATAACTCAATCACTTCTTGAGATGGACAAGTTTCGAGGAACGGCTCCTGAATGAGGACGATCACATCCTCTTAATCTCCTTTGTTTATCACTGCCAAAGTTTTCTGATTTCTCATGAACAAAGCGTGAAGGAGGGTTTGTTTGTTATATTATTTTTGAGCCGGGCGCACTCTTTGCCAGTTCCTTCTCGTATTATGGGTTCGCACATTAGACATGCAATCCCGGGGTGAAGCTTATCCAACTTAAAAAGATTATGAATTAACTACTACTTCCTCATGAACTTAAAACAGAGGCACAAAACAGAAATGCATTTTTTTTGAATAATTTCGAGATGGTACATGAAAGTCTTCGTTAGGAATGGCAGGTAAATACCATGTATAGGAAGGTATGGTGGACTCATATGGCATAACTGGTTTAAAGGATTTTGGATGCACAAGCAGTCAGTCCGCTTAGTACAGGCGAACGTTAGCAAAAGACTGGGAGAGACCAACTAAGAGAGCAATGACGGTCATAATCATGCAGAGCGACAAAGCAACATTGAATCAGGCATGGAAGTTATATCGCTACTCAGAAACAAAAGATCATCAAGGCTTGACAGACTTTCTTTACAGTCTTAAATATGCGTGAGCATACGCCAAGTCAATCAAAATAAATTCTCGAAGGAAGATATTACTAAACCATACCACATCATAAGCAAACAAATCATGTTGGTACTCCAATAACACATTGGGAATCCCCCAACTATTTGAGACTAACCATAAGAAAAGATGAACTACTAAGCACCATTATGCACGTAGCATTTTTATCATAGACATATCAACCAATGCAACAGAAGCAAACTCTCTTAATAAGATAAGCATGATAACTAAAGAGAGTTCAAGCAACCAACTAAACAAAAGCTCTTTAAAAAGATAAGCATGAATACTAAGAGCTAAGCATGATAGTAGCTATTGAAAGACAAATAACACACACAACAAAGATAGACATGAAAATTCTATGTTATGTTCTAGGTAGAAGTGGAGCGTGTTTCTCTCCCACATAAAGAAAGCTGAGTTCCGACTCGTTATGAAAAGCTAAAGAAAACTAAAAGGGAAACTAAAAGCAAGACGCTCCAAGCATAGCACATAACACATGAAGTGATAAAAATATAGCGAAACGAAAGACGAACTGATAATGTTGATGGAGAAGGGGATGCACGGGGGCATCCCCAATCTTAGATGCTTGAGTCTTCTTGAATATTTCTTGGGGGTGCATGGGGGCATCCCCAAGCTTGAGCGTTTGACACTCCTGAATCTTTTTATCATCTTCCCTCGCACACTTGAAAACTCCCTTCATACATAACTCATCATAATCTGATTAGCGAGGTTAGTACGCTTAATAAAATAATTGTTCCTTGCTGGAAATAAGGATATTCTTGAAGTTCTACTGTTTCTCAAGATTGCCAAAAGGTTTTTGCAAAGGAAAAGCAAGCTCAAGGTTTGCAAAATGAAGGAAAGGCAAAACAGGACAGAATCTGTGGAAAACAGAACAGCAGGTAGTAAATGATTTTTTCGGGGCACTTCTGCAACTCTAATAAAAAAACTCAGAACAGACGCACGAAAGACAATTATATAGAGCACGCTGTCGAAAAAATTCAGACCAAAAAGATGACCTGGTGATTTTATATGAATTTTTCTATCCAAGGACATAATCTGTTTCCTGGACAGCACGTCACAACTTTTGAACTTTCTTGCAATTAGAGGCTACACTTCGGACAAAGTTGAAAAGCAAATATACAATGATGATGCTACTGTAGTAACAGCATCAAGACACAACAAAAAAAATTTATTCATGTGGGCTGCCTCCCAAAAGCGCTTTCCTTTATAGCCATAAAGATAGGCTTAAGACTTTAATGATGCTCTCGTAGGAATAAGAGTTGAAGAACAAAAGAGAGCATCAAGAAGCAAATACCAAACACATTTAAGCCTACCATGCTTCCTATGCATAGGAATATTGCAATACAATAATTCATTGAGGCACAAAGCAATAAGCATAGGAAGACAAAACAAGTGCAGCTTCAAAACCTCCAACATAAAGAGAGGGAACTTGATATCATTGAAATACCTATAAGCATATGTTCCCTTCTCATAATAATTTTCAGTGGGATCACGAATAAACTCAAAAATATAAGCATCACATAAAGCATTGTTACCATGATCCACATGCAAAAAAGTATCATTACTCTTCATATAAGCAAAATCTTTCTTATTAGGAATAGTGACAGTAAAGCAATCATAACCATCATGGTAATCATTGTATTTAGGAGGCATATCATAAGCATAATAATCTTTATCCTCAATAGTAGGCGGACTGAAAACATCATATTCATCATTGTAATCATCAGATATAGGAAGCAAAGTATCATCAAAGTAAATTTTCTCTTCAAAAGTTGGGGGACTAAAAATATCATGTTCATCAAACGTGTCATCCCCAAGCTTAGAGCTTTCCATGTCATTAGTGATATTGATATTCAAAGAAAGCATACTAATAACATCACCACCATCATGATTGTTATGCAAATAATAAAGTTCCATAGGTTTTTTAATTTTCTCTTCAAACACATCATGTCCCAAAGCAAGGTAGAGCTTATAAAGCTCTCTCATATTTTTGTTGTTTTCCATTAAGCAAAACTAGTGAAAAGACATAAAGAAAACTGAAAGGTAAACTAACAAGACTAAAAAGCAAAGATAAAAGATAGCGTGCAACTCCTCTATCTTGAAGAGTGGAGTCCCCGGCAACGGCGCCCGAAAACTTTGCTTGATGGCTTCTCGCCCCTCGTTGGTTACCCCAACTGGAAGGTTTGAGATGCAGTGTAGCGGAAGTTTTCCCTTGGCAAAGATACCAAGGATCGATTTCCCTGAGACTCCCAGTTTCAACAAGAAGGTGTCAACTGCTAACGGCGCCAGATATTAGCAATCAACGTGGACCTGCACACAGATACAAATAACTTTGCTCCCAACGAGTACAGAGAGGTTGTCAATCCCTCCGACCTTGTCGTTTACAAAGGGTCAAACACAAGTGATAATAGTGATAGGTTTTTCTGCAAATAGTAAGTAAAAGCGGAAAGTAAATAGCGGATGTGATCAATGATGGTAATATGGACCGGGGTCCCATGATGTTCACTAGTGATGTCTCTCTCCCAAAAGACGATAAAACAGCTATGTGAGGTAAACGAATTACAGCTGGGCAATTGACAGGACCATGTGCGCAAACCAATGCTGACTATGTTGCAAGAAAGGTAGAGGTTCAAAGCATGGGCAGTACGCCAAGGCAAGTAGACCGAAATCCATCTGCATCTACTACTAATCATCCACCTTGAGATATCTATCCAGAACATCTCGCTGGTATTAAGTTGCGAGTCCCACCCATAGTGTAAACTCAAAGCAACAGACAACTGCATTAAAAGAACTTTGCGTAAAGTAAACAATCCTTGCACCCGCGGGCACAAGCACCGTTGTTTTCTACCTTGTGGCAACAGCACATCCCCTAGACTCATGTTTCTGTCACTCAAACTAGTCATCGAGGGGCATGAACCCACAATCGAGCATAACGTTCCCTCTTGGAGTCACTACCTACTACTTGGCCAAAGTAATAAATAGCAACGGAGAACATGCAAGAATTACTTACGAACATAAATATAAAAGAGGTAAATCAAATATATTACTCAAACACAATCTGAACATAATCTCACAATTCATCGGATCCCAGCAAACTCATCATAGCAACAGCATAAGGATTACATATGTGCCTCGATCATGTAGGGCAGCTCACGAGGTCTAATTAGTGAAGCACAAGAAGGGTAGGAGAACATCACATAGCTACTGGTCATGGACCCATGGTCCAAGGGAGACTACTCACAACTCATCCGGGAGGCGTCCATGGTGGTGGAGAGGCTCCCGGTGGTGATCCTCCCCTCCGGTAGGGTGCCGGGAAGAGTTCTCCTGGTGCTCCCGATCTTGGAAGCGCGGCGGCGGCGGAACAGAGATGAGATCGCGAAAAAGGGTTCCAGTCTCGAGGGTTTTGGGACATGATATAAATATATGCCAAAGGGGGGCATCAGCGGAGGCCTGGGGGGCCCAGGCGCCCCCCCGGCGCGGCCAGGAGGGGGGCCGCGCCACCAGGGTGCCTGGAGCCCTGGTGGCCCCTCTCCGGCTCTACTTCGGGTGCCGGGAAGCTTCTGGAACGCTGATTTTTTATGTAATTTTTCCGGGATTTTTCTGGCAGTTTTCGTAATGGGAAAACCTAAAATACAAAAACAGCAGAAAACAGAAACTGGCACTGGGGTGCACTGAGTTAATAGGTTAGTCCAAATATGATCAAAAGTGTATGGAAGTGTATAAATATCATAGCAATATCACCCAAAAGAGGCATGGAGCAAGCAGAAATTATAGATACGTTTTGGACGTATCACAAGGCTTGCCATTTGCCATTAGAATTAGAGCACAAAGCTTTCTGGGCTGTTAGAGAGCTTAATGCTGACCCAAAGTTAGCTGGTGAGAAGCGTCTCATGAACTTGACTTCTCTAGATGAGTGGAGAAGTGAAGCTTACGAGAGCGCTAAAATGTTCAAGGAAAAGGTAAAGAAGTGTCATGATAAGAGGATTCTGAAACGTGAATTTAATGTTGGTGATAAAGTTTTGTTGTTTAGATCCCGTTTCAGGTTTTCTCCAGGCAAACTACTTTCCAGGTGGGAAGGGCCATTTCATATTGAAGAAGTCTATCGGTCTGGTGCAATCAAGATTAATAACTTTGAAGGCACCAAACCTCAAGTTGTGAATGGGCAAAGACTTAAGCATTACATAGCAGGAGACCCTGTCAATGTTGATGTGAATATGATATACACAACAACTCATGAAGAACATGTTGCTGCCCTGTTTCAGACACCAGCAGAAGCAGAATAAGAAAAGGTATGTATTACGGTAAGGAAACATCGCGAACCGCCATAAAAGTTCCATATTATGAGTTTTTGCAAAGTTAGTAAAATTCTAAGCCTAAGTGGAGCCGGAGACAAGCTCCAGGGGGCCCAGGCGCCCCCCTGGCGCGCCCTACCTCCTGGCCGCGCCGGGAGGCCGCCTGGGCACCCAGGAGTCCGTCTCCGACCCCGTTTTAGCTCGTTACCTTCCTTTCTGTGCATAAATTTTTGCTATATATTTGCCCGGATTGTTCCAACAACGTATCTCGCGATTTCGTGTGTTTTCTTTTCGATCTGTTTCTGCCAGGAAATCTTTTAGCTGGACCTAGGTGCCATGGCTTCTCCAAGTTCCCCCAAGGACAAGTTCATCGTCAACGTCATCAACCCTTACCTCGCTGAGGTGAAGAAGCACCCTCAGGTTGTTCGGATGGAGGACGGTGTCCTCCATCAAGAAGATCTGAAGGGACCTATCAAGGAGGGGAGCATCCAGGCCAGGCTAGAAGAAGTGGAGCAAGAAGCCTTCAAGTACAAGAAGATGATCGAGCGTGGTGTTGAAGCTAACTTTGACATCATCAACGAGTTGAAGACCTACTTCCTGAAAGAGATGAAGGAGATGTGGAAAAGCATCACCGCATCTAAAGAAAGAATTGAAGAGCTCCAAGGGCAAATTTATGATCTACATCACTAGAACTGTGAGTATGAACTATGGTTTATGCGCATGGGTATGGGTGCTGCATGCAGGATTCATGAGACAAACTTCTCATATGAGACTGGAGAACCCCTTCCATGGAAGCGCTTCGCCGAGGACTACGTGATCAACGTCAATAAGAATGAGGAGTGAAATCTCCTTGGGTAATGGCATCCCCTTGGCTTGTTCCAAGCTTGGGGGAGTGCCCGGTATCTTTATCTTTATCTTTTGTCTTTTAGAGTCAAGTAGAGTCGTATCATGTCTAGGGAGGTTATTTTATGAAATAGGTGTGTGCATTGAGGTCTATCACTCCTTCTGTGAAGAGATTGTATCCGTGAGTGTGGAGTCGTCTATGATGGAATATTAATGAGAAGTCTATTGGTTCCTTTGCTGCACTCGGTATTCTCTTCACGCAATCGACCTTATATGATGATCCTTATGGGGAGTATTGACCTTATATCAGGTATGGCTTTGAAAACTTTATTTAATCTTGGCAAACATAGCTTTGGTCATAACAACAAGCATGATTTTCTTAAAGTAGCGACATAGCCAAAACCTTTATGTTATTATGCTTGAAGTGTTATGCTGACAAGGAAGACAACTTGATGTGTTATGCTTATTTTAGTGTTTATGCTTTATATTGCTTTGCATCTAAGTCATCATCAATTGTCTGTTCTCTCAAAGCCTTTGCTAGCCTAAACTCTGTACTAAGCGGAATTCTGCTTGTGCATCCATACCCTTAAACCAATACCTTCCACATGAGTCAACCATACCTTCCTATTCGTGGTATTCCACTACCACCTCCTAAAGTATAGAATTTGTGTGTTATCCTTAAATGTTCAAAATCTTCTATTTTGTGCCCCTATTTTAGCTCATGAGGAAATAGTAGTTAATTCATGATCTTTTTAAGTTGGACAAGTTTTACCCTGGGATTGCATGTCTAATCTGCAAACCCCTAATACGAGAAGGAACTGGCATGAGTGCGCCCGGCTCATAAAAGATAATACAACAAACAAACCCTCCTTCACGCTTTGTTCATGAGAAATCAGAAAACTTTGGCAGCGATAAACAAAGGAGATTAAGGGGATGTGATCGTCCCCGTACGGGAGCCGTTCCTCGAAACTTGTCCAGCTCGAGAAGTAATTGAGTTAACTATTAGCATTCGTTGACAAATCATGCACCTCACAAAACTTGTTTTCCTTCTGTTTGATTTAAGGATAGCACATGAGTTTTCCCTACTTCCCTAGAGCAGGGCCTATCTCTTAGTTTTTGGATGAGTCAGTTATTCCTACTTCCTTCTATTCTTAAAGAGAGCATACATTTGATGTTGACGAGGATTCATTCATATAAAGTTGCATTAAGATTTATCATACCATATCCTTGTTGACATTATCATTTGATATGTAAGTTGTTTGTCAAGCCCAGCTAAAGCAAACATCTTCCTTTGTGTTAACACTTTCACTTCTTGCCTAATAACATGTTCTTTCAAAAGCTTCAATTAATCTCATCAAGACATAAAGAGAAAGAGCAAAAGTAAAAGCTATTAGTTGTTCTTTGACCAAAGGACATGTTTGCCATGATTTGATGAGTTTCCTTAGCCCTACTTTCGATTATAAGTGTTAGCACTCTTTTATAAGGTCCTTATGAGTTGAAGATTGCTATTGAGGATATTTGAGTTTGGTGAAGAAACTGTGATGCTTCTTGTCCGTATTCTATTTATCGACACTTCACTCTCTAAACTTGTGGACAGGTTTACCGAGCTCAGTATTCGTTTGGGGACAAGCGAGGTCTAAGCTTGGGGGTGTTGATACGTCCCAAATGCATCACTATTTTATATCGTAATTCATCCTTATTCATTGATATATTTCACATTACGATGATGTTCTTATGTTGTTTTGGCCTATTTTACACAGTTTGCAACTTTCCGTTACCGAAGTAGCAGACGCAGGATTCAGCGGTGAAAAGTGGACGCTGAGTTGCTGAAGAAGAATACCTCCAAATTACCTGAAATCGACGGAGGGTATTTTCCAGAAGGATTACGAAGAAACACAAAAGAGCAACCAAAGGGGGGCCAAAGGGTGCCCAGGCGGCCACCTGGCGCGGGCCCCTCCCTGGCCGCGCCGGGAGGGCGCCTGGAGCCCCTGGCCCACTCCAGGTTTCCCTCTTTGGCATATATACTCCTCGTCATCCAAAAACCCTAAAAAGAGAGAGAGAGTTTACGGAGTTCCGCCGCCGCTCCGTGGCGGAAACCTACAGAGAAGAAAAGCCATCTCCGGCGGGCAGATTCCGCTGGGGAGATCACCTCCCAAAAGGGGAGATCATCGCCATCGTCATCACCATCGTCACGGGCATCATCGAGATCATCATCAACATCATCCCCAACATCAGCACCATCTCCATCTTCATCCAATCTCATCTCACAATTGCAACTTGTGTTGTAATCTGTACTATCTATCCTCTCTACCCTATCGGTGTTGATTACTACTTTGTGGTGAATGCTATTGAGTTTTGTTGGAGAAACATCATTATGTCCAGATTGTTTATCACCCATCTATCTCCACTGATCATGATCTCTTTTATGTCTTGTGAGTAGTTACTTTAGTTCTTGAGGACATGGGAGAAGTCTTGTTGTTAGTAGTCATATGATGTTGAAGTAATATGTGTTGTTTGATACTTAAGTTGTGTTGTTATTTTCCTAGTGGTGTTGTGTGAGTCGAACACTCAACACTTCGCCTTATTAAGGACCTAGGGGAATACATTGTGTACAAAGAATGCTTACGGTGGGTTGCCGGAGTGACAGAAACCTGAACCCCAGTTCGCACGCTTTTGCACAAGGGAACACTGGATCATCGATCGTATTGCTATGGTTAGGCTTTTGCCTTAAATACTATCTTGTATTTGCGGATGCTTGCAAGGTGTTTAATCATAAGAGTGCACTCATCTTAGTCTAGAGTGTGTACTAGCATAGATCCACCCACTCAACACTTATCAACACATCACATAGTACCGATACGGAATATGGCGAAAGCACATGACTACCTCTCCCGTGTGTCCTCAAGAATACTTTAGCCTTTATAAGTTCAGTTGCTAGGCCTCTCCTTTGCTCAGAAAGGATTGGGCCACTTGTTACTCTCCAGTGCCTTTTACTTTGCTATCTTTTACTTTCCTGTTGCTTATATCAAGAAAACCCCTAAAAACTTATCTTTCAGTGCTTGCAGTTATTCCTTGCTCAGAATCACTTATCAATACCTTCTGCTCCTCGTTGGGTTCGACACTCTTACTTATCGAAAACGCTGCAATAGATCCCTTACGGTTGTGGGTCATCAAGTACCGTTTTCTAAGAAATAGCTTGATGTCTACACACGCTTCTATTCTTGTAGACTATGTTGGGCCTCCAAGCGCAGAGGTTTGTAGGACAGCAACAATTTCCCTCAAGTGGATGACCTAAGGTTTATCGAACTCAGGGAAGTAGAGGTTGAAGATGGTCTCTCTCAAGCAACCCTGCAACTAAGATACAAGAAGTCTCTTGTGTCCCCAACACACCTAATACAACTAGGAGTTGTATAGGTGCACTAGTTCGGCGAAGAGATGGTAAAATATGGATGATAGGAGTGGCAAAAGCAAAGTAATATAAATCTGTAATAAAAAGTGCAGCAAGCAAACAAGTGGTAAACGTGAGGACAAATGGTATTGCAATGGTGGAAACAAGGCCTAGGCTTCATACTTTCACTAGTGGCAACTCCCAACAACATTAACATAGTCTAATCACATGATATTTCCATAAAACATGCAATGGAGACGCACTCGGAGGTCATTCCTTTGTGGTCAAGAGAGGACGAGAATTATGTAGGGCTACAAAAGCACACCTCAAAGTTCGTAGTTCTCAATCTATGGATTTCCCAATGTCACCGCGGCCATCCAAAGAGAGTACCACAATCACCACAACATATCTCCAGGATAGTCAAAGACAAGCACCAAGAGACTCTCAATCTTCAATCAACACACAAAAGAGGAAATCACTCATGAAAATATTCTTCTAATCCATGTCCAATAGACCGCTGTCACCTTGGTCTCGGGGATTATACTAGATAAAGACAAGTGAGTACATCAATTCAATACATAGAGGAAGGGGAAATATCATGGGATCACCCTAGATTAACATAGCCTATGATCACAACGAAGATCACATCATGGGAGAGAGAATTGACCACATAGCTACTGGTAGAAACCTCAGCCCCGAGGAGGAACTACTCCCGCATCATGGAGGGAGGAAGCAACGTCGATGGAGATGAATCCGGGGGCACTTCCCTGTCCCGGCAGGATGCCGGCACAGGAATTCTGGTCCCCCGAAACTTGGTGGCGATGGCGGCGGAGATCGGAATTGCTTCTGGAGAAAAGGGTTCTGGAATCAGGGTTTCCGCGACGGGAGAAATATATATGCGAAGGGGGGTCACCAGAGGCGGAGCCGGGGCCCCAGGCGCCCCCCTGGCGCGGCCAGGGGTGGGGCCACGCCGGGTGGCCGCCTGGGCCACCCCTGGCTCCCCTCTGGCCCCGCTTTGGTTCTTCGCGAAGCTTCCTGTACGCTGATTTTTCCTGTATTTTTCCCGGAATTTTTGGAGCACTTTTAATATGGGGGAAACCTGAAATAGAAAAACAGCAGAAAACAGGAACTGGCACTGTGGTGCACTGAGTTAATAGGTTAGTCCAAATATGATCAAAAGTGTATGGAAGTGCATAAATATCATAGCAATATCACACAAAAGAAGCATGGAGCAAGCAGAAATTATAGATATGCTTTGGACGTATCAATATCCCCAAGCTTAATTCCTGCTCGTCCTCGAGTGGGTAAATGATAACAAGCATAATTTCTGTGGTGACATGCTACCAACCATATAAGAACTTTTAAGTAAAGCAATCAAGGCATGTAATTCAATTCAAGTCATAACAAGCAAGAGTCTATAGTAGCATTGTAACAAGCAACATAAGAACATAAAGGTGCAAGAGCTCTCGCTGTCCGTGACTCGAATGTCCCCAAATGGTGTTTGCGTGCAAGAAAGGGGATAGGGATATACGAAAGAGTAAAACATAGTTTTTGTATTGTTGAGAACTTAATCTACTAAAGTTTCACACTTGGTCTTCTTTGGAATCTTATCTTGACTCATCCCCAGACCACCAGCCAGGTACAAGTCAAAATGATCCACTCCCTTTCGATATTTTGAGCACTCATGCAATGGATGAGCGTAAGCAAGAAAGTTGACACTTAGGATGGCAAAGAGAGAAAAATGATGAAGGGGGAAGACAAAAAAGGTGTGAAAGGCTCACTTCAATGAGGACAATCATAGGCGAGAGAAAGCCGAATGATAGATATGATGTGAGGAGTAGGGATTGCCATGCAACGGATGCACATATGAGCTAAGGTAAGCTCTCCAATGGAACTAGTGGGGGTGCGTCCAACTTGCTTGCTCAAGAAGACCTAGAGCTCTTTTGAGGAGGCTCATCATTGGAATATACAAGCCAAGTTCTATAGTGTGAAGGTCCCCACATAGCTATATGCATGAATGATAATCTCTATGGAGTACAAGGTATAAGATGGAGTACGAGTGTGGATCTCTCAAAAGGAATAGTAGTGTGCCCCCTTCTCTCTTTTTATTTGTTTTTCTCCTTTTTCTCTTTTTTTTTATTTTTTTGTGGCCTCAATGGCTCTTTCTATTTAACTCTCATTTTGTCCTCTTTGGGATCTTTTGATTTTGTCCTCTTTGGGATCTTTTCCTCACTTTAGGGGCAACACTCTATGTATTACAAGAAGTATAGAAGATCTTTCACACTTTACAAAAGTACTCAACATAAAGAAAATGAAACTATCATGATGTATGCAAATGTATGCCTCTGCCAGTGTAGCAGGATATGCAATGATACTAGCGCGTCATGTAGCAATGATTAGGGCAAGGCCCAACTAGCATGCGGCTCATCGATCAAGCAAAAAGCATGTATGACATGAAGATCAAGTCATGAGAAGATGGATGTTGCATGGCAATGTATCTCGGAAAGGCTATGGAAATGCCTTGATAGGTAGGTATGGTGGCTGTTTTGAGGAAGGATATAATGAGGCTTATGATGACAGAGCATATCGTGCCAAGGATTTGGATGCACCGGCGAAGTATGCACCAACTCTCGAGGTGAGAAAGGGCAATGCACGGTACCGAAGAGGCTAGAAAAAGATGGGTAGGTGGAAGTGTCAACTTTCGAATACTCACATTAGTCTGAAGAACTCATGCACTTATTATTGGTAACTCTCAATCTAATTAGGAGGTTCACAAAGAGACAAGTACCCCGAGGAGGAGTGTATGGGGGTTTGGTTATCCTTGCGCATCCTCGGCTCATGGTACGTGAGTGTACTCTAATATTCGATCCCTCCAAAGATTAGTGATCCATTTAGTACCTAAAGTTCTCAACTATTTTTAGGTTTTCGAAAATAAACACGGATTTCCCAAAATAAGACATCTATCACTAATAGGCTAAAGCTCTTGACACCAACAGTTCAGACATTACTCATGGCAATACCTCAAAACTATTGCAAGTTACTACTAAAATTAAATAGCAACCTCAATTACCTACTTTAATTTAAGACACACAACTCAGTGCAACAGGCAAACTCTCTTAACAAGATAAACATGAAAACTCAAGAGAGTTCAGCAACCAACTAAACAAAAGCTCTTTAAAAAGAAAAGCATGAAAACTAAGAGCTAAACATGACAGCAGCTATAGAAAGACAAAGAACACACACAGCAAAGATAAGCCTGAAAATCCTATGTTGTGTTCTAGGTGGAAGTGGAGCGTGTTTCTCTCCCACACAAAGAAATTTGGGTTCTAACTTGTTATGAAGAGCAAGCAAAGCTAAAGAAAACTAAAAAGGAAACTAAGAGCAAGACGCTCCAAGCATAGCACATAACACATGAAGTGATAATTATAGTGGAACGAAAGACGAACTGATAATTGTTGATGGAGAAGGGGATGCATGGGGGCATCCCCAAGCTTAGACTCTTGAGTCTTCTTGAATATTTCTTGGGGGTGCATGGGGGCATCCCCAAGCTTGAGCGTTTGACACTCCTGAATCTTCTTTTATCATCTTCCCTCGCACACTTGATAACTCCCTTCATACATAACTCATCATAATCTGATTAGAGAGGTTAGTACCCACAATAAAATAATTTTTCTCTACTGGAAACAAAGATATTTTTGAAGGTCTACTGTTTCTCAAGATCGCCAAAAAGTTTTTGCAAAGAAAAAGCAAGCTTAAGGTCTGCAAAACGAAGAAAAGGCAAAACAGGGCAGAATCTGTGAAAAACAGACCAGCAGGTAGTAAATAATTTTTTTGGGGTACTTCTGCAACTCAAATCAAAAAACTCAGAACGGACGCTCGAAAGCCAATTGTATAGAGCATGCTGTCAAAAAAATTCAGATCAAAAAGATGATCTGGTGATTTTATTCGAATTTTTCTTTACAAGGACAGAATCTGTTTTCTGGACAGCATGTCACAACTTCTGAACTTTCTTGCAATCAGAGGCTAAAATTGGCACAAAGCTGAAAAATAAAGATACAATGATGTTGCTACAGTAGTAACAAACATCAAGACCACTAAAAACTGAAAGAACAAACTGAAAGCAAAGATAACAAGGGTTGTCTCCCTAGAGCTCTTTCTTTATAGCCATAAAGATAGGCTTAAGACTTTAATGATGCTCTCATAGGAATAAGAGTTGAAGAACAAAAGAGAGCATCAAGAAGCAAATACCAAACACATTTAAGCCTAACATGCTTCCTATGCATAGGAATATTGCAATAGAATAATTCATTGAAGCACAAAGCAATAAGCATAGGAAGACAAAACAAGTGCAGCTTCAAAACCTTCAACATAAAGAGAGGGAACTTGATATTATTGAAATATCTATAAGCATATGTTCCCTTCTCATAATAATTTTCAGTGGGATCACGAATAAACTCGACAATATAAGCATCACATAAAGCATTGTTACCATGATCCACATGCAAAAAGGTACTCTTACTCTCCACATAAGCATAATCTTTCTCATTGGTAATAGTGGGAGTAGGACTATCATAAACAACTTGAACACTATAGATTAATTATGTATTAGGAAGATGGTGTTCAACAAGGGAGTAATTCCCTCCATGATTATGACAAGTTTCATAAGGATAATTTCTCCTTATGTCATAGGTACCTTTATAATCACTATAGATTGGAGTTATAACATCATCATAGTAGAGAAGAGCATTATCATTGCTAGCAACTATATTTGTAAACATGTTGTCTTTATTCTTACTAGCAAAAGAATTATCAATTATCACATCACTAGAGGGTAAAGGATTTGCAATCCTATCATCCCCAAGCTTAGAGCTTTCCATATCATCACTTTCAGAGTTGGTACCAAAAAGATTTTCAAGATCATAAGTAGAATTATCATCATTTTTCCAATCACAATAAGTAACATGCATATAATAATCAAAATCATCTTCAATAGTACCTACGGACGTATCATCAAGATGATAATTAAGGCAATAAACTTCACCTTCTTCTTTAAACTTACAACCGTTAGGATAAAACTTGATGGGTGGAATATGCTCAGGCCAGGTTGATACCCATTCTTCTTCCTTCTTGCTCCTCTTCCTCCTCCTCTTCTTTTTCTTCTTCTTCACCTTAGGAGGGAGTGGTTGGAGATGAAGCTTCTCCACATATCCTGGTTTATCATTAGAAACAATAGGGGAAACTTGGGAGAAACTCTCCTTTTTATTAGCAGAAATATAAGAGACATTTTTATACTTTGGTAAAGTTCCCTCCTTTCTAATCTTACTTATGTAATCATTTTTATGGCAATTAACAACACAATAGAGATGGCAATTTTGCAAAGTGTTTTTTATTCCTATGGCATTAACATCTAGCCAAGAAGTCTTTTCTGATAACTCTTCACACATCAAAAATAACATAAGCTCATCATAAAGATCAGGGGTGATCATGTTATCACACAACTGGTTAACAGTTATGTTTCGAAAGTGCATGCATTGAAAATTAAAGTGACCCTCTATACAGCAACGTTCACAATTAAAAGGATAAATGTCACACAATTCTCTAGCAATTTCATTTAAATCTTTGACCCAAGTGATTGTTCTTTCATGCTTATGTTGCTTACAATACTTCTCTTCTTCAATCATAGGCCTTTCACAATGTCTATCCACTCCACAAAAATTAACATGCTTATATAAAACTTCATTTTTAGGAATTGGATCATGCATGTTGCAATCATCATGAACAATTTCATTTTCTTTGCAAATCTCTTTAAAAGGTTCATGATGCTTGATCCAATCCTCCTTAGGCATATTAAGATGTGAAGCAAAAGATTTGAGGAAATCAACAAGGAGTTGAGAATCAAGCCCAAACTTAGCACTAAACTTATTAAAACTTGTAGTTTCAACAAAGGACTTAATGCAATCATACTCATAAATTATACCTGACTCTTTACCTTTGTCGATCTCCCAATCTTCAGTGTTGCGTTGAATTCTTTCAAGGAGTTCCCATTTAGCATCAATCTTTTCGTTTGTGAAAGAACCCATAGAGGAAGCATCGAGCAAATCTTTATCCTGTCGAGAGAGCTTCGCATAGAAATTAGTAATAATCATTTCTTTGGGGAGCCCATGGTTAGGACATTTTAGCATTAACGTTTTCAGTCTCCCCCAAGCTTGAGCTATGCTCTCTCCGTCATGAGGATAGAAATTATAAACATAATTCCTATTCTCATGGACTTCATGAAGAGGATAAAACTTGGAGTAAAAGAGAGACTGAATCTCTTCCCAATCCAGCAGGTGAGAGTCATCTAGTAGCCTATACCATTCCAATGCTTTTCCTTTCAGTGACAAGGCAAATAATTTCCTCATGACTCCATCTCTTGTCAAACCTGAAATCTTAAACAACTCACAAAGTTCTGTAAGTTTCAACAAATGAATACTAGGATTGACTGACCCATCATAACAATCATTCCTAATTATTTCAATTATCCCAAGTGGTATTTGGAACGGGATACATTCAGTAGGTGGAGGAGACTTCTCTACCACGGGTGTGGTAAAGCGGCCTTCCCCAAGCAGCGAACTAAGAGTGCGGTTTTCCATAAACATAACTAGTGAAACTAAAAACAAGAAACGAAAAGATTTAATTGCAAGATCTAAAGATATACCTTCAAACACTTACTTCCCCGGCAACGGCGCCAGAAATAGCTTGATGTCTACACACGCTTCTATTCTTGTAGACTATGTTGGGCCTCCAAGCGCAGAGGTTTGTAGGACAGCAGCAATTTCCCTCAAGTGGATGACCTAAGGTTTATCGAACTCAGGGAAGTAGAGTTTGAAGATGGTCTCTCTCAAGCAACCCTGCAACTAAGATACAAGAAGTCTCTTGTGTCCTCAACACACCTAATACAACTAGGAGTTGTATAGGTGCACTAGTTCGGCGAAGAGATGGTAAAATATGGATGATAGGAGTGGCAAAAGCAAAGTAATATAAATCTGTAATAAAAAGTGCAGCAAGCAAACAAGTGGTAAACGTGAGAACAAATGGTATTGCAATGGTGGAAACAAGGTCTAGGCTTCATACTTTCACTAGTGGCAACTCCCAACAACATTAACATAGTCTAATCACATGATATTTCCATAAAACATGCAATGGAGACGCACTCGGAGGTCATTCCTTTGTGGTCAAGAGAGGACGAGAATTATGTAGGGCTACAAAAGCACACCTCAAAGTTCGTAGTTCTCAATCTATGGATTTCCTAACCGCAGCCATCCAAAGAGGGTACCACAATCACCACAACATATCTCCAGGATAGTCAAAAACAAGCACCAAGAGACTCTCAATCTTCAATCAACACACAACAGAGGAAATCACTCATGAAAATATTCTTCTAATCCATGTCCAATAGACCGATGTCACCTTGGTCTCGGGGATTATACTAGATAAAGACAAGTGAGTACATTAATTCAATACATAGAGGAAGGGGGAATATCATGGGATCACCCTAGATTAACATAGCCTATGATCACAACGAAGATCACATCATGGGAGAGAGAATTGACCACATAGCTACTGGTAGAAACATCAGCCCCGAGGAGGAACTACTCCTGCATCATGGAGGGAGGAAGCAACGTCGATGGAGATGAATCCGGGGGCACTTCCCCGTCCCGGCAGGATGTCGGCACAGGAATTCTGGTCCCCCAAAACTTGGTGGCGATGGCGGCGGAGATCGGAATTGCTTCTGGAGAAAAGGGTTCTGGAATCAGGGTTTCCGCGACGGGAGAAATATATATGCGAAGGGGGGTCACCAGAGGCGGAGCCGGGGCCCCAGGCGCCCCCCCTGGCGCGGCCAGGGGCGGGGCCGCGCCGGGTGGCCGCCTGGGCCACCCCTGGCTCCCCTCTGGCCCCGCTTTGGTTCTTCGCGAAGCTTCCTGTACGCTGATTTTTCCTGTATTTTTCCCGGAATTTTTGGAGCACTTTTAATATGGGGGAAACCTGAAATAGAAAAACAGCAGAAAACAGGAACTGGCACTGTGGTGCACTGAGTTAATAGGTTAGTCCAAATATGATCAAAAGTGTATGGAAGTGCATAAATATCATAGCAATATCACACAAAAGAAGCATGGAGCAAGAAGAAATTATAGATACATTTTGGACGTATCAGCTTCTTCTCTCTCTTTGGATCTCATATCTCATATCTCCCATATCTCCCAAGAATCTCATATCTCCCATGCTACGCACATTATAGGCGGTTCCTAAACAGAATGGTAAAGTTTATACTCCCCCAACCACCAACAAGCACACTCCACGGCCAGCCGAATCCACGGGTTACCGTCCAAACAAGCAACTGCCCTAGGGGAGTTTTGTTTAATTATTATGATTTTGAGCATGGGACTGGGCATCCCGGTTACCAGCCATTTTCTCGTGAATGATGAGCGGAGTCCACTCATCGTGAGAATAACCCACCTAGCATGGAAGATATAGACAGCCCTAGTTGATACATGAGCTGTTCGAGCATACAAAACAGAATTTCATTTGAAGGTTTAGAGTTTGGCACATACAAATTTACTTGAAACGGCAGGTAAATACCGCATATAGGAAGGTATGGTGGACTCATATGGAACAACTTTGGGGTTTATGGAAGTGGATGCACAAGCAGTATTCCCGCTTAGTACAGGTGAAGGCCAGAATGAGACTGGGAAGCGACCAGCTAGAGAGCAACAACGGTCGTGAACATGCATTAAAATTAATCAACAATGAATGTAAGCATGAGTAGGATATAAATCACCATGAACATAAATATCATGAAGGCTATGTTGATTTGTTTGAACTACATGCGTGAACATGTGCCAAGTCAAGTAACTTAAATCGTTCAGAGGAGGATACCAACCATCATACCACATCACAACCATTTTAATATCATGTTGGCAAGCAAGATAGACCATTATAAACTCTCAGCTAATTAAGCATGGCATAAGCAGCTATGATCTCTAATTGTCATTACAAGCATGTTTCATTCATAACAAGTTGAATCAAGAACGACGAGCTATCATATTTACAAAAACAAGGGAGGTCGAGTTCATACCAGCTTTTCTCATCTCAATTAGTTCATCATATATCATCCTTATTGCCTTTCACGCGCATGACCGAACGGTGTGGATAATAATAATAGTGCACGTGCATCGGGCAAAGCTGGAATCTGCAGACATTTAATACAAGAGAGAAGGCAAGGTAATATGGCTCAAGGTTAAATCAACAACAAAGCATATGAGAGCCACTAAGAATTTTCAATCATGGTCTTCTACTCTTAACCCCTAAAGAAAAGAAAATAAACTATTTACACGGGAAAGCTCCCAACAAGCAAAAGAAGAACGGGAAATCTTTTTGGGTTTTCATTTTTAGTGACTACTACAAGCAAGAAAAGTAAACGAGCTAGAAGCTACAACTAATATTTTTTTGCTTTTCCGTGTTTTTCTAGCACACAAGAAAAAGACTAAGAAAAATAAATTTAAACTAAGCATGGATGGTACAGTGAAAGAGTGTGAGCACCGACAACTAGAATAAGTGTGAACATGAACGTAAAGTCGGTGAGAAACACGTACTCCCCCAAGCTTAGGCTTTTGGCCTAAGTTGGTCTATGGCCACGAATCAAAGCCACTCCCTCCAGTGTAGTGAGATGTAGCAGATGCTGCCTGCTGAGCTGCAGCTCGAAGGCGGGTTGCCTCCGTCATGTTATAATAGGCATTTGCCTCCTCCATGGTTATAGTGTATCTTCCTTTTTCCTGAAAGTTAAACAAAGTTGGGGCAGGAAGAACAATAGGGATGGCATGCTGCCGGTTAAAGATTAGTCGATATTTGAGAGTCTGATTATCCCACTCTATAAACCGGTGACTAGCCATAGCATTACAATCTAAATAAGCATTAGGTAAGGGATCATCATACGGGTGCACAGACACACCAAGATAGCGGGCTATGCGAGTAGCATAGATCCCACCAAATAAATCTCCATTCGAACCATTATGGTGTATCCTACGTGTAATAATTGCTCCTAAATTATATTGCCTATCACCTAGTACAGCACTCCTGAGAACGCTAAGATCAGGGACACACATGTGACAAGCTTCATCTTTACCATTTAAGCATCTACCGATAATGAGAGCAAAGTAATGAATAGCAAGAAAATGTATGCTCCCAGTGGTGGCTTGTGTGATGTCCCTGGATTCCCCCACTGTAATACTAGCTAGGAATTCTCTAAATTCAGATTTACGATGATCACGCATACTGCCCCACTGTGGGAGCTTGCAGGCTTCATTAAAATCCTCTAAGTCCATAGTATAAAATTTATCATATAGATCAAACAAGACAGTGTGAGAATTATGTGAAGATGAAAATTTAAACCTTCTCTCAAAGCTATCAGTCAAGACACGGTATTGGAGCCACTTATCTTGCATGAAGTCCTCAAGGTCAGCGTTACGCACATATGCGTAAAATTCATCTTTGATGCCCGCTTGACTCATAAATTCATCTGATGGTCATTCACAAGGCCGTACATCAGCATCCCTCGGTGGTTCATAGTCGGACTCACGGAACGCAAGCCTCGGTCCTTGCTTCCTTGAAGGACCACCTTGGAAGTTTTTCCTAGACATTTTTCTGAAATTTTCTGGAATTTTTAGTAACTCGCAAATAAAAGTTAACCAAACTCAACAAGATTGATAGCAACAACTCCTATAAGTGCCTAGAGACTATATGATAGAACTACTTGGGACCAAAAAAATTTGACATGCAAGCTCAAGAACAAGGTCACCACAGCAGCATAAATTTGCAACAAATAAAGCACTAGAACAAAAACTAATTGGACCAATGGAGGAGTCACATACCAAGGAACAATCTCCCCAAACAGTTTGGTGAATGGTGCTTTGAGCAAGGAGATCAAAAATGGCAGCAAAATGAGCTAGAACTCGGGTTTGAGCTGGTTGGGGATTTTTTGGGGAGGAAGAAGAAGAGCATGGGTGAAAGGATAAGTGGAGGGGGGTCACGTGGGGCCCTCGAGGCAGGGGGCGCGCCGTGTGCCCTCGAGGCCACGTGCTGGCTCCCCTCGTTGTGTGTTCAGTGCCATATTTTCTTAAATATTCTAGAAAAAAAATGATATTTCATTTTCATGGCATTTGGAGAACTTTTATTTTCGGGATATTTTTTATTGCACGGATAAGTCTGGAAACAGACATATAATGCTATTTTTTCTTTTATTTAACCTAATTAACAGAAAGTAAAAGAAGGGTACAGAAGGTTCGTGCTATCTAGATTCACCTATCACATGCTCATCAAAAGGAATCCATTAACAAGGTTGATCAGGTCTTGTTAATAAACTCTTTCCGAGTAACATGAAACCGGAGAATTTTCGCATAACACTATGTTACCTCAATGGGGATATGTATATCACCAACAATAAGTATGTCATATGCATTCTTGATAGTGGGAATAGGCAACTCAAAACCTCCAATAGTAATTGTTGAAGTTTTTCCAATATAGTTGATACTATGAATCTGAGGTTGTTTCCTCGGAAAGTGTACAGTATGCTCATAACATTGACATGAAAAGTGACATTGCCTTTGTTGCAATCAATAACAGCCCTTGCAGTATTCAAAAAAGGTCTTCCAAGAATAATAGACATACTATCATCCTCGGGAATATCAAGTATAACAAAGTCCGTTAGAATAGTAACATTTGCAACTACAACAGGCACATCCTCACAAATTCCGACAAGTATAGTAGTTGATTTATCAGCCATTTGCAAAGATAATTCAGTAGGTGTCATCCTACTCAAGTCAAGTCTACGATATAAAGAGAGAGGCATAACACTAACACCGGCTCCAAAATCACACAAAGCAGTTTTAACATAGTTTCTCTTAATGGAGCAGTTTTAACATAGTTTCTCTTAATCGATCTATGTATAGCTAGCACACAGCTGGCCTAAGATCACCTGTAGAAATATGCCCTAGATAGGACAGAGCATATGCAGCAGGTTGTTTTATTTCCCGAGATTACAAACGTTTATAAGAATGGAACCGGGCAGTTTTCTTTATTTTCATTTTCCTTGCTTATTCCTACCTAAACTGGCTGGCGCTTTCATGCAAGAGAAGAACAAGGAGTGATGCATTGACTGAGGAAGAATATACTTAGAGTGACTACATGCAGGCGATGCGATACCATGTGGGTAAACAACCACACCCCGATCTTATTACTTAACATCACGTCCCATAGAAATAGGTTGTGTTTGGCAGAAACAGTTATCACCCTATCACTTTTATTATATCGTCAAGATTGCTGGCTAGTACAGTACTTGTCTTATTTTTGACTGGCCACCTGGATTGGCATCGTTGTATAGAAACACCCACTCTAGCTAGACAGGCAATAGCATCGTGCAGACGCTTGTTTTGTTTTAATAAGAAGGAAATGGTAGGTTGTTTTATTTCCCTTTTGTTATGCCCACCTAAACTAGCTGAGTGAATTGCAAAAAACATCGACATTGAAGCACTGTCTTGCAGAAACCACAAGTCTCTAGTTTTGTGCCCAAAAACACTAATTCTCAGGCTAATTTTTTTGCAAAAAACACTAGTTGATGACTTAGACCGTTTTAAGCACGATTATGACAGGTGGGTCCCACAAATGATGATGTGGCGTAACGGTTCAAGTTAGACATCGTTATATGAGGGATTTCTGGGAATTACAAAACAGTCCCTGTAGTTTTGCAGGGACAACCTTCATTCAAAAACAAAAAAGCAATCAGCCCCAAAGCTACTCGTGGCCCGGCCAAACGCCGGTGCAGCTGCTGCTCGCGGCATGACCAAACGCCGGCGTTGCTGTTGCTCGTGTCATCTCTTGCAGCATCTCATGGAGCTGATGCCGCTCGTGGCCCGGGCAGCACAGAGCTGGCGCAGTGGAGCTATTGCTGCACGTGGCCCGGCCGACGCGGTGGAGTTGCTGCTGGCGCGCACGCCGGCACACTCGAGCTCCACACGCCGCACGCTCAAGCTCCACACTGGTGGGTCACGAGATCTTCCTCGTCAACCCCGGTGCCACACTGGAGGTGGACGCGTTCCTGGGGTGATGCGGGCGTGTGCGCGCCACCCTATTCCCGTGGAATACGTCTGCTATGGGAGGGAGGATTTGTCTCGCCGGCGGGTCTACGTCGCCGTGGAAGGGATCTCCGGCAGCCGCAGTAGTGCGGATCTACGTCACCGACAGACAGGAAGCGGAGGCTGTCCATCCCGATGCACGCGACGACGACAGGACGGCCACGAGGGTGCCCGGCAAGAAGGAGGCGGCAAGCACCTTGGGCCAGGCCAGGCCGCGGCGGCGGTACACCGCGGCGACGGCATCAACGGAGGGGAGGGTGATGGTGTGCTGGAGACCTCGATCCCGATCTGGATCGGGCGGGATCGGGCAGGACAGGGAAGTTAGATTTTTTAGGGAGGAGAAGGGGATTTTGGTAGGGAGGGAAGGAGTTTTTCGTAAAAAGACGCATTCTAACGCCGTCCGCTGCGAAACGGTACGCCACGTCGGCAAACAAGGGTCCCACATGTCATAATCATGCTTAAAACGGTTTAAACCGTCAACTAGTGTTTTTTGCAGAAAATTAGGCTCAGAATTAGTGGTTTTTGGCACAAAACTGTAGAAGTGTGGTTTCTGCAACCCTAGCCTTCAATGTCGATGTTTTTTGCAATTCACTCAAACTAGCTAGCGCATTGATTCAAGAGGAAGAATGTAGGACTTACGCATAGATGAAGGAGGTATAACATGCATGGAGAGTAAGTATAGCAAACCCCATAATAATGCCAAGTCTGCGTTTGGCCCAAACATTCTATAGCCACCCAACAAGTTGACCTCCCTTGAGCACTTTTAGAAAAAGAATCGATCCATGTCTAGCTAGCACACAGCTGGACTAAGATCACTGGTAGAAATATGCCCTAAATAGGCCATAGCATATGCAGAAAGTTGTCTTATTTCCCGAGATCGCAAACTTTTTTAAGAAGGGAACCGGGCAGTTTTCTTTATTTTCATGTTTCTTGCTTATTCCTATCTAAATTGACTGGCGCATTGATGCAAGAGAAGAACAAGGAATGATGCATTGATTGAGGGAGAACATACTTAGAGTCACTACATGCACACGATGTGATACCATGTGGGCCGGTAAACAACCACACCCGGATCTAATTAATTTACATCACGTCCCATAGTAATAGGCTGTGTTTGGCAGAAACAATTAATCTGGCCATCAAAATAGTTGATCACCCTATCACTTTTGTTATATCATCAAGCTAGCTGGCTAGTACAGTACTTGTTTTATTTTCGACTGGCCAGCTGGATTGGCATCACTGTATAGAAACACCCACTCTAGCTAGATAGTAGGCAATAGCATCATGCGGAAGCTTGCTTTGTTTCCCAGTATTAACACAAAGTTTCTTTGTAGCTCAGGCTACGTGGTACCCCTTATCTTCACCATCCAATTCTGCATCGTGATCCGTGCGAATGCATTTGTCTTTTTTGTTTCTCTCAAACGAGACAACATATGAACTTCAAGCTTTGCAGACCGAACAAACATTAGAACATCAATGTGGGAAAAATACTTTCAGATTTTTTCATGCATTTTAAATACTTAAAATAATATTTTTAGTCAAAGAAAATGCCATTTTCTATATTTATATCGGACCAAAAAATCTGAAAGTTTTTTCACACATTGATGTTCTAATGTTTGTTCGATCTGCAAAGTTTGAAGTTCATATGATGTGTCGTTTGAGATAAACAAAAAAGAGAAATCTTCATGCTGTAAGTTAGTTGAAGAGTACGGATCTCAAAGCAAAGCTGAAGGGTTGAGGATAAGAGGTTCCATGTAGCCTGAGCTACAGAAAACCAGGCACAGTATTAATTGCTGTTGTTTTGAGAATATAAGGAATTGGTAGGTTGTTTTGCTTCCCTTTTCTTATGCCCACCTAAACTAGCTACCACATTGATTTAAGCGGAAGAACGTAAGAGTTACGCATAGATGGAAGAGGAAGAACATGCATGGAGAGTAACTATGGCCAATAGTGCCAAGTCTGTGTTTGGCCCAAACATTCTATAGCCACCCAACAAGTTGACCTCCATCGACCACTTTCAGAAAAAGAATCCATCCATGCATGTTTAGCTAGCACAGCTAGCCTAAGATAGCGGGAAGAAATATGCCCTAGATAGGCCATAGCATATGCAGAAGGTTGTTTTGTTTCCGGATCGAGATTGCAAACGGTTCAAATTAAGAAGAAGTGAACCGGGCAGTTTTCTTGCTTATTATTCCTATCGAAACATAGTGTAGAATAAGGGAGCGATGCATCAATTAATAGATTGAGGATGGCCATGTATACGTAAGAGTGACTACATGCACGGGATGGGATACCATGTCCACACCCTGATCAAAATAATTAACCTCGCCCCATAGTAACACTAGTTATTTAATAGGCTGTGTACGTTTGGCAGAAACATAGTGTAGCCATCCAATAAGTTGATCGCATCATGCTAGCTGGCTACTACTAGTACAGTAGTAGTACTTGTTTTATTTTGGACTGGCCAGTTGGATTGGCACCCTCTAGCTACCTAGATAGGCCAAATATAGTGTCATCGTGCACAAGGAAATTAAGGTTGTTTTGTTTCCAAGTATTAATTGCAGTTGTTTTAAGAAGAAGGAATTGGTACAGGTTGTTTCAAGTGGCTGCCAAATTAAACAGGCCAAGAAACACGATGTCTGGCTCAGTTTTAGGAAGAAAACTATCTGGCTCTTAGCTTTCCTAATACAAGTATATTGCCTTATTATTGATTACGTATGTGACAAGAGAAGAGTGTCACACAAGAGTAAGAATGACAAGAAAATACGTAACCAAGGGAGACTGGACTGGAGTTGCTGCTGCCTGCGATCGATTATAAATACCCCTAGCTACTACGTACCCCTCCCTAGGCAGGGCAGGAGCAGGAGAAGAGTAGGACCAACCAACCAATTCAATCGGAGGTGAGGGACACAGGAGGAGCTGGAGCTAGCTGATGAAGTCGTCCGTGACCGTGATGAAGGTGGGGGTGCTGCTGCTGATGCTCCTGCTGGCTGTCAAGGCTGACCGCCTTGAGAAGGACAACTCCTTCGGGTAAGTAGTGTTTCATCCTGCCCTATGACCGTGGCTAAAGAAACTGATTTCCTTTGGTACGTTTTGAATCTTTTTTTTATTAGCTAGCTAATAACTCGGGGTTAATTTGGTTTCATTCTCAGGACGGTCGAGTGGCAGCCGAAGCAGCTGAAAAAAGTGACCTGGAACGTGAGTCGACCGGCCGCTGCGTACACGACATTCATGTGGGAGATGGATCGCCAGGTGAGGCTTACGACGACCAAATCGTCTATCTCGGGGCTTCCTGTCCTCAGCAAGTGGGACTCTACGCGAGACAACTGGATCCAAGTGACCCTCCAGGCCCAGGGGCGGCAGGGTCGCACGGAGTCCGCCCTCGCGATTAGAGCCGATAACCTCTATCTGGTGGGGTTCAGGACCCAAGCCGGACAATGGTACACCTTCAAGTACAAGGGCGATCTGATCCCAGGATCAACAGCCCTCGACTACATCGAAGACAACTACGGCAACCTAACTGGCGGTAGCTAGAAACTATCGAGCCCTCAACCAGGTTGCTTTCTTAATTCCCTCATACAAGCTCTATTATATCCTCTTAATTCATAGATGATGCAAAGCTTATGCCTACGTTTCAAAAAAAAAAGGTTGTCCTGAGCAGGGGATCTACCCAAGCTTCCGTAGAGCTTCTGGCAAGCTACGTCCATGGGTCAACCGACAAGGATCAACTGAGGACGTCACTGCTCAGGTTCGTGGTGATGGTATGTGAGGCTGCAAGATTCAAGCCTATGCGTGCCGGCGTCGCTGCAGCTTTGGCTCAGGATGTCGGAGCTACAGTCGGGAACATACCCGTGGAGCTGACCGTGAAATGGAGGTTCATTTCGTGTGCCTTGGTTGGATCGAGCAAAGGGAAGAAATGGGACCCCACAGACATGGATGTAATCAGCGAGTTCAACAGATTAGGGGACCCAGCGATTGTGAGCCGCCAGACTGCCGTTGACAACCTCTATGTCATCCTGCAGATGGAAGGCTGCAAGTACCAGCCAAGCTAGCTAGGCCCTCCCTGGCGATAGATGAGCTGATCGAGATCACGCTCCTCTAAGCTAGTAGTTCAATAATAAGAAAAAGAAAATGTTGACGATCATCCTGTGTATTGCTACTCCACTTGTTCGCGCCATGGCATAATATATATCATTTGTACTCGTATTATTAATTCCAGTTGGTTGATGTGTGGTGTACCTACTGTTTTACTATCATTTGTGGAGTACTAGAGATCCATGTCCCTGCTTCATGCAATCTAAATTATGCCCATCATGCATGTAGATTAATTAGTTAATTAATGGCTACGTTGAATGTGAATTTCCAGTTACAGTACAAGCTGTTTCACATGGCGCTAGATGTGTTAGCTGGAATGTAGTACTACTAGTAGTAGTACAATGGTGCTTGCTTTTCTTTGCTTCCACATGGGTTCAATGCGCTATCAATCAACTACTCCTGTATTATATAGTGCTAGTGTGCTACAACAGTTTGGGCAACAGTCTTTGGTAAGCATGCCAAAATCTTAAAATCAGACATTTTTTACAAGGGCAAAAAAATGGGCTGAGCATGATTAACACAGACACAAAAAAGAATCCAGTTGATCAATATTCTTTATCAAAGCATTGACTCTCTTGTTCCTTTGGTGAATTGTTTTGCGGAACCCGCTGCTGTTATCTGCTTAAAATTAATAAATTCCTTTGGCTAACAGACGGCATGTGTGAGATTTCTTCATTCGTTTCCGTACACATTAGTTGCCAAGTAGTTCGCCGCCACAACTTACTACCCTCGCTTTTGTTGTTGGTGTCGAAGAGCTCGAGGAATAGGAGGAGAAACCAATTATCTTTCTCCACGCTCCTTTCTTCTTTCCAGCCAATAGAGCCAGTGGACGCCATTGCATCCAAACTCCGGCATACTTTTCATCACACTTACCGTAAATTGAGAATACTTACCACAAACATTAGTAAAATAAAATAAGAAGAAGAATCTACATTTACGGCATCACTTAAGAGTGAGAGAACATTACCAAACCATTCAAATTTAGCCCTACGATCCAGAACAAATGTAAATGCATACAACACTGGATTTTTTTTTTTCAAATATTTCAGGTATTTTCTTTCATGGCAACAACATATAATAAGGGCATGTAGTCTTCCTTTGTCCGGCCGCTCTATAATAAGTGCATGTTGTAAAGTCTTCTTTTATTTTCGAGTGGTTTTGCATAACTTCTCATATCCCTAGTTGTAGTTTCTATCTAGGATTCTGGGATGTTTGAATTTATTAGGAAAAAGCGGGAGCCTCACCAATGATAAATCCTTGGAAGCAATTAAACAAAAAAAGAGCTTCTCAAGCTCTATCAGTACAACTGACTTACCTATCCGTCAAGATTGTATTGGAGGCAGGTTTGTATTGCCGCCATCTCACCCTCCTTCTTCAAGTGGCTCTTGAAATGCCTCCTCGGGTGGAAGGCCCATGTTCTGGATTCCCCGGTCAACTCCCCCTTGCATATTTTGCAGATAGCCTTCCGGCTCCTAACTCCATTCACCTCCACCATATCTTGATCCAAGGGTTCCCACACAGTCTGGCGACGAGGCCTTTTTGAACCGGTGATGGAGGACAGGCTGGCACTACTTGAATGAGATTGTGTATGGGGCACTTTCGATGGTTGCAACTCGGGGATAGGACTAAGAGAAAAACTTAGATCGAGGCTCTTGAGTATGTGAATCCTGAAATCGTCTAACTGGAGGTAGGGGACTGGTTAGATATGGGATATGGTGTGTGACCGGGAGAGGCTCCATTCAACACCACGCCCTAGCCGGAGTTACACTAGGCATTGGGAGAAACCAGAAGTGTCTAGCAGTGAACGCAGGGGACACCGGCACAGATAGAATAATCCGGCCGGCGCGGATGCACAAGCTCAGGATGCAAATCGGGTTAGATCAGTAGCCCGGGAGGAGATCCGTCAGACGACGCCGGTTCACACAACCACCGCAGAGACAGGAGTCACAACGGGTTCCTTTGGTGTGCAGTGTCTTATCCCCGCTTTATGGAGCGTGAAGCTGCCCAAGGATTTCAAAGGTCCACGTAAGGTGCCTAATTACACAGCAGATTTGGCTCCAGAAGCTTGGGTTGAGAGTTACGAGATGGCCATGGAGATGCTGGATGTAGATGAAGCGGCTTGTGCAAAGTACTTTACTATGATGCTTGAAGGTACAGCCTGGACCTGGCTAAAGGGTGTACCCCCAAATTCCATCGGGTCATGGGGAGAGCTACGTCGCCAGTTTATCAAAAAAATTAAAGATACGTGCAAGCAGCCGATGTCAGTAGTGGATCTAGCAGCCTGTGTGCAAGGAGAACAGGAATCTACAAGTGCATCGGTGCGGCGAGTATCAGAGATCTTGCATTCTTCGAATGGTATCAATCCCAGTACAGCAATCGTGACATTGGAAAACAATTGCCGGTTTGAGTCTCTAAAGTTAAAACTAGGACGGCTTTAACGGGATTGTAATGATATGGGAACTCTCATGAGCGCTCTGGTGAAGTACGGGGACTCTGACAACAACAAGTATCCAGAGGCCGAGGGAGACAAAGCAGGGAAAGCTAACAAGCCCGGTAAACTGGCGCAGGTTAATCCGGCTACTACAAGCTTCTTAGGCAAGCGAAAGGCGGAAGGTGGCTCTGATTTCGTGGCCAATACCCAAGTTCAAGGGGGTTTCCAGCGCAATAGGGGCAAACCACCTCCACAAACCGGCGGAGGGGATGTTAGTTGGGACCAGGAGTTAAGCCAGCCTTGTCCAAAGCATAGCACAAGGGAAAAACCAGCAAAACACATTATAGGAGAATGCAGGCCCTTGATGGAAGCCATAATGGGCCGCTTCAACTCTAATAACAGGCCCCCCAACGGCGGTTCAGGCCCGGGGTTCTACGGTCCGGGTCACCAGGGGAACAGCTCCGGATCAGGATATCGCGCCAACAGCAGTGGTTATCATAACCGGGGCAATAATCAATATGGTCAAGGTGGTTATAATAACCAGGGTAATCAGCCGCATGGTCAGGGTGGTTACAATAACCAAGGCAGCCAATAGCAGGGCCAAGGTAATCACAATGACCAGGGTAATCAGCAGCGTCAGCAACAGCAACAGCAATCCGGATACCAGAGTAATCCGAAGGAGTTGAGTAGTGGGCAATATCATGTGTTCACCACGAGTCTATGTAAACGAGATCAAAAAGTTTTCAAGCGGGCAGTCCACGCGGTTGAACCGGCGACGCCGCAATTCCTGCGCTGATCAGAGCAGCCCATTGTATGGAGCAGGGAGGATCACGCGATGCGGGTGGATAATCCGGGCCATTTGTCCTTGGTGGTAGCACCCCAGGTAAGTGGTTATAAGTTCACGAAAGTTCTTATGGACGGCGGCAGCAGCATCAATATCTTGTATTATGAGACCTTCCATCGAATGGGCTTGACGGATAAGAAGCTAAGGAAGTCAAACACGGTGTTCCATGGGGTGGTTCCAGGTAAGTCAGCTTACCCAGTTGGGAAAATTGACCTAGAAGTTACCTTTGGAGATGAGCATGATTCCAGGTCAGAGATGATAACTTTCGAAGTCGTCAAGATCTGGAGCCCTTATCACGCTCTATTCGGGAGGACGGTTTATGCCAAGTTTATGGCTAGGCCCTGTTATGTTTATCTGCAGCTCAAGATGCCGGGTCACAAAGGCACGATCACGGTTCATGGAAGTCGCAAGATAGCATTGGAGTGTGAAGAGGGAGACGCTGCTTACGCGGAGGCAGTATGTGCCACAGAAGAGTTGAAGTTTTATAAGGATAATGTTGATCCGGCAGATATGACCCCGTTGAAGAAGCCAACTACAGAGCATGATCCGGCATTGAAATTTAAATCGGCGGAGGAGACCAAGCAAGTTGATTTTGTGCCAGGCGATTCATCCAAGCAGTTCACGATCAGCGCTAACCTTGATCCCAAATAGGAAAGCACGCTCATCGAGTTCATCCGTGAGAACCAGGATATCTTTGCATGGAAACCTTCTGACCTGCCAGGTATACCGAGGGAACTCGCTGAGCACAGTCTTATTATTGATCCGAAGTTTAAACCGGTCAAGCAGTATCTGCGCCGCTTCAACGAAGAGAGGCGCAAGGCTATAGGAGAGGAGGTGGCCAGGCTTTTGGCTGCAGGGTTCATAGTGGAAGTTTTTCACCCAGAGTGGTTGGCTAATCCGGTGCTAGTGCTAAAGAAGAATGGAAAATGGAGAATGTGTGTGGACTACACAGACCTCAATAAGGCTTGTCCAATGGATCCTTTTGCTCTCCCTCGCATTGATCAGATCATCGATGCTACAGCGGGATGTGAGCGGCTAAGTTTTTTGGATGCATACTCAGGATATCACTAGATCAAGATGGCAGTTAAGGACCAAGAGAAGACAGCTTTCATAACTCCTTTTGATGCTTTTTGCTATGTATCCATGCCTTTTGGGCTCAAGAGTGCCCAAGCAACTTATCAGCGTTGCGTACAGAACTGTCTTATGGGGCAGATAGGAAGAAATGTTCATGCCTATGTGGATGATATCGTGGTGAAGTCAAGGAAGGAGGAGACACTGATAGAGGACCTCAAGGAGACCTTTGACAATCTTCGGACCTATAAGATGATGCTTAATCCGGAGAAGTGTGCTTTTGGTGTTCCGGCAGGCAAGCTCCTTGGGTTTTTGGTGTCAAACAGAGGAATAGAAGCTAATCCGGAGAAGATCAAGGCAATCACATCTTTAACAAAACCGGTTTGCATTAATGATGTTTAGCGTATCGCTGGCCGGATCACAGCATTGAGCCGGTTCATTAGCCGTTTGGGGGAGAAGGCGATTCCGCTTTATCAGATGCTGAGAAAGACGGATCGGTTTATATGGAGTGATGAGGCAAATACTGCATTTGAGGATTTGAAGCGACAGCTAGCGATGCCACCAGTCCTAGTTGCCCCTGTCGATAATGAGACTTTGCTGTTATATGTTGCCGCCAACGCACGGGCAGTTAGTGTGGCGATCGTGGTTGAACGCAAGGAAGCAGGGAAGGAATATCCGGTTCAGCGTCCAGTTTATTACGTGAGTGAAGTACTCATTGAGTCTAAGCAGAGGTACCCACATTGGCAGAAGCTGGTATATGGCGTGTTCATGGCAAACCGGAAGTTGAAGCACTATTTCCAAGGCCATCCAATAACTGTTGTTAGTTCAGCACCATTGGCGGACATAATCCAGAACAGGGAAGCTAAGGGTAGAGTGGCGAAGTGGGCCATTGAGCTCAGCCCACATGAGTTGAAATATGTGCCACGCACCGCCATCAAATCTTAGGCATTGGTGGATTTCATCAATGATTGGACAGAACTGCAAACACCAGAGGAGAAGCCGGATCTTACATACTGGAAGATTCACTTTGACGGTTCAAGACAGTTAGAAGGCTCGGGGGCTGGAGTTGTTTTAACTTCCCCGCGAGGTGATAAGTTTTGTTACGTCCTCCGTTTATTGTTTCCTTGTCTAATAATGCAGCGGAATATGAAGCGTTACTTCATGGCTTACGGATGGCAAAAAAGATGAACTTGAGCAGGGTCAAGTGCTTCGGCGATTCAGATTTGGTGGCACAGCAAGTTTCAGGCAAGTGGGATTCGAGAGATCCTCTCATGGCAGCTTACAGACGAGAAGTGGAAGCAGTTGCTGGATATTTCAAAGGGTATCAAGTGGACCACATAGATCGGCGAAGGAATGAAGCGGCTGATGCTTTAAGCCGGTTGGGTTCTCAACGTAAACCGGTACCGCCAAATACTTTTTTGGATGAGCTGCACAGTCCATCAGTACAAGTACCATCAGAGGAAGACCTGGCTGTTCCTGATCCAGAGGCACAGCTAGTTGCAGCACTTCATGTTATTCCGGATTGGACGCTGCCCTATTTGGCATATCTGAGCCGAGGAGAGCTACCGGACGACGAGATAGAGGCACGACAGATAGTCCAGCGTTCTAAGTCCATGACAATTGCAAACAGGGAGCTTCATCATCGCAGCGTCTCTGGAGCATTTCAGCGGTGTGTATCAGCTGAGGAAGGTTGTGAGATTCTTCGCGAGATCCATGAAGGGGATCGTGGTCATCATGCCGGTTCAAAATCATTGGTGGCTAAAGCTTTTCGACATGGGTTCTATTGGTTAACAGCTCATGCTGATGCGGTGGATCTAGTCCGGAAGTGTGATGCTTGTCAAAAGTTTTCGCGACGTGCTCTTGTTCCGGCACAGGAGCTCCGGATGATACCAATAACCTGGCCCTTTGTGACTTGGGGGCTTGATATGGTTGGACCCTTTAAGCGATCCCAAGATCAGAAAACTCATCTACTGGTGGCGGTGGATAAGTTTACAAAGTGGATTGAGGCAGAGCCTGTGAGCAAGTGTGATGCGGCCACAGCAGTCAAATTCATCAAAAAGGTAATTTTACGGTTTGGCTTTCCACACAGCATCATCACAGACAACGGTACTAATTTGTCTAAGGGTGAGATGGAAGAATTTTGTCAACGGGAACATATTCGCCTAGACGTATCTTCTGTGGCCCACCCTCAAACCAATGGTCAAGCTGAAAGAGCAAACCAGGAGATTTTGCGAGGTATCAAGCCCCGGCTTATGACCCCCTTGCAAAGAACCCCATGATGTTGGGTTGAGGAGTTACCATCTGTCCTTTGGAGTATCAACACTACGCCAAACCGGTCCACATGTTATACACCTTTCTTTATGGTATATGGTGCTGAAGCGGTCCTTCCAAGTGATATCCGTCATGATTCACCAAGGGTGACAACCTATGTTGAAGCGGCCAATGAGCAGGCGAGACAAGACAGTTTAGACCGGCTGGATGAAGAGCGTGATATAGCAGCAACACGGTCTGCGATTTATCAACAAGATTTGCGCAGGTATCACAGCCGCCGGATCAAGAGCAGGACATTCCAGGAGGGAGACTTAGTACTCCGGCTCATCCAAGACCAAACAGATATGCACAAGCTATCCCCGCCTTGGGAAGGGCCCTTTGTGGTCAGCAAGAATCTGCACAACGGTTCATATTACTTGGTGGACGTTCGAGAACACAAGGACTCACGGACATCGGAAGAAGAAACGAAGAGGCCGTGGAACATCGCCCTCTTGAGGCCCTACTATACCTGAGCCATGAGCTCCACTGTATCCTATGTATATATTATGATTAATGAATAAACCGGCACCCTCGGTAAACCGGGGGCTCAGTTTTTTTTCCAATACAAATATATTATGGGGACAACCATACATATATTATCATATGTCATATTTCAAACAAATCGATCGGTTTAAACTGATTTTGCAGAGCATATGCACTCAGGAGCAATAGTTCACTGAAGAGCTTTTTTCAAGCATAAGGTCGTATCAAGACCAAAGAGGACAATTGATAGAGGCCCTCTGGATGGTAAGCCGTCCAGTGATTGGCTAAAGTTTTTCCTATGGTTCTATGGAACCATAGACGCCCTCTGGATGGTGACAACCGTCCAGTGATTAGCTAAAGTTTTTCCTATGGTTCTATGGAACCATAGAGGCCCTCTGGATGGTGACAACCGTCCAGTGATTGGCTAAAGTTTTTCCTATGGTTCTATGGAACCATAGAGGCCCTCTGGATGGTGACAACCGTCCAGTGATTGGCTAAAGTTTTTCCTATGGTTCTATGGAACCATAGAGGCCCTCTGGATGGTGACAACCGTCCAGTGATTGGCTAAAGTTTTTCCTATGGTTTTATGGAACCATAGAGGCCCTCTGGACAGGTGACAACCATCCAGTAACTGGCTAAAGTTTTATATGGCCAGCAGGGGGCAGGATTGTACCCGAATTCTAGCTTAACCCCTGTTTGTCATATCCGGTTCCTATGGATGGTACCCGCATCCATCGACCGGCCCTCTGGATGGTAAGTCCATTCCATTGATTGGCTGAACCTTGCTTTGAGCTTGGCAGCTCGTAAAAAGCCTCGACTACGTGGTTTTATTTGCAAAACTCGCATTTCTGGTGTTTATGTTTTTATGTTTCTCTAAACCGGAGTGGGACAACTCCATAAGTTGACCACATATCTATAAAGTTAAAAGTCTGAGTCATGAATACCAGCATGAGATAAACCGGTGTTTATTATAACCCGGATCATCCATGAGGCAAAAGCCAAGTACAAGCTACAAATTTCTAGACAAAGTTTTCAGCGTGATCTAAACCGGTGTCTTTTATCAAACCCGGAATTATTATTGGGTCTATCAAGGCTTCCATCAAGAAAAAATTTAAATTCTGCCGAATTAAAAATATCAAGTACACTTGATGTCAGGTATGAAGTTATTTTTTGGTGCAAACAAAATACTTGTTCGATATATTATGAGAGCAATTAAATTGGTCCGGCGGTAAAACCGCTAGGACATATTTTCAATATTATCTATGCATGAACAGATGATATGTAAGATAATCCATATCAGACCAAATTGGCAATATTAAAACAAGAAGTCGGAGTATCCGGATCAAAGCGGACAATGTTTTCAGCTATCCTATTACAAGGCATAGCAAGCCTGACGGATTAAAGATTGTTCGGCAAAATGAGACTGCAACTACAAAGATATGTTATGAACTACGCTCCCTCCTGCTGCGACGGCTGGGCATCAACTTGGTCCGGAGTCTCCTCCTCTTCTTGAAGCGGCTGGAAGTCGGGGACGCACCAATCGATTTTCGTTAAGGCACGAAAGTACATCTCTTCATTGATGAGTTCAGACGGATCGGTATCTGGGGCGAAGGTATGAGGGCGTACTGGTGGGATTAGATTGACGGTATCATAAACCGGCCGCTCCACCCGCTCGTTCTGTAAATCATACCCCGGATGATACCTGGATAAATCTGATTCGGCCGCAAGTTTGCTGGCGAGAGGACGCATCTCCTTCGTCAAGGCATGGATATCCTTTGCAGTAAAAGCTGATCCGTCTTCTTTAGTGTCAGGATACCCACTCAAGGCTTCTTCCGGATCAAAATCTGGGACCCAAGCTTTAGCTCTGGTCAGCGCCATGAGAGAACCGGCTCGAGCAGCAGATTTTTTCACTTCCTCTAAGCGCACCGGTAAGACAGACAACTTCTCTAATGTGCCTTGGATAGTGGTTGGGGCCGGTTTATTGAACGATGTTGCACTTATGATCCTTTGAGCGTCGGAATAAAGCTGCTCGACCAAAGTATAACAAGCCTTGAGTTTTTTCCGTAAGTCATCCCCAAGATGGGTGACACGGCGCCCTGCATATGAATATCACAGTTAAACCGGAACGGATTGAAGAATCGCAAGAATGAAAGCAGGAATACAGATAAAGTACTTACCAAAGACAACAGAAGTCATCAATTCAATTTGCCGCTTTAAACCGGTTAACTCTTCAGTCACCGGATTAAGGGCTTCTTCAACATCCTTAGCCCTTTTTTCTAAATCCTTCCTCTGAACTTCAAAGGAGGTCCGTTCCTCTTCAAAAAAATTCTTCAGCTGTTCAGCACTCTTTAAACTCAACGCCAAGTCTTTTTTAGCCTTAGAAGCAGCAGACTCCGTTTTAGCAAGTCTATTCCGGAGTTCATTAATTTCATCTGCCCTCCGGTTCAAATCAGCCTGCAAGGAAAATCAAAATAGGAAGAAGGAAAGGTCAGACAAGTCTCAAGCACACAAACAAGTTGTCTACTTGACACTTGGGGGCTAATGGGCAGTTGAAGCAGTAAGCAGTAGCAATTTAAAGACAAAGTCTCAAGCACACAAACAAGTTGTCTACTTGACACTTGGGGACTAATGGATAATTGAAGTATCAAAGGAAAAGTCAGGCAAGTCCCAGGCACATAAACCGAGTTATGCCCCTGGCACTTGGGGGCTAATGAAAGATCATTTGATTAATCAGGAAGTACCGGTTCACCTTCTAAACATAGCTAAACCGGAACTTGGGGGCTGCTACGGTATAGACAGAAGTATATTCAGAGTAAAAAGGAAATGCAAAGGGTTACCTCATACTTGTCCTTCATCAAGTTAATCAAGCCTGCTTCATAATCTCGACCAGCGTGAAGCCGGTTCAAATACCCGGAATAGAGCTCCTGGGCACTCATGTCGGCAAAACTGGACAGCTCGGTACTCCATTTACCCTTCTCTTGATGCAGCTTCTCCGCTTTAGCCGTATGTTTGGCTAAGACAGTGGGCTCAGCAGGAGCGGTATAAGCTGTGTGAGTTATTTCAACCTCCGGAGAAGCAGTTGTTGGTGGTGGGGTCGCAGCGTGAACCGGGCTAGCAGAAGCCGGATTGGTCCGAGGAGAATTGGCCCGGGCAGGACTTGCCGGTTCATGAACATCCTCAGCATTGGGATTCTCAGGCATAGTAGTGTGATCTGTAGGAGCAGGATCTTCAAGTGGAATTGTGGGTTTGCCTTCCGGAGGGATAGTTGAGTCCGGATCAGCCGCCGGATCATCAACGGTAGTTTCAGCAGTTGGTTGGTTGGCTTTTGGTTTTTTGCTAGGCTTTGGCTTGCTGAAGGAAGTTGGAAAAACAAGTTAGAACTATAAAGCAATGTGCAACCATAAACCGGATAAATTAAAAAAACTTACCCTGGGACAGTTTTCAGGGGTGGAAGTTGTGTGGCAGTTGATTCACCGGAAGAAGATAACGGAGTATCCTGATAATCAGGGTCAGACGGTTTAAGAGGTTTGCGTATAAGCCCGGCCTTGGGATGAAGGAGGGTTGGAGAGAGTATAACCTCAGAGCGGCGCCTCCGAGCCGGAGTAAGGGATATTCCGGATGATTCTACTGCAAGACCGCTATGGCGAGTGGTCCGGCGAAGGGCTTCATGTTGCTGTTTCTTCAAAAGAAAATTAGGATCCAATTGAGCATAAGGGTGAGAAAAATGATATTTCCGGACTGTCCGACGACTTTTTTGTGGAAGTGGTTCTGAATCGGAAGAAAGGATAGTTACCTCAATTTCGGCCGGTTTATCTCCTTCAACCAACTCCTGTGAAAAGTTACCATTAAATACAGATATGGGTAAAAGTGAACAAGTCAAAGCCGGATTAATTCATACCTCAGAGTCCGGATCGTCATCCTCAGCATGAGAACTAGAGCCACCAGTCGCTTTTCTCTTCTTGGTAGCAAAGGCATTCCGGCGTGCCTGTTTTCCGGTTTTCTCCTGAGGTTTCCTCTTCCAAAAGGGATCATCAGCCTGTTCAAAAGAAGAAAGATAATTGAAAGAACGGTTTAAAGGAACAGATTACAAATACATGACAGAGAGTAAGACTTACTGCGGGTAGTTTGTTTTTCCTGTAGTACGGAGCCAACCCGGTTTGGCTGCATTCGTCTAAGGAGACATTGAGCATTTTCTTGGCCGATTCAATAACTTCCGACTCGGAAAGTTTTTCCTTGGAAAACCGTTGAGGATCATCCGGTTTACCAGAATATCTACACATCAAGCTTGGACGCCGGCTCAAAGGAAGGATACTCCAAGAGAGCCAGCAGCGCATAAAATCCACTCCGGTTAAACCATTGGCCATAAAGGCTTTTAGCCTGGCAAGTTGCGAGGCAAACCGGGGCCGCTCTGCGGAGCTGAGGCGCTGTGGCAGGGGGTGGTCCTCCGGAAGACGGTGCTCACGATAACCCGGCAGTGGGTTTTCCCCATCAGGTGAAGTGTCAATACAATAAAACCAAGACTTGTTCCACTCCTTGGGGTGCGTGTGGAGAGCGGCATGAGGAAAGACTGCGTCTCTCCTTTTCTGAATACTGACCCCGCCCAGTTCTTGATGATGTCCGCTGGTGAACTCAGTGCGCCGGTTCAGGTGAAAGAAGTCCCGGAACAGATTGACCGACGGTTCTTCTTGCAAGTACACCTCGGAGAAAACTTGAAAATCATAGACGTTGGAAACAGAATTGGGACCTATGTCCTGAGGGTGAAGTTGGAAGGCGGCAAGCACATCCCGGAAGAACTTTGAACCAGGAGGAGTAAAGCCTCGAGCAATGTGATAAAAAAGACAATAATTTCCCCTTCTTTGGGAGTAGGAGGACATTCATCTCCTGGAGCCCGCCACTTTAAAACGGATTGAGGGCCTGAAGTGCCAATTGACACAGCTTTGGCTAAATCTTCTTCCGTAATAGTGGAAGGAACCCAGTTGCAAGAGACAAACTGTTTGGCCATAGCAACAGAAGAACAAGTGCTGAAAGGGTAAAGTGTAAAACCGGATTATTCGAGTACAGTGGCATAAACCGGAAGACATATGCAAGGATCACGCTACGGTTTAGACAAGGGACTAATGATATGGCTAACCCGGCAATAAACAGGGAACTGTGTTACTACCGGTTCATGACCACAAAAGAGAAAGAGTTAAACCGTCGCGTTCGTCTTTGAATTTTTTTACAGAAGCAGTGTATGACAGTTTAAACCGGAGCATACTTAACAGATCTACAAAGGAGAAGAAACATGTTTTCACAGACAGCTAAAGTAGAACAGATCTGAGCACCCAAGGAAAAGAAAAATAAATGCAAGGATATTACGGGAAGAAATACAAGGGTCCTATACAGAGCAGATAAATCTACAGGTTGAACATAAATGACGAGATCTAAAGCATACAGCAGCGGAATAAAGGCAAGTTTTAAAGGTAAGATCCAAAGGTAAAAATTACTGAGAACTTGGTGCTTAGGATGAACAAGATGAAGCTTTCACTGAGGTTTTAATGGCGGAGGTGCGAGAAGAGCTTTAGAGCTTTAGATCTACGGCGAAGAAAATGAGGTACCTGAGAAGTGGCGGCGGAGTTTTCTCTGGTCACGCTCAGGTCGATGCAGCGGCCGGCGAAGACTTGGATTCGACGGACGACGGCGGCGATTCGAGCCCAGGGGCGACGGTGGAGTCTTAAGTTCGGACGACGAAGGAAGAAAAATGGACGGAGGGAGGTAAAGAATGGAAGCAGCGGTATTTATAGAAAGGCAGAGCTGAAACGACAGGTGCGGGATTTGAGGAGGCAGAAGATTGGATAAAGATCCTCTGTCGCCTCGATTCTCAGGACGACCCTTAAACAAAGCCGATAGACAGCTGGGTGCGTTAAATGTGGAAGTGATGTCACGGTCAGATTAAGTGATTCTCGAGGATGACGTCAGGGCCAGTTTACAAAAATGAGAAGACAGAAGAAGGAAGATTATGCAAGACTGGGAAGATTGATGTGAACAAGTTCAAATCATTCTGGGGCCTAATGTCAGGGATATTACTAGCAGATATGAACCGGCTAGTGTAAACCGGATTACTAGAATATATTTATCATTGTAATATTTAGTGAAGGCTACGGCCCATGAGATCTTAGGGCCCATGTATAGAGTTACGGTTTGTAAACAGCCTGATCATGTAACTTGGGAGATAAGGAAGAAAGAGCAGAGACCGAGGCGGACACGAGTATGAGCCGGCCTCGGGACTCTGTAAACTGGCCGGGCGTCGCCTCTATATAAAGGGACGACCCGGCGACGGTTCAGGGGACAAGCAAGAAACAACCCGTCGAGGCACAGGCAAGCGATCCGCTCCCTTTTCATCGACGCCCAAGCAATACCAAACCAAACTAGACGTAGGCTTTTACCTTCATCGAAGGGGCCGAACTAGTATAAACCCTCTGTGTCCTTTGTGTGCTTTTAACCCCTTCAAGCTAACCTGTGTGATGGTTCCATCATCAAGTCCGTTAAACCGGACATCTGCCGTGTTATTTCCACGACAGTTGCCGTACCACTCTGGTGCGGAACGTGCCCTCGTGGACCTTCGAAGTTCAGTAGTAACTTGATCTGTTTCTTCATGATCATTATCATCAACTTCCTCCCTTGTCGGTGCAGGCACCTCAGGAACAATTTCCTGCGCTGCGCTACTTTCAGGAGGGGTGACTGTCACCTCATAAAGTTCTACTTTCCTCCCACTCACTTCTTTCGAGAGAAACTCGTTCTCCAAAAAGCATCCATTCTTGGCAACAAAGACTTTGCCTTCGGATCTGTGGTAGAAGGTATACCCAATCATTTCCTTTGGGTATCCTATGAAGACGCATTTTTCCGATTTGGGTTCGAGCTTTTCAGGTTGAAGTTTCTTGACGTAAGCATCGCAACCCCAAACTTTTAGAAACGACAGCTTCGGTTTCTTGCCAAACCAAAGTTCATACGAAGTCGTCTCAACGGATTTCGACGGAGCCCTATTTAAAGTGAATGCGGCAGTCTCTAAAGCATAACCCCAAAAAGATAGCGGTAAATCGGTGAGGGACATCATAGATCGCACCATGTCCAACAGAGTACGATTTCGACGTTCGGACACACCGTTACGTTGAGGTGTTCCGGGCGGTGTCAATTGTGAAACAATTCCACAGTTCCTAAGGTGTGTGCCAAATTCATGACTTAAATATTCACCCCCACGATCTGATCGTAAGAACTTTATTTTTCTGTCACGTTGATTCTCAACCTTATTCTGAAATTCCTTGAACTTTTCAAAGGTCTCAGACTTGTGTTTCATCAAATAGATATACCCGTATCTACTCAAGTCATCTGTGAGGGTGAGAACATAACGATAGCCTCCGCGAGCCTCAACACTCATTGGACCGCACACATCGGTATGTATGATTTCCAATAAGTTGGTTGCTCGCTCCATTGTTCCGGAGAACGGAGTCTTGGTCATCTTGCCCAATAGGCATGGTTCGCACGTGTCAAATGATTCATAATCAAGAGACTCTAGAAGTCCATCTGAATGGAGCTTCTTCATATGTTTGACACCAATATGACCAAGGCGGCAATGCCACAAGTATGTGGGACTATCATTATCAACTTTACATCTTTTGGCATCTACACTATGAATATGTGTATCATCACGTTCGAGATTCATCAAAAATAAACCATTGACCAGCGGGGCATGACCATAAAACATATCTCTCAAATAAATAGAACAACCATTATTCTCCGATTTGAAAGAGTAGCCATCTCGCATAAGACGAGATCCAGATACAATGTTCATGCTCAAAGCTGGTACTAAATAACAATTATTAAGGTTTAAAACAAATCTCGAGGGCAGATGTAGAGGCAGCGTGCCGACGGCGATCACATCGACCTTGGAACCATTCCCGACGCGCATCGTCACCTCATCCTTCGCCAGTCTCCGCTTATTCCGCAGCTCCTGTTTTGAGTTACAAATGTGAGCAACCGCACCGGTATCAAATACCCAGGAGCTACTACGAGTGCTGGTAAGGTACACATCAATAACATGTATATCACATATACCTTTGACGTTGCCGACCTTCTTGTCTGCTAAGTATTTGGGGCAGTTCCGCTTCTAGTGACCCGTTCCCTTGCAATAAAAGCACCCTATCTCAGGCCTGGGTCCATGCTTTGGCTTCTTCCCGGCAACAAGCTTACCGGGCACGGCAACTCCCTTGCCGTCCTTCTTGAAGTTCTTCTTACCCTTGCCTTTCTTGAACTTAGTGGTTTTATTGACCATCAACACTTGATGTTCTTTCTTGATATCCACCTCCGCTGATTTCAGCATCGAATACACCTCGGGAATGGACTTCTCCATCCCCTGCATATTGAAGTTTAACACGAAGCTCTTGAAGCTTGGTGGGAGCGACTGGAGGATTCTGTCAACGACCGCTTCATCTGGGAGATTCATTCCCAGCTGAGACAAGCGGTTGTGCAATCCAGAAATCTTGAGGATGTGCTCACTGACAGAAGTGTTTTCCTCCATCTTACAGCTGTAGAATGCGTCGGAGACGTCATATCTCTTGACTCGGGCATGAGCTTGGAAAACCATTTTCAGCTCTTCGAACATCTCATATGCTCTGTGGTTCTCAAAACGTTTTTGGAGCCCCGACTCTAAGCTCTAAAGCATGCCGCACTAAACCAGGGAGTAATCATCACTACGCGACTGCCAGACGTTCAAAACGTATTGGGTCGCATCGGGACCGGGTGCATCACCTAGCAGTGCTTCAAGGACATATGATCTCTTGGCAGCTATGAGGATAATCCTCAGGTTACGGACCCAATCCGTATAGTTGCTACCATCGTCTTTCAGCTTGGTTTTCTCTAGGAACGCGTTGAAGTTGAGGGAAACTTGAGCGTGGGCCATTTGATCTACAAGAGATATTGTAAAGAATTTAGACTAAGTTCATGATAATTAATTTCATCTTAATCAAATTTTAATGAACTCCCACTCAGAATGACATCTCTCTAGTCATCTAAGTGATACACGATCCGAATCGACTAGCCCGTGTCCGATCATCACGTGAGACAGACTAGTCATCAGCGGTGAACATCTTCATGTTGATCGTATCTTCTATACGACTCGTGTTCGACCTTTCGGTCTTCCGTGTTCCGAGGCCATGTCTGTACATGCTAGGCTCGTCAAGTGAACCCTAAGTGTATTGCGTGTGTAAATCTGGCTTACACCCATTGTATGCGAACGTTAGAACCTATCACACCCGATCATCACGTGGTGCTTTGGAACAACGAGCTTTAGCAACGGTGCACAGTTAGGGGGAACACAATTCTTGAAATTTTAGTGAGAGATCATCTTATTTACTACCGTCGTTCTAAGTAAACAAGATGCATTAACATGATAAACATCACATGCAATCGATTAAAGTGACATGATATGGCCAATATCATCTTGCTCCTTGGATCTCCATCTTCGGGGCACCATGATCATCTTGTCACCGGCTCGACACCATGATCTTCATCATCATGATCTCCATCATCGTGTCTTGAAGAAATCGTCATGCCAACTATTACTTCTACTACTATGGCTAACGTTTAGCAATAAAGTAAAGTAATTACATAGCGTTTATTCAGTGATACGCAGGTCATACAATAATTAAGACAACTCCTATGGCTCCTGCCGGTTGTCAAGTTCATCGACATGCAAGTCGTGATTCCCTATTACAAGAACATGATCAATCTCATACATCACATATATCATTCATCACATCTTCTTTGGCCATACCACGTCACATAGCACATGCTGCAAAAACAAGTTAGACGTCCTCTAATTGTTGTTGCACGTTTTACGTGGCTTCTATAGGTTTTCTAGCAAGAACGTTTCTTACCTACGCCAAAACCACAACGTGATTTGTCAATTTCTATTTACCCTTCATAAGGACCCTGTTCATCGAATCCGATCCGACTAAAGTAGGAGAGACAGACACCCGCCAGCCACCTTATGCATCTAGTGCATGTCTGTCGGTGGAACCAGTCTCACGTAAGCGTACGTGTAAAGTCGGTCCGGGCCGCTTCATCCCACAATACCGCCGAATCAAGATTAGACTAGTAACGGCAAGAAGATTGAACAAACTCAAACGCCCACAACTTCTTTGTATTCTACTCGTGCAAGATGCTACGCATAAGACCTAGCTCAGATGCCACTGTTGGGGAACGTAGCAGAATTCAAAAAATTTCTACGCTTTCACCAAGATCCAACAAAGGAGACATCTAGCAACGAGCATATGAGAGTGCATCTACATACCATTTTGTAGATCGCGAGCGGAAGCTTTCGAAGAAGCGTGGATGAAGTAGTCGTACTCTTCGCGTTCTTCGTCACCGATGATCTAGCGCCGAACGGACGGCACCTCCGTGTTCAACACACGTCCGGTACAGCAACGTCACCTCCTTCTTGATGCAGCAAGCACTAGTAGAAAACAGGGCATTGGTCCAGCCCATTAGCCCCGGTTCAATCTAGAACCGGGACCAATAGGGGTACTGGACCCGGTTCGTTAGCCCAGGGGGCCGGCCGGGCCACGTGGGCCATTGGTCCCGGTTCGTCTGGACCTATTGGTCCCGGTTGGAGCTAAAAACCGGGACCAATGGCTCTTGCTCCTGGCCCACCACTATTAGTCCCGGTTTGTTTTATGAACCGGGACCAAAGGCACCCCTTTAGCCCCGGTTTGTAGCACCAACCGGGACCAGTGAGTTGCCTATATATACCCCCTCACTCAAGAGCAGAGCTCACTGCTCTGTTTTTTTTTCTGGCCGAGGGGGAGAGGGGTTAGTGGTGCTCTAGCTCACCTCCTATGCACACAACATGTTCGGTGGAATGCCCGAGCCACACTAGTTAAGCTTTTCTCCTCTCGAAGCTCTATTTTCTTCGAGATTTGTCTAGGTTTAGCGGTCCGTCACGTCCCGTCCCCGTCTTCGCCGCCGTCGATCGCCCCCGCCGATCTCGTCACCGGCACCACCGTGGTGAGCCTCTTGTTATGTCCATGCTTTTCTTACTTTTATTATTGCTTTAGATAGATATTTGTCTAATTTTCTTACGTTTATTATTGCTTGTTATTATATAGTGCGATGGTTTTGATATCCGCCCACGTGGGCCCTCGTCCGGTCTACGATTCGGATGTGGTATATTATCTTTAATTTATAACTATTTGTTTTAGTGCTTGTGATAGTTATGCCGACCAACCTGACATGCATAGATGTTTTATTATGTCTAGGAGGTAGTTGAACCGGAAATTCCAACCGACCCTCTTGTGGAGAGGTTAAATTTAGTTGAAGAGGAAAACATTTCGTTAAAGAAAAAATTGGAAAAAATGGAGGAGGAGAAGATGGAATTGGAGTTGCATGTTGCGGAAGTTATCGATGATCACAAGATCAAGATGGAACCTATTGTCGAGAGGTTAAATTTAGTTGAAGAAGAAAACAAATTCTTGAAGGAAAAAATAAAAAAAATTGTGGACGAGAAGATGATATTGGAGTTGCATGTTGCGGATGTCGTCGATGATCACAAGATCAAGATGGATGCAATGCGGTTGAAGATTAAAAAGATTAGAAAATATGCCATTAATACCGAGGCTTGGTATCATTATGCCGTTGGATCAATTGTTACCTTGGTTGCGATTATGATAGCATTTGTTTTCGCGTTGAAATGTTTTACATAGTTTCGATGTGTATGAAGAGCTATATATGTTGTTAGATGAGAACTATATATGTATGTACTTTGGTTTTAATGTGATGATGAACTTTTATCCATTTGGTCACTTAATTATCTATTTATGATGTTCTGTAATGGTTTTTGACACACTTAATTATATATAAATGCACGCAGATGAACCGCCAATGGATGTACGGTGACAGACACACCTCCGAGTACATTAAGGGCGTGCGTGAGTTTCTAAATGTGGCAGAGGCAAACAAGCAGAATGGTTTTATGTGTTGTCCATGCACTCAATGTGTGAATACGATGTCTTACTCTAACCGAAAAATCCTTCACTCCCACCTGCTTTACAAGGGTTTCATGCCACACTATAATGTTTGGACGAGGCATGGAGAAATAAGGGTTATGATGGAAGACGGCGAAGAAGAAGAGTACGATGACAACTATGTGCCCCCTGAATACGGTGATGCTGCAATGGGGGGAGCTGGTGAAGATCAAGAGGAACCAGACGATGTGCCCAATGATGCTGCAACGGGTGAAGCTGCTGAAGATCAAGAGGAACCAAATGATGATCTTCGCCGGGTCATTGTCGATGCAAGGACACAATGCGAAAGTCAAAAGGAGAAGCTGAAGTTCGATCGCATGTTAGATGATCACAAAAAAGGGTTGTACCCCAATTGCGAAGATGGCAACACAAAGCTCGGTACCGTACTGGAATTGCTGCAGTGGAAGGCAGAGAATGCTGTGGCTGACAAAGGATTTGAGAAGCTACTGAAAATATTGAAGAAGAAGCTTCCGAAGGATAACGAATTGCCCGACAGTACATACGCAGCAAAGAAGGTCGTATGCCCTCTAGGATTGGAGGTGCAGAAGATACATGCATGCCCTAATGACTGCATCCTCTACCGCGGTGCATACAACGATCTGAACGCATGCCCGGTATGTGGTGCGTTGCGGTATAAGATCAGACGAGATGACCCTGGGGATGTTGATGGCGAGCCCGCCAGGAAGAGGGTTCCTGCGAAGGTGATGTGGTATGCTCCTATAATACCACGGTTGAAACGTTTGTTTAGAAACAGAGAGCATGCCAAGTTGATGCGATGGCACAGTGAGGACCGTAAGAAAGACGGGAAGTTGAGAGCACCCGCTGACGGGTCGCAATGGAGAAAAATCGAGAGAAAGTACTGGGAGGAGTTTGCAAAGGACGCAAGGAACGTATGGTTTGCTCTAAGCGCGGATGGCATTAATCCTTTCGGGGAGCAGAGCAGCAATCACAGCACCTGGCCCGTGACTCTATGTATGTATAACCTTCCTCCTTGGATGTGCATGAAGCGAAAGTTCATTATGATGCCAGTTCTCATCCAAGGCCCTAAGCAACCCGGCAACGACATTGATGTGTACCTAAGGCCATTAGTTGAAGAACTTTTACAGCTGTGGAATGGAAACGGTGTACGTGCGTGGGATGAGCACAAACAGGAGGAATTTGACCTAAAGGCGTTGCTGTTCGTGACCATCAACGATTGGCCCGCTCTCAGTAACCTTTCAGGACAGACAAACAAAGGATACCACGCATGCACGCACTGTTTAGATGACACTGAAAGTATATACCTGGACAAGTGCAGGAAGAATGTGTACCTGGGCCATCGTCGATTTCTTCCGACCAACCATCAATGTCGAAAGAAAGGCAAGCATTTCAAAGGCGAGGCAGATCACCGGAAGAAGCCCGCCATGCGTACCGGTGATCACGTACTTGCTATGGTCAATGATTTACACGTAATATTCGGAAAGGGCCCCGGCGCACTAGCTGTTCCGAATGACGATGAGGGACACGCACCCATGTGGAAGAAGAAATCTATATTTTGGGACCTACCCTACTGGAAAGACCTAGAGGTCCGCTCTTCAATCGACGTGATGCACGTGACGAAGAACCTTTGCGTGAACCTGCTAGGCTTCTTGGGCGTGTATGGAAAGACAAAAGATACAGCTGAGGCACGGGAGGACCTGCAACGTTTGCACGAAAAAGACGGCATCCCTCCGAAGCAGTATGAAGGTCCTGCCAGCTATGCTCTTACGAAAGAAGAGAAAGAAATCTTCTTTGAATGCCTTCTCAGTATGAAGGTCCCGACTGGCTTCTCGTCGAATATAAAGGGAATAATAAATATGGCAGAGAAAAAGTTCCAGAACCTAAAGTCTCATGACTGCCATGTGATTATGACGCAACTGCTTCCGGTTGCATTGATGGGGCTTCTACCGGAAAACGTCCGATTAGCCATTGTGAAACTATGTGCATTCCTCAATGCAATCTCTCAGAAGGTGATCGATCCAGAAATCGTACCAAGGCTAAGGAGTGATGTGGCGCAATGTCTTGTCAGTTTCGAGCTTGTGTTCCCACCATCCTTCTTCAATATCATGACACACGTCCTAGTTCATCTAGTCGACGAGATTGTCATTCTGGGGCCCGTATTTCTACACAATATGTTCCCCTTTGAGAGGTTCATGGGAGTCCTAAAGAAATATGTCCGTAACCGCGCCAGACCAGAAGGAAGCATCTCCATGGGCCATCAAACAGAGGATGTCATCGGGTTTTGTGTTGACTTCATTCCTGGCCTTAATAAGATAGGTCTCCCTAAATCGCGGTACGAGGGCAGACTGACTGGAAAAGGTACGCTTGGAAGGGACTCAATAATATGCAGGGACGGTTATTCTTGGTCTCAAGCACACTACACAGTTCTACAGAACTCTACATTGGTGACCCCGTATGTCGATGAACACAAGAACAGTCTGCGCTCCAAACACCCGGAGCAGTGCGACGACTGGATTACACGTGAACACATCAGGACTTTCAGCAGTTGGTTGGAAACACGTCTCAGAGGTGACAACACTGTTTGTGATGAGTTGTACTTGTTGTCCAGGGGACCATCTTCGACTGTATTGATTTACAAAGGATACGAGATAAATGGAAATACATTTTACACGATTGTCCAAGATCAAAAGAGCACCAACCAAAACAGCGGTGTCCGCTTTGATGCAACAACCGAGAGGGGAAAGGACACATATTATGGTTACATAGTGGACATATGGGAACTTGACTACGGACATGATTTTAAGGTCCCTTTGTTTAAGTGTAAATGGGTCAATCTGTCAGGAGGCGGGGTACAGGTAGACCCACAGTACGGAATGACAACAGTGGATATGAAAAATCTTGGATACAATGACGAACCGTTCGTCCTAGCCAATGATGTGGCACAGGTTATCTATGTGAAGGACATGTCTACCAGACCGAGAAAAAGAAAAGATAAGGAAGCGAATACATCATACGATGAGCCAAAGCGCCACATAGTTCTTTCAGGAAAAAGGGACATCCTGGGAGTGGAGGGCAAGACAGACATGTCTGAAGATTATGAAAAGTTTCATGAAATTCCTCCCTTCAAAGTCAAGGCTGACCCAAGCATCCTGATAAACGATGAAGATTATCCATGGTTACGGCGCAATAAGCAAATGACACAAGCGAAGAAAAAGTGAAGAGTTATTTCCGCAACTATTATTACTTTCGCCTAATGATGAAGTATTGGTTTGTTGAATCCTTTGACACTAGACAAAATGTGACATGAGGGGGTCTAGGGTTGTGGATCGCCGAGCAGTCGGGGGTCGAGGGGTCGAGAGAGGTTGCCTAGCTAGTGTCAAAGTATTGAAGAATTCCATGACTTCATCATTTGCCAGAAGTAACCGGGGCATGTTGGTACGAAGTTATGCAAAGATGTTCTGGAACGGAGTTCCTGATAGGATAATCCGTCTTTTGTTACGGATTATCTTATCTGGGACTTCGTTCCAAAACAACTTTGGAGAGCTTCGTACCATCATGCTACTGTTACTTTCGCCTAATGATGAAGTATTGGTTTTGTTGAATCCTTTGACACTAGCTAGACAAAATGTGACATGAGGGGGTCTAGGGTTTGTGGATCGCCGAGCAGTCGAGGGTTGAAGCTAGTTCTACGTTTGCCATTAATATATCCATCTGTCATGTTTGAATAATAATTGGCATGTTGTAAATATTTGTAGAAACAATGGACGACAACACCCGAGACCTAGCACAAGAAGTGATGTTGATGGACATAATCGCACACGGACAAAATGCCGTCAGGTCGTATCTCAACGACACCGATGAGCAGGTCGAACAAGAGCTGCGGCTGGAAGATCTAGGCTATGATATTGATGAATTCGGTGACCCAATGCACATGGAAGAAGTAGACCGTGAGGACGGCTCCGGTGACCCAATGCCGGTGCAAGAAGGAGACCGTGATGCTGGCTCCGGTGACCGAACCGAGTCCGGCCAGGAGGTATATATGTTAGTTAAGCATGTGCTGACTAGTTAATTGATTCATTCATTAACTCTCGTCTTTGTTCCTTTTCTAGCCCTCCGGATCGAGCAAATCTTCGGTAAAGAGACGAGGAGCGAAGAAAAAGTTGAGGCCGGATGAAAAGTTTGAGATCTCAGAAATCTCGCGCTCCGGCGAGCCGATTGCACCCATCCGCACAAAGAACGCATTTGTTAATCAGTGCGGGGTTCTGGTTAGGGACAAGATCCCGATCAGCATCCATCAATGGTTAAAGCCGGCTGCAAAATACGCTCAGGTGACTTATGTCACTGATATGCAGAAAGAAGATCTTTGGAATGAGCTGAAGACAAACTTCGTCCTACCGCGAGAGGTTGATCCGGCGAAGCCAGTTATAGAGGACTTAATCAAGTCTGCTGCACTTCAGAAGATGGCAGACCAATTCAGGGCATGGAAGAAAAAACTGAATACGTTTGTCAGAGAGAAAACGACTCCAGAATTCGTGGGCATATATGAGAAGATCAAAGATGACTGGCCCGCATTTGTGGCCCATAAGAAGTCGGAAAAAAGTCAGAAGATGTCGGAGACAAACCGGATAAATGCTGCAAAGAAGATGCATCACCATCGCACGGGGTCGGGCGGCTACCTCGTAGCCCGGCCTAAGTGGGCCAGGGCTGAGAATGATCTGCTTCAGAAAGGGATCGAACCAGAGACAATGCACTGGCCAGAACGTTGCCGGACTTGGTTCTTCGGGGCTGGCGGATCCTTGGACCCTGTAACAGGGTGGTGCATTTGGACGGACAAGCAATTGGAAACACCACTCAGGAAGATGCGGCAGTATATCAAAGCAGCGCATGCAGGGACGTTCATCCCCGACAGAGAGAACGACGAGCTGACAATGGCCCTCGGGAATCCTGAGCACCCTGGACGGACACGAGGCACGCCAGGCTCCCTTCCGTGGCGTGCTGGGGTTCCGGACGCAGGAGGCTACAAATGCCACGACAGGAGGAAGAAAATGGAGATGACCGAAATCCAGGCGCTGCGGGCCAGAGTACAAGCGATAGAGGAACGGGAAGCAGATCGGGAAAGAATTGCCGAAGCTTCCCCCGAAGCTACCCCGCCATCTCAGCGGAGAAGCAGCGTGGCTTCCACCGAGCTGCTTCAGCCAGAGCTTGCCTTGACGGCTACTGCCAGGAATCCTGTGGATGCTATCACGGAGGCACAAAATTGCCACCTTATGGCACAGTGGATGAATCTGAAGGTCAAGGCGGCTGCTGGCTCTGTTTGTCCTTCTGGACCAGACGACACTTTTCACTGCCGGCCGATTCCAGAAGGATATGCTAGGGTGATGGTCGACGAAATAACGGAGGGATTTGAGGAGCTCCAGCTTGACCACCCTACCGGTGAAGGGGAGACTCGGCTGGGTTCTTCACTGAAGACTCCATGCCTATGGCGGAAGGACCTAATCAACATTCTGAACTGGACGCCTCCGCCTCCTCCTCCTCCTCCGACGAGTCAGGGCACTCCGCCTCCTCCACCGCCTCCTCCTCCGGCGAGTGACCATCAGGGCACTCCGGCTCCTTCTCCGGCGAGTGACCATCAGGGCACTCCGGCTCCTTCTCCGGCGCGTGGCGGCACACCGCCTCCTTCGCCGCCGGCGCGTGGCGGCACTCCGCCTCCTTCGCCGCCGGCGCGCCCGAGCAGACAGCCAGCTCCTCCTTCGCCTAATCAGCAAGGGCGGAAGAGACCTGCCGCCGCTCCGGCTGCTCCTGCTCCGGCGCCTAAGCAAGTAAAAAAGACAGCCGCTTCGTCTGGTCCGGCGACGTCTACCAGTACAGCCAGAGGCGGGAGGCGATGCAGATTCGGTCCTTCTCTCACGCCTCTAGAGAAGTTGTAGGGGAACGTAGCATGGGAAACAAAAATTTTCCTACGCTCACCAAGATCAATCTAGGAGATGCATATCTACGAGAGGAGAGTTGGATCCACATACCCTTGTAGATCGCTAAGCGGAAGCGTTCAAGAACGCGGTTGATGGAGTCGTACTCGCCGCGATTCAGATCGCCGAAGATCCTAGCACCGAACGGACGGTGCCTCCGCGTTCTTCACACGTGCAGCCCGGTGACGTCTCCCACGCCTTGATCCAGCAAGGAGAGAGGGAGAGGTTGGGAAACCTCCAACCAACAGCAGCACGACGGCATGGTGGTGGTGGAGGAGCGCGGGACTCCAGCAGGGCTTCGCCAAGCGCTGCAAGAGACGAGGAGGGAGAGGGGTAGGGCTGCACCAAGAGGGAGATGTTCTCATGTGTACAACAGCCCTAAAACCTCACATATATATAGGGGGAAGGGAGGGCTGCGCCCCCCTTTAGGGTTTCCCTCCCCTAGGGTGCGGCCAGCCCTAGAAACCCTCTAGGGGGGCGGCCAAGGGGGAGAGAGGGGGAGGCGCACCACTATTGGGCCCTAGGGCCCAACTGCTTTAGGGTTTGCCCCCCTTCCCCTCTTGGAGGCGCCCTGGGACTTGGTGGGGGGGCGCACCAGCCCCCTTGGGGCTGGTCCCCTCCCACACTTAGCCCACGCAGCCACCTGGGGCTGGTGGCCCCACCTGGTGGACCCCCGGGACCCTCCCGGTGGTCCCGGTACATTACCGATATCGCCCGAAACTTTTCCGGTGACCAAAACAGGACTTCCCATATATGAATCTTTACCTCCGGACCATTCCGGAACTCCTCGTGACGTCCGGGATCTCATCCGGGACTCCGAACAACATTCGGTAACCGCGTACATACTTCCCCTATAACCCTAGCGTCATCGAACCTTAAGTGTGTAGACCCTACGGGCTCGGGAACCATGTAGACATGACCGAGACAACTCTCCGGCCAATAACCAACAGCGGGATCTGGATACCCATGTTGGCTCCCACATGTTCCACGATGATCTCATCGGATGAACCACGATGTCAAGGATTCAATCAATCCCGTATACGATTCCCTTTGTCTATCGGTATAGCACTTGCCCGAGATTCGATCGTCGGTATACCGATACCTTGCTCAATCTCGTTACCGGCAAGTCTCTTTACTCGTTCCGTAACACATCATCCCGTGATCAACTCCTTGATCACATATTGTGCACATTATGATGATGTCCTACCGAGTGGGCCCAGAGATACCTCTCCGTCATACGGAGTGACAAATCCCAGTCTCGATTCGTGCCAACCCAACAGACACTTTCGGAGATACTTGTAGTGCACCTTTATAGCCACCCAGTTACGTTGTGACGTTTGGTACACCCAAAGCATTCCTACGGTATCCGGGAGTTGCACAATCTCATGGTCTAAGGAAAAGATACTTGACATATAGAAAAGCTTTAGCATATGAACTACACGATCTGTGCTAGGCTTAGGATTGGGTCTTGTCCATCACATCATTCTCCTAATGATGTGATCCCGTTATCAACGACATCCAATGTCCATGGTTAGGAAACCGTAACCATCTATTGATCAACGAGCTAGTCGTCTAGAGGCTCACTATGGACATGGTGTTTGTCTATGTATCCACACATGTATCTGAGTTTCCTATCAATACAATTCTAGCATGGATAATAAACGATTATCATGAACAAGGAAATATAATAATAACCAATTTATTATTGCCTCTAGGGCATATTTCCAACAACTTGCTCGCGCCCACGAGCCATTTTGCGCCACTCGAAATGGCCTATTATTTTCGAACAGTACGAATGTAATGTAGAAGAGCTGGTATGCACAGTTTTGTCCAAGAACAACACATGTGCATGGACAAAAATGTGGGTGGTAGCGGTATGGGTGATAAACCATGCAAAACGGCAAGTTTTGGGGTGTTCAGTGCACCGAAGAGGCTTCTCCTTCCATCCAGACTAGCATGTAGGGCTTGTTGGTGCAGAAATAGAGTCATGTAACATTGTTCTGCACGTCAGTGTCGCAGTATCTGTCCGTGGGTGAGCTCACGGTAGGGTGGTAGACGCTAGAAGAGTGCACGCCAACCACTAAATCATCCGAAACTCAATTCTGCATGCCGTTTTCGGCCTCCGAAATTATTCCGAAACAGACGAAGTGTGTGACAGAAGGATACGAATTTTCGCTGCGGTCGTTTTGGCAGGTCATGGTGCCCAAACGGAGTTTGTATGGCCAGGGTACGGTCATTCTATGGATACACCTCAAATGGATTTCAGCAACGAGGGATATCGTGAATCCAGCTTCCAGGGTAACTTGCTCGCGCCCACGAGCCATTTTCCGCCACTCGAAATGGCCTATTATTTTCGAAAAGTACGAATGTAATGTAGAAGAGCTGGTATGCACAGTTTTGTCCAAGAACAACACATGTGCATGGACAAAAATGTGGGTGGTAGCGGTATGGGTGATAAACCATGCAAAACGGCAAGTTTTTGGGTGTTCGGTGCACCGAAGAGGCTTCTCCTTCCATCCAGACTAGCATGTAGGGCTTGTTGGTGCAGAAATAGAGTCATGTAACATTGTTCTGCACGTCATTGTCGCAGTATCTGTTCGTGGGTGAGCTCACGGTAGGGTGGTAGACGCTAGAAGAGTGCACGCCAACCACTAAATCATCCGAAACTCAATTCCGCAAGCCGTTTTCGGCCTCCGAAATTATTCCAAAACAGACGAGGTCTGTGACAGAAGGATACGAATTTTCGTTGCGGTCATTTTGGCAGGTCATGGAGCCCAAACGGAGTTCGTATGGCCAGGGTACGGTCGTTCTACGGATACACCTCAAATGGATTTCAGCAACGAGGGATATCGTGAATCCGGCTTCCAGGGTAACTTGCTCGCGCCCACGAGCCATTTTGCGCCACTCAAAATGGCCTATTATTTTCGAACAGTACGAATGTAATGTAGAAGAGCTGGTATGCACAGTTTTGTCCAAGAACAACACATGTGCATGGACAAAAATGTGGGTGGTAGCGGTATGGGTGATAAACCATGCAAAACGGCAAGTTTTTGGGTGTTCGGTGCACCGAAGAGGCTTCTCCTTCCATCCAGACTAGCATGTAGGGCTTGCTGGTGCAGAAATAGAGTCATGTAACATTGTTCTGCACGTCATTGTCGCAGTATCTGTCCGTGGGTGAGCTCACGGTAGGGTGGTAGACGCTAGAAGAGTGCACGCCAACCACTAAATCATCCGAAACTCAATTCTGCAAGCCGTTTTCGGCCTTCGAAATTATTCCGAAACAGACGAAGTTTGTGACAGAAGGATACGAATTTTCGCTGCGGTCGTTTTGGCAGGTCATGGAGCCCAAACGGAGTTCGTATGGCCAGGGTACGGTCGTTCTATGGATACACCTCAAATGGATTTCAGCAACGAGGGATATCGTGAATTCGGCTTCCAGGGTAACTTGCTCGCGCCCACGAGCCATTTTGCGCCACTCGAAATGGCCTATTATTTTCGAACAGTACGAATGTAATGTAGAAGAGCTGGTATGCACAGTTTTGTCCAAGAACAACACATGTGCATGGACAAAAATGTGGGTGGTAGCGGTATGGGTGATAAACCATGCAAAACGGCAAGTTTTTGGGTCTTCGGTGCACCGAAGAGGCTTCTCCTTCCATCCAGACTAGCATGTAGGGCTTGCTGGTGCAGAAATAGAGTCATGTAACATTGTTCTGCACGTCATTGTCGCAGTATCTGTCCGTGGGTGAGCTCACGGTAGGGTGGTAGACGCTAGAAGAGTGCACGCCAACCACTAAATCTTCCGAAACTCAATTCCGCAAGCCGTTTTCGGCCTCCGAAATTATTCCGAAACAGACGATGTTTGTGACAGAAGGATACGAATTTTCACTGCGGTCGTTTTGGCAGGTCATGGAGCCCAAACGGAGTTCGTATGGCCAGGGTACGGTCGTTCTACGGATACACCTCAAATGGATTTCAGCAACGAGGGATATCGTGAATCCGGCTTCCAGGGTAACTTGCTCGCGCCCACGAGCCATTTTGCGCCACTCGAAATGGCCTATTATTTTCGAACAGTACGAATGTAATGTAGAAGAGCTGGTATGCACAGTTTTGTCCAATAACAACACATGTGCATGGACAAAACTGTGGGTGGTAGCGGTATGGGTGATAAACCATGCAAAACGGCAAGTTTTTGGGTGTTCGGTGCACCGAAGAGGCTTCTCCTTCCATCCAGACTAGCATGTAGGGCTTGCTGGTGCAGAAATAGAGTCATGTAACATTGTTCTGCACGTCATTGTCGCAGTATCTGTCCGTGGGTGAGCTCACAGTAGGGTGGTAGACGCTAGAAGAGTGCACGCCAACCACTAAATCTTCCGAAACTCAATTCTGCAAGCCGTTTTCGGCCTCCGAAATTATTCCGAAATAGACGATGTTTGTGACAGAAGGATACGAATTTTCACTGCGGTCGTTTTGGCAGGTCATGGAGCCCAAACGGAGTTCGTATGGCCAGGGTACGGTCATTCTACGGATACACCTCAAATGGATTTCAGCAACGAGGGATATCGTGAATCCGGCTTCCAGGGTAACTTGCTCGCGCCCACGAGCCATTTTGCGCCACTCGAAATGGCCTATTATTTTCGAACAGTACGAATGTAATGTAGAAGAGCTGGTATGCACAGTTTTGTCCAAGAACAACACATGTGCATGGACAAAACTGTGGGTGGTAGCGGTATGGGTGATAAACCATGCAAAACGGCAAGTTTTTGGGTGTACGGTGCACCGAAGAGGCTTGTCCTTCCATCCAGACTAGCATGTAGGGCTTGCTGGTGCAGAAATAGAGTCATGTAACATTGTTCTGCACGTCATTGTCGCAGTATCTATCCGTGGGTGAGCTCACGGTAGGGTGGTAGACGCTAGAAGAGTGCACGCCAACCACTAAATCATCCGAAACTCAATTCTGCAAGCCATTTTCGGCCTTCGAAATTATTCTGAAACAGACGAAGTTTGTGACAGAAGGATACGAATTTTCGCTGCGGTCGTTTTGGCAGGTCATGGAGCCCAAACGGAGTTCGTATGGCCAAGGTACGGTCGTTCTACGTATACACCTCAAATGGATTTCAGCAACGAGGGATATCGTGAATCCGGCTTCCAGGGTAACTTGCTCGCGCACACGAGCCATTTTGCGCCACTAGAAATGGCCTATTATTTTCGAACAGTACGAGTGTAATGTAGAAGAGCTGGTATGCACAGTTTTGTCCAAGAACAACACATGTGCATGGACAAAACTGTGGGTGGTAGCGGTATGGGTGATAAACCATGCAAAACGGCAAGTTTTTGGGTGTTCGGTGCACCGAAGAGGCTTCTCCTTCCATCCAGACTAGCATGTAGGGCTTGCTGGTGCAGAAATAGAGTCATGTAACATTGTTCTGCACGTCATTGTCGCAGTATCTGTCCGTGGGTGAGCTCACGGTAGGGTGGTAGACGCTAGAAGAGTGCACGCCAACCACTAAATCATCCGAAACTCAATTCTGCAAGCCGTTTTCGGCCTCCGAAATTATTCCGAAACAGACGAAGTTTGTGACAGAAGGATACGAATTTTCGCTGCGGTCGTTTTGGCAGGTCATGGAGCCCAAACGGAGTTCGTATGGCCAGGGTACGGTCGTGTTGGAAATATGCCCTAGAGGCAATAATAAATTGGTTATTATTATATTTCCTTGTTCACGATAATTGTTTATTATCCATGCTAGAATTGTATTGATAGGAAACTCAGATACATGTGTGGATACATAGACAAACACCATGTCCCTAGTAAGCCTCTAGATGACTAGTTCGTTGATCAATAGATGGTTACGGTTTCCTGACCATGGACATTGGATGTCGTTGATAACGGGATCACATCATTAGGAGAATGATGTGATGGACAAGACCCAATCCTAAGCCTAGCACAGATCGTGTAGTTCGTATGCTAAAGCTTTTCTATATGTCAAGTATCTTTTCCTTAGACCATGAGATTGTGCAACTCCCGGATACCGTAGGAATGCTTTGGGTGTACCAAACGTCACAACGTAACTGGGTGGCTATAAAGGTGCGCTACAGGTATCTCCGAAAGTGTCTGTTGGGTTGGCACGAATCGAGACTGGGTTTTTGTCACTCCGTATGACGGAGAGGTATCTCTGGGCCCACTCGGTAGGACATCATCATAATGTGCACAATATGTGATCAAGGAGTTGATCACGGGATGATGTGTTACGGAACGAGTAAAGAGACTTGCCGGTAACGAGATTGAGCAAGGTATCGGTATACCGACGATCGAATCTCGGGCAAGTGCTATACCGATAGACAAAGGGAATCGTATACGGGATTGATTGAATCCTTGACATCGTGGTTCATCCGATGAGATCATCGTGGAACATGTGGGAGCCAACATGGGTATCCAGATCCCGCTGTTGGTTATTGGCCGGAGAGTTGTCTCGGTCATGTCTACATGGTTCCCGAGCCCGTAGGGTCTACACACTTAAGGTTCGATGACGCTAGGGTTGTAGAGATATAAGTATGCGGAAACCCGAAAGTTGTTCGGAGTCCCGGATGAGATCCCGGACGTCACGAGGAGTTCCGGAATGGTCCGGAGGTAAAGATTTATATATAGGAAGTCCTATTTTGGCCACCGGAAAATGTTCGGGATTTTTCGGTATTGTACCGGGAAGGTTCTAGAAGGTTCCGAAGTGGGGCCCACCTGCATGGGGGGACCCACATGAACGTGGGTAGTGGGGGCAAGGCCCCACACCCCTGGTCAAGGCGCACCAAGATCCCCCCTTAGAAGGAATAAGATCATATCCCGAAGGGATAAGATCAAGATCCCTAAAAAGGGGGGATAACAATCGGTGGGGAAAGGAAATGATGGGATTTCTTTCCCCCCACCTTTGCCAACGCCCCAATGGACTTGGAGGGCAAGAAACCAGCCCCCTCCACCCCTATATATAGTGGGGAGGCGCATGGGAGCCGCACCCCAAGCCCTGGCGCCTCCCTCTCCCTCCCGTGACACATCTCCCTCCTCCCGCAGCGCTTGGCGAAGCCCTGCTGGAATCCCGCTACTTCCACCACCACGCCGTCGTGCTGCTGGATCTCCATCAACCTCTCCTCCCCCCTTGCTGGATCAAGAAGGAGGAGACGTCCCCGCTCCGTACGTGTGTTGAACACGGAGGTGCCGTCCGTTCGGCGCTAGGATCATCGGTGATTTGGATCACGACGAGTACGACTCCATCATCCCCGTTCTCTTGAACGCTTCCGCTCGCGATCTACAAGGGTATGTAGATGCACTCCCCTTTATGCTCGTTGCTAGATTACTCCATAGATAGATCTTGGTGATGCGTAGGAAATTTTTTGATTTTCTGCTACGATCCCCAACATACTGTTACTTTCGCCTAATGATGAAGTATTGGTTTGTTGAATCCTTTGACACTAGACAAAATGTGACATGAGGGTGTCTAGGGTTGTGGATCGCCGAGAAGTCGGGGGTCGAGGGGTCGAGAGAGGTTGCCTAGCTAGTGTCAAAGTATTGAAGAATTCCATGACTTCATCATTTGCCAGAAGTAACCGGGGCATGTTGGTACGAAGTTATGCAAAGATGTTCTGGAACGGAGTTCCTGATAGGATAATCCGTCTTTTGTTACGGATTATCTTATCTGGGACTTCGTTCCAAAACAACTTTGGAGAGCTTCGTACCATCATGCTACTGTTACTTTCGCCTAATGATGAAGTATTGGTTTTGTTGAATCCTTTGACACTATAGCTAGACAAAATGTGACATGAGGGGGTCTAGGGTTTGTGGATCACCGAGCAGTCGGGGGTCGAGGGGTCGAGAGAGGTTGCCTATAGCTAGTGTCAAAGTATTGAAAAATTCCATGACTTCATCATTTGCCAGAAGTAACCGGGGCATGTTGGTACGAAGTTATGCAAAGATGTTCTGGAACGGAGTCCCTGATAGGATAATCCGTCTTTTGTTACGGATTATCTTATCTGGGACTTCGTTCCAAAACAACTTTGGAGAGCTTCGTACCATCATGCTACTGTTACTTTCGCCTAATGATGAAGTATTGGTTTTGTTGAATCATTTGACACTATAGCTAGACAAAATGTGACATGAGGGGGTCTAGGGTTTGTGGATCGCCGAGCAGTCGAGGGTTGAAGCTAGTTCTACGTTTGCCATTAATATATCCATCTGTCATGTTTGAATAATAATTGGCATGTTGTAAATATTTGTAGAAACAATGGACGACAACACCCGAGACCTAGCACAAGAAGCGATGTTGATGGACATAATCGCAGACGGACAAAATGCCGTCAGGTCGTATCTCAACGACACCGATGAGCAGGTCGAACAAGAGCTGCGGCTGGAAGATCTAGGCTATGATATTGATGAATTCGGTGACCCAATGCAGATGGAAGAAGTAGACCGTGAGGACGGCTCCGGTGACCCAATGCCGGTGCAAGAAGGAGACCGTGATGCTGGCTCCGGTGACCGAACCGAGTCCGGCCAGGAGGTATATATGTTAGTTAAGCATGTGCTGACTAGTTAATTGATTCATTCATTAACTCTCGTCTTTGTTCCTTTTCTAGCCCTCCGGATCGAGCAAATCTTCGGTAAAGAGACGAGGAGCGAAGAAAAAGTTGAGGCCGGATGAAAAGTTTGAGATCTCAGAAATCTCGCGCTCCGGCGAGCCGATTGCACCCATCCGCACAAAGAACGCATTTGTTAATCAGTGCGGGGTTCTGGTTAGGGACAAGATCCCGATCAGCATCCATCAATGGTTAAAGCCGGCTGCAAACGACGCTCAGGTGACTTATGTCACAGATATGCAGAAAGAAGATCTTTGGACTGAGCTGAAGTCAAACTTCGTCCTACCGCGAGAGGTTGATCCGGCGAAGCCAGTTAAAGAGGACTTAATCAAGTCTTATGCACTTTCGAAGATGGCAGACCAATTCAGGGCATGGAAGAAAAAACTGAATACGTTTGTCAGAGAGAAAACGACTCCAGAATTCGTGGGCATATATGAGAAGATCAAAGATGACTGGCCCGCATTTGTGGCCCATAAGAAGTCGGAAAAGAGTCAGAAGATGTCGGAGACAAAACGGATAAATGCTGCAAAGAAGATGCATCACCATCGCACGGGGTCGGGCGGCTACCTCGTAGCCCGGCCTAAGTGGGCCAGGGCTGAGAATGATCTGCTTCAGAAAGGGATCGAACCAGAGACAATGCACTGGCCAGAACGTTGCCGGACTTGGTTCTTCGGGGCTGGCGGATCCTTGGACCCTGTAACAGGGTGGTGCATTTGGACGGACAAGCAATTGGAAACACCACTCAGGAAGATGCGGCAGTATATCAAAGCAGCGCATGCAGGGACGTTCATCCCCGACAGAGAGAACGACGAGCTGACAATGGCCCTCGGGAATCCTGAGCACCCTGGACGGACACGAGGCACGCCAGGCTCCCTTCCGTGGCGTGCTGGGTTTCCGGACGCAGGAGGCTACAAATGCCACGACAGGAGGAAGAAAATGGAGATGACCGAAATCCAGGCGCTGCGGGCCAGAATACAAGCGATAGAGGAACAGGAAGCAGATAGGGAAAGAATTGCCGAAGCTTCCCCCGAAGCTACCCCGCCATCTCAGCGGAGAAGCAGCGTGGCTTCCACCGAGCTGCCTCAGCCAGAGCTTGCCTTGACGGCTACTGCCAGGAATCCTGTGGATGCTATCACGCAGGCACAAAATTGCCACCTTATGGCACAGTGGATGAATCTGAAGGTCAAGGCGGCTGCTGGCTCTGTTTATCCTTCTGGACCAGACGACACTTTTCACTGCCGGCCGATTCCAGAAGGATATGCTAGGGTGATGGTCGACGAAATAACGGAGGGATTTGAGGAGCTCCAGCTTGACCACCCTACCGGTGAAGGGGAGACTCGGCTGGGTTCTTCATTGAAGACTCCATGCCTATGGCGGAAGGACCTAATCAACATTCTGAACTGGACGCCTCCGCCTCCTCCTCCTCCTCCGACGAGTCAGGGCACTCCGCCTCCTCCACCGCCTCCTCCTCCGGCGAGTGACCATCAGGGCACTCCGGCTCCTTCTCCGG
>LR738712.1:758294212-758349023 GCA_902687465.1 Secale cereale
GAGGAGCGAAGAAAAAGTTGAGGCCGGATGAAAAGTTTGAGATCTTAGAAATCTCGCGCTCCGGCGAGCCGACTGCACCCATCCGCACAAAGAACGCATTTGTTAATCAGTGCGGGGTTCTGGTTAGGGACAAGATCCCGATCAGCATCCATCAATGGTTAAAGCCGGCTTCAAACGACGCTCAGGTGACTTATGTCACTGATATGCAGAAAGAAGATCTTTGGACTGAGCTGAAGACAAACTTCGTCCTACCGCGAGAGGTTGATCCGGCGAAGCCAGTTATAGAGGACTTAATCAAGTCTGCTGCACTTCAGAAGATGGCAGACCAATTCAGGGCATGGAAGAAAAAACTGAATACGTTTGTCAGAGAGAAAACGATTCCAGAATTCGTGGGCATATATGAGAAGATCAAAGATGACTGGCCCGCATTTGTGGCCCATAAGAAGTCAGAAAAGAGTCAGAAGATGTCGGAGACAAACCGGATAAATGCTGCAAAGAAGATGCATCACCATCGCACGGGGTCGGGCGGCTACCTCGTAGCCCGGCCTAAGTGGGCCAGGGCTGAGAATGATCTGCTTCAGAAAGGGATCGAACCAGAGACAATGCACTGGCCAGAACGTTGCCGGACTTGGTTCTTCGGGGCTGGCGGATCCTTGGACCCTGTAACAGGGTGGTGCATTTGGACGGACAAGCAATTGGAAACACCACTCAGGAAGATGCGGCAGTATATCAAAGCAGCGCATGCAGGGACGTTCATCCCCGACAGAGAGAACGACGAGCTGACAATGGCCCTCGGGAATCCTGAGCACCCTGGACGGACACGAGGCACGCCAGGCTCCCTTCCGTGGCGTGCTGGGTTTCCGGACGCAGGAGGCTACAAATGCCACGACAGGAGGAAGAAAATGGAGATGACCGAAATCCAGGCGCTGCGGGCCAGAATACAAGCGATAGAGGAACGGGAAGCAGATCGGGAAAGAATTGCCGAAGCTTCCCCCGAAGCTACCCCGCCATCTCAGCGGAGAAGCAGCGTGGCTTCCACCGAGCTGCTTCAGCCAGAGCTTGCCTTGACGGCTACTGCCAGGAATCCTGTGGATGCTATCACGCAGGCACAAAATTGTCACCTTATGGCACAGTGGATGAATCTGAAGGTCAAGGCGGCTGCTGGCTCTGTTTATCCTTCTGGACCAGACGACACTTTTCACTGCCGGCCGATTCCAGAAGGATATGCTAGGGTGATGGTCGACGAAATAACGGAGGGATTTGAGGAGCTCCAGCTTGACCACCCTACCGGTGAAGGGGAGACTCGGCTGGGTTCTTCACTGAAGACTCCATGCCTATGGCGGAAGGACCTAATCAACATTCTGAACTGGACGCCTCCGCCTCCTCCTCCTCCGACGACGAGTCAGGGCACTCCGCCTCCTCCACCGCCTCCTCCTCCGGCGAGTGACCATCAGGGCACTCCGGCTCCTTCTCCGGCGAGTGACCATCAGGGCACTCCGGCTCCTTCTCCGGCGCGTGGCGGCACACCGCCTCCTTCGCCGCCGGCGCGTGGCGGCACTCCGCCTCCTTCGCCGCCGGCGCGCCCGAGCAGACAGCCAGCTCCTCCTTCGCCTAATCAGCAAGGGCGGAAGAGACCTGCCGCCGCTCCGGCACTCCGCCTCCTTCGCCGCCGGCGCGCCCGAGCAGACAGCCAGCTCCTCCTTCGCCTAATCAGCAAGGGCGGAAGATCGCTGAAGGCGAAGTGAAGGACTTTTTTGAAGGGTTGAAAGCACAGAGACATCCACCTCCAGAGGAGAAGATAGATGCGGTGAAAGCAAAGCGCACTCTTGCTGCCCAGAAGCAACCAGCGAAAAGTAAGCCGAAGGGCAACTATGACCGCATTATTCAAAAGACATTTCAAGATGCCAAGCGGTCCGGAAGTACAAAAAGTGATCAGAGGTTAGCAGAAGGGCGAGCTGGGAAACAAATTGCCCAGCTCGGCGAACAAGCGAACCAATCGTGCCCCCCGCTCAAGGTGTCTAGCGACATGGTCGCTAATGATCCGAGGATGGTGCCCGGTTATACCAATCTTGCAGATTACGCGTCCGACGATGTACACTATGATTTCATGGACGTGCAGATAGAAAGATACGAGTACAAAAAGCCTCTCGTCAAAAATGAAAGATCTCTATCAACGAATATGCGAAGATTGCATGATTGGTACATGAAAATCTGCAGAGACTCTGGGGGGAGGAATAACTTGTATTTGAGAGTTAAACCGGAGCATGACCTCGTTGGAATTGACCTGTTGCCTGTTCCATTTGAGGAGTTCTATCAATTTTTCAATCAATTGGCCCTCGATAAAACAACGATCACCTGCTACTGTCTGTAAGTAGTACTACTTCTGTCATTAAGTCTCTCTATATAGCTGATCTTCATTGCATGTATTTATAATTATCCTCACTATATTATGCAGATTGAAGATCGTCGAATTGAAGAAAAGACAAGTAGGTGATATTGGGTTTATTAACACATACCTCATAGATGCAACCGAGGTTAAATTGCGTCCCGGCGATACCGAGACCAACTTGCTACGATCGTTGGTGGTAAATGAAAACAAAGATATAATACTCTTTCCTTACAACTTCAAGTGAGTGTTAATGTCTTGTGCATATTTGGTTTCCCTTATATATATCAGTCAAGTTTATAGTGATGTAATGATCTCATGCATTCGTGCGCAGCTTCCACTATATTCTCTTAGAGATTAAGCTTGAGAAGGGAATAGTAACTGTCTTCGACTCTAAACGTAAAGATCCCGAGGAGTATGCGGACATGACTCAAATGCTAGCCAGGTAAGTTAAATCGATCAATATTATCCACCATGCATATATATCAGCAACTTCATTTCTGATATCAACTAATTGTTTCTTTGTCTGGCAGGGCTTGGAAAACATTCATCAAAAAAGCTCCGGGACTGCCGAAGAAGCTACAATTTAGATACCCGAAAGTAAGTACTATATAGTAGCATGTTCCGCGCGCGCATCTCCTATATCTTGATTCAAGCGCTAGCTAGTTTCATCAATACCAATTTGGCATTCTTGCTTATCAGTTTGATTGAGCTCTATTTCTTGTAAAGTGGTTGTGGCAGGAACCCGGGAATGATTATTGTGGATACTACATTTGCGAGTCCATCCGCCACACGACCTGTGAGCGGGGCTACACTGATGAACAATTTAAAGTGCGTAAGCAATCAATAATATTCACAAATTTATAGCATCATTTCATGTATTGACCCCCTACTTCAAATTAGATGTTTCGGATGCGGGATGAACTCCTAACACCAGATCGTCTGCGAGCAATTCAAGAGGAATTGGCGGCATTCTTCCTTGAACACGTGATCGCTGAAGATGGAGAATACTATGTGGACCCTGCATCCATGTGTTAGGAGATTATTTTTGTAAGAGATAATTATTGTATATATATATGTGCCCGGTAGTGTCGGATAGATATACGAGAACTTGTTGTTCGACCAATCTCTCGGAGAAAGAGAGGTGGTCGATATTATTACTTCTCTCTGTATGCATATATATATATGTTGATTATATATACGAGATCTTCTGTTCCTTCGTTTGCTTAGTAGCTAGCAGCTAGCTAGCTAGCTAGCGTGACTACTCTAGTTCATATATATACGTATGTGTAGTATGTAGCGTCGACCAAAAGCACGGACATAAGAGAGAACACTTCTCTCTATTAATTAGCTAGCTAACACAATATATCAAGCACCTAAATTAACCCCCAAAACCTAAACCCCCCCTCCCCTTTCAAAAAAAAAAAACAAAAACCACAGCCACAGAAATGCTGACGCGTGGGAGCCTTTTGGTCCCGGTTGGTACCACCAACCGGGACTAAAGCCCCTCCTGCCTGGACTCCGTGCACAGGCCACGTGGACACCCTTTTGCCCCGGTTCTGGATTGAACCGGGACTAAAGGGTCAGAGCATTAGTACCGACCCTGTTGCCCCGGTTCCAGAACCGGGGCTAAAGGCCCAAATGAACCGGGTCTGATCCCCCTTTATCTACTAGTGAAGGGGGGAGGAGAGGTCGTCGGAGATCCAGCAGCACGACGGCGTGGTGGTGGATGCAACTGGAATTCCTGCAGGGCTTCGCCGGCGCCCTGCGGAGGGAGTATGAGGTGTGACGGGAGGGGGAGAGGCGCCAGAGACTTGGTGCGGCTGCCCTCTCCCCCCACATATATATAGGGGGCCAAGGGGGTGCGCCATGCCCTGCAGATGGGATCTGCAGGGGGGCGGCGGCCTGGGGGGGAGTCTTGCCCCCCAAGGCAAGGGGGGCGCCCCCTCCCCCTAGGGTTTCAACCCTAGGCGCATGGGGAGGGGGGCCATGTGGTGCGCCAGCCCACCAAGGGCTGGCCACTTCCCCTTCGCAGCCTAGCGGCCCCACCGAGATGGGTGGCCCCACCCGGTGGACCCCTGGGACCCCTCCGGTGGTCCCGGGACACTCCAGGTGACCCCCGGAGTTCACCCGATGGCCGAAACTGGACTTCCTATATATCATTCTTTACCTCCGGACCATTCCGGAACTCCTCGTGACGTCCGGGATCTCATCCAGGACTCCGAACAACTTTCGGGTTTCCACGTGCATGTATCTCTACGACCCTAGCGTTACCGAACCTTAAGTGTGTAGACCCTACGGGTTCGGGAGACACGTAGACATGACCGAGACCACTCTCCGGTCAATAACCAACAGCGGGATCTGGATACCCATGTTGGTTCCCACGTGATCCTCGATGATCTTCATCGGATGAACCACCGTGTCAAGGATTCACTCAATCCCGTATGTTATTCCCTTTGTCCATCGGTACGGTACTTGCCCGAGATTCGATCGTCGGTATTCCCGATACCTTGTTCAATCTCGTCATGGCAAGTCTCTTTACTCGATCCATAATCCATCATCCCATGACTAACTCCTTAGTCACCTTGAGCTCATGATGATGTCTTATCGAGTGGGCCCAGAGGTACCTCTCCGTCATACGGAGTGACAATATCCCAGTCTCGATCCGTACCAACTCAACAGACACTTTCGGTGATACCCGATGCGTACCTTTATAGCCACCCAGTTACGTTGTAACGTTTGGCACACCGAAAGTATTCCTACGGTATCCGGGAGTTGTACAACCTCATGGTCTAAGGAATAAATACTTGACACCGAAAAGCTTATGCATTACGAACTATACGATCTCGTGCTATGCTTACGATTGGGTCTTGTCCATCACATCATTCTCCTAATGATGTGATCCCGTTATCACTGACATCACATGTCCATGACCAGGAAACCGTGATCATCTGTTGATCAACGAGCTGGTAACTAGAGGCTTACCCGGGACTCATTGTGGTCTATGTATTCACACATGTATCGCTGTTTCCGTACAATACAATTTAAGCATGAATAACAGACCATTATCATGAACAAGGAAATATAATAATAATACTTTTATTATTGCCTCTAGGGCATATTTCCAACATCGCAGACCTGCTAGGAGTGGTGAATCAAGGGCAGGCCCCGGAACATGTTCTGATGGGCCGGCCTCTCGAGCCCGTCGAAGTGTTGATGACCGAAGCACGCATGCCAGCGCCATGCTTCCTCGCAGGAGTGCACGGAGAGGCGAACTGGGTTGGCGAGCTACAACTGGACGATGTAGAGGCGGTTGCAGGAGCATGGCGCTCTGGCCAGGATGCGGTGCTCCCGGTCACGCACCATCATGACTCCAGCCTCGACGTGCGTGGGACAGCCGCTCTCATCAAGCTTCCCGATGGAGATGATGTTGCTTCTGAGCCGCGGGATCCGCTACACGTTGGTAAGTGCACGGTGATCCTTCCTGGCCGCGGCAAACAGGACGTTGCCATGCCCTTGGATCGCCATGTGCGAGCCATCCTAGAACTGACAGAGCCCCGGATGCCCTTCTCCAGCTCGGCACTGCCTCATCGCCATCATGTGATTCGATGCGTGTCCAGCTACCGGGCCACGTCCACATCCTCGGGAATGCGCTGGAGGTCCACGTGGGCTCGTGACTCGTTGAGGAAGATGAGCTCATGGGTCGTGCCAGCGCCTAGTGCATCGGCCGTCGCTGCCAGCAAGGCATCCTCGATCATCAGCAGGCCAGGGTCGTTGTCCTCCCCTTCTTGGCCTTGGGCAAGGATAACCTGGCCCTCCTTGCGCTTTTTCTTGTGGCAATCACGCGCCCAGTCGTAGGCGATACCACAATAGTGAGATTTGTCACGGTCTGCATCGCTGCCGTCACCGACCTTTCCATCACCAGCCTCCGTGCCGCGCTGGGTTCTTGCCTTTTCCGCCACGACCTCACCCGCGCCCTTGTGCACCTGACGAGTTGCTACTGCCAGAGCCATTGTTGGCTTTGCCCTTCTCATGCCCACGCCACTCCTCCAAGGTGAGCAGGAGGCGCCCACTGGCGTCGCCCACACCGTCTTGGTGGAGGCATTCCTCTACCACCTTGAGGCATCCAGTGAGCTCCTCTAGTGTTAGGCTGTCGGGACCGACCAATGTCTCAATGGAGAGCGCCACCTGAGCATACCTGCGGGGCACAACACGAAGGTACTTGCACACCACGCGCCCGTCTCCGACAGGGTCGCCATCGATGGAGAGGTTGTTGATGAGCCCAGTGAGCCTCATCACGAAGTCATCAATGTTCTCGCCGGGCTTGAAGCGGATGTCCTCGAACTCCCGGTGGAGGTCCTGGGCCTTGACCTCACGCATAGCGGCCGAGCCCATGTGCATGATCTTCACGGCGTCCTAGGCCTGCTTTGCCGTCTCCTTGGTGGAGATGACCGCGAGCATCTCTGGCAGCACCGCCCGGAGTATGGCCTCCAGAAAGGTGTGATCGTCGTGGTAGTCGGTGACTCCTGTTTTCACAGTGTCCCACAATCCAGAGTATGCAGGATGGCCCTCATGAGGAGCGACCAGTCGCCGTAGTTTCTCCGGGTCAATGCTGGGAACACCGTAGGCAGGGCCACCTCACGTCTCTGCACCACTGGCACGGTGACCTCATGCCCGTGGATGGTGCGGCTATTCCTAGCCCTGGGAGACCGCGACAGCATGCGCCCACGCCGCGGGCTGCGGCAACGGCGTCCTGGACCCGTTGTTGTGACCCGTCCTGGACCCGTCGTTGGAGCCCTTTCATGGCACCTTGCTTCCCGCCATGACCGTCAGATCGAACAGACTGCTCTGATGCCAATTGTCGGCACAACTCTCTCTCTCTCACACACGAGCTCACGGACACTTGTGTCTTGCATTGCGTACAACCTTGCAACTTTTCTCTTTCTTCTTACTCCTCTTATTCTGTTACGGAGAGATCAAGACCACCAACGGCCCGAGAAAAACGCCCATGACGAACCTCATCAATCGCGCCATCCGATGTTCCAGTGCGTGCGAGCACGGACTAGTTCTAGGAAGAAAAACAATCCTAACAAACTTATCTACTCAGCTGAAACTACTCCGCTATTATTTCTGCTAAGTTTAAGAAAACGAGCGCACAAGGGTTAAGTCCACATGCCTCACATGTCGGGCACACGCGGTTGACCCCTGTGCTCTAGCCCGCATGCCGGCCGGGCACGACACAGTTGGTATACAAGACACGAATTCTACATGTAATCCTTCCTGTGTGTAAATTACTATTTGTAACTTTTATTTTCATGGTAGAATTTTGGCAGGGAGAAGGCTATAAATTTCAAATTCAGGTCACATTGAGTGTGCCTTTGCTGTCTTTCTTCTGTATGTTGATCTCTATATTGTCTTTTTGCCCCTCCCCTTACCTCTGATTCTTGTGGCGCGGGCGGCGAGGCCATTGGCCAAGAACATGGGCGCGCGACTGATCGGGAACGCCGAAGTGGTGGTGAGTGCCCCGGCGCTGGGTGGACGGTGGTCGGCAGTGACATGTCCTAGAGGTGGAGCCATCCATCTTGTCTTGTCTTCTGTCCATCGAGAACTGTGGCTTAATTGGTGGTTATTAATATGACAACATGTATGGCGACGATGCTAATGCATTGGTGACTAGCTGCTCAACTGATGGACGTTTTTTTTGAGAAAATTTCCGATCTATTCATCTTCAATCATGGCAGTACAACGAATACCAAAAATAATAGAAATTACATCTAGATTCGTAGACCACCTAGCGACGACTACCAGCACTGAAGCGAGCAGAAGGCGCGCCGCTGTCATCGCCCCTCCATCGCCGGAGTCGGGCACAACTTGTTGTTGTAGTAGACAGTCGGGAAGTCGTCGTGCTAAGGCCCCGTAGGAGCAGCGCACCATAACAACAACCGCCGCAGATGAAGAAGAACGTAGATCAGAAAGATCCAATCCGAAGACACACGAACGTAGACGAACAACGACGAGATCCGAGCAAATCCACCAAAGATAGATCCACCGGAGACACACCTCCACACGCCCACCAACGGTGCTAGACGCATCGCCAGAACGGGGGCTAGGCGGGGAGACCTTTATTCCATCTTCAGGGAGCCGCCACCGTCTCGTCTTCCTGAGCAGGATACAAACCCTAGCAAAACTTAAATAAACGATTAAAAATGGAGCCCTCCCGCTGACCCTTGCCGAGATCCACACCGCGTCCCCATGGCCCTAGGGCCACCGGAGAGGAGGCGGACCTGCGGCGACGTCGGCGGGAGGCAAAAACCCTAACTTTTTGTGGAGAAGGAGGAGGATGCGGCGGCTAGAACATGTCCTTCTTTTCCGCTTAACTGATGGACGTTGGCGGCTAATGTATTGGTGAGTATATGTATCGCTTCTGATAGAAATTGATGTTGCCTCCTTCAGAGAACCAAAATCTGCATTTCTGTGAGGCTGCGTCGTTGCATTCATCAGGGTGCATCTTTGTTGTTTTTTTTCCCATCATAGCTGATGACGTTCACCATGGATATATGATACAGCCTACGTATTCAGGCCCTGATGTAAAACAAAGTTGTATATTAATTAGAAGAGGCATCTTAGGTCTCAAGGTGCAGAATGAGCACGTTCGTAATACTAACATATACGTATTTTGTTTTGAACATTTGCATTTTCAACTGCCATCAATGAACTGATGATGCAAGTGCAACAGGTAATACTTCTGTAATTTTACTTCACCTTCACTGAATTATTCAAAACTTTGTATTGACATTTTTTTTAATAAATGTACACTACTGATTCTTAACATATCAACAATTGCAGATAGTCTTATGAAGCTGAAAAACATGATACCTAAGACTTGAAACTGCATTTATGGGAAAGCCATTGTATGAAGATATCTAAACTACGGTTAGATACTGATCATGGATCAGATACTGAATTTTCTTGTTATTTTCCACCACTTAACCATGGCCCGTCGAGGTAACACAGCTCGGACCCGCAAGGCGCTCGCCGGTATAGGTCGAAGAGACCCACCTAGCGTCAGCCCACCCTGTCCTAGGTTTTCGGTGTGTGTGCGATAGTGTAGTTATTGTGCTGCTGCACAATTGACTGGTTGTCGACTGTTTGATATGCCTGTCCGTTGGCGGCCGACAGGTAAGACGTGCTCGGGCAGTTCACCATGGTGAGGATGAAGCTCTTCAGCATCGTTGAGGACACCAAGAAGGTAAACAAGGGGTTCACGTGGTGTACCCCATGAAACAAGGGGAGCGCCTTAACGCCACATGTACGCAAAGTCGCGAACTCCTCTGATTTTTTTTTTCTTCCAATTTTACATATGTACCATGATATATCTTTTCCCTAATCTATCCCTAATTTATAACTACTAGTCGTCAACCCGTGCTACTGCACGGGCTAGTGATTCTAAATCAATTTTGTCCTATATTATACTAATGGTTGATAAAAAATAATTTTGTGTTTTCATACTATCATAGAAGCATAAATTTAGTTTTGTCGATCGGTTTGGGGAGATATGGATCCATGAAATAATATTGCTACTTGCTTAAGATTTTAGTGCGTGAGTAAGATCGCAATATATTTTACCATTATAAGCTGCATGGGTAGGTATGACAAACATCATAAACCCCATATCAAAGTATTACATAAAATAAAAAGGAATATCACTTACATAAGTCAATCTTTATACATTTGAAAATTTGGAACTTTTCCTCAAAAATTTACTCCCTCCGTTTCAGTTTATAAGGCGTGTGCGTACCCCTAGGTTGCCAATTTGATCACCTTAATATAAACTATATAACACAAAAATTATACCGTTTGAAAATAGAACATCTGAAGTTTATAATGGTATATTTTTTGTAATATATGACTTTTATTAGGTTGGTTAAAATGACGACCTAGGGATACGCGCACGCCTTATAAACTGAGAGAGAGGGAGTAGTTAGATTAATTTGTCGATAGGGAACCTGGGAAATGTAAAAGATATCACCAAAGAAGGAAGTATTTCCATCACCTCGTACTCGTACAATAATAATTGAATTCTTGCCAACTCGTCGACTGCTCAATATTGGACAACTGATCTTTTCATCTAAACATATGTAACCTTGAATAATCCATTTGTGCACTTACATTCAGTACATGGTTTAACGGTGGATTTATAGAGTAAACATCGTATCAATCATATTACCAATGCACAAATGCTATCCATGCGTAACTTCTCATGGATATCAACTTGCTTAGAATCTGAACTACAGCTAATTTTACAGTATCGAGCAACATAATCATGTGAAAATTAATTGGGAAATAATGTTCCTAAAAGGCTGAGTGATCTCACCTATTCCAGAATTTAAACATGGATCCGACGGGAATGAAAAGAACACGTTTCTTACTTGAGATCAGAAAAACTTACTTCAGATCGGAGTACACGATTCCGACCAAGATTAAGGACCATGGCTGCGCAAACCTAACCATCGGCTATGTGCTATGGAGCCGTGGAGCCTCAAAATCTTCTATGTGATGCGTCAGAGAGGCCATGGGGATGCACATGCAGTGGCTGCACCGTTCATGCACTGGCTGAGTCAACTGGATGCATGTCAGCAAAGGAGACGGTGCCGACGCTCAGAACTTTGTCGGGAGAGACAGGGAGAGGGATCAAGGGGAGGCGCTCAAAACTTTTCCCCGAGAGACACGAACAGGGACCAATTGCCTCGTATACAATCTGATCGGAGAGGCTCATATTTTCATGTTTTTTATTTCTAATTCAAGCGATACAGAGAGGGTCAAAGGGTAGGATGCCTTGTGTACGTCAAATCTAGGAGAGAGTCTGATTCTTTTCTTTTTTTGTTCAAAGTAAGAGAGAGTCCTAGTGAAATACGATTGGGAAAGGAGTGCCTCACATTTATTTTTCAAGGGAAACGGCGAGTCTCTTAGTGGAGGAGGACTCATGTAGATTGAATAGGAGAGTACGCATCATGCTTTTTATCCAACAGCTGCACATGCATTATATATTACTAAAAAATGCCCGTGCGTTGCAACGGGAGGAGAAAAACATCCGGCCCTAACCTAATAACCATAGCAGGAGAGTGCTCGTACAACTTGTACATGTCACTATTCAACATGAATGCGGAAAATTAAATCCCTACGTAAGCAGAACACGAATCATGAAATCAAATGATAAGCCCATGCGTTGCAACGGGCGGAAAAAAATAGCAAAACATACTTCACGTCATCACGTGCCATTGCATGCTACTTATATCCAACTCTGATAGATAAACGTTGAGATAAGGTTACCCTTGTCTCTTTAAGATACATATGAGTGTGTGTGTTGCCACAGGTTGCAGTTTTTTGGATCATGAAATGTTTGATGTGAAGAGGCCACCCCAACATCTTTATCAACAAATATTAAGCTCTGCACTGCCATCGGATGAAAGAATAGTGATGCATGAAACAATCTCTTAGCAAGAAACATACAGTGTAATTCATTTAAAGTTTTTTTTTACAGAATTATCAAAACATTTGAATTCAATGATTTTGATTATGTAGTTTTTTTATTATCGAAGATTATTTGATTTCCAAGATTATATTTCAGTTCTATTTTTTTTCACTATTTGGGCTTGGCCCAAATGCAAGAAAAAATGATGCTATCTCCTGATGGTCTCTCCCATACTCTGCCGTTCTATAACAGATAAATGCATCGTGAACTTTCCATGTGTTTTGCAGATGCCCGAGGGCGGTTCACTTATGGCGATCTATGTCGAAGGTGTGGCGCATCCCGGATATTGAGTCTGTTGTTAACACTGGACTGGAGTGGTTTCTAATCCTCCTGGCGGAGTGTAACGAGGGGATCGCCTGCGACGGCTCATGCTACTTTGGCGGTGCTGGTTCGTGCGCAACGAGCTAGTTCATGACAAGCCAGCGCCGCCGGTGGAGTTGTCTCGCCGGTTCCTCTAGAGCTACGTCGTCTCCTTGCTTGGCATTCAGCAATTCCCGCAAGGAGATTGGGACAGGGGAAGATGACCGTCCAGGTGGCGGGGGCCGAGCAGCCGTTATTGCATGTGAGGCCGCCCCCCACGACCGTCGGCAAGTGGAGCCGCCCTCCACCCGGCTGGACCAAGCTCAACGTCGACGGCTCCTTTTCTTCGGAGAACGGCACCGCCGTTGCAGGGATGTTACTTCGGGACCATGAAGGGTCTATCATCTTCTTCGCGTGTCGTACGCTGTGGTCTTGCCCGGGCCCCCTCCATGTTGAACTCGCCGGGGTGATGGAGGGCATCGCCCTCTCCTTGCAGTGGACAGAGTTGCCGGTGTTAGTCGAGTGTGACAGCTCACAGGCAGGTCGCCTCGTCAATACCGTGGGCCAAGATTGCTCTGCCATGGTCGTGGCTGAAGTAAGAGATTAATGGGTGAAAGGAGTGTCGAGTAGTGCATATTCCTCGAGAGAAAAATGAAGTTAGTCATGCGTACTTTGGTCGAACGGTGGCGCATACTGTTGTTTGGCTCCGTTCTGGCCCGGACGATGTCGCGAACTTGTGTAGGGATGACCTTGCCGGCTCTTGATTAATATAAACTCCCTTTACCCCGAAAAAAAAGAAAAAAAGATGCATTGTGCATTTGCTCAAAAGAAAGATGCATCGTGCCTTTCCTCTCTTGTTTAATAGGAAAGGATTAAAAAAATCAACCGGCTCATAAAAATCAAATACGGGCTAAATGCTTACGGGAGGTGGAACCTGCTTATGCCTAATTTTTTGCTTCATTCACCTCCGCCTCAGCCACATCAGACAGGTACACCTCGCGCCTCCACCTCGTTCTATTTTGGCAGTCGGGAGGTTTGGCGGCGCATCGCTCGTTGGCCGCGACATCAGACATGTACGCCTCGCGCCTCCACCTCGTTCTATTCTGGCGCTCGGGAGGTTCGGCGGCGCGTCGCTCGGTGGCCTCCGGCCCCGCCCCTCCTTCCTTTTGCTTCCCGCCTCTGACCTCCACGGGGGAGGAACGCAGCCATCGTCAGGATCCCCCCCCGCTGTCAACGCTGGATGTGCCAAACCTGTTCTATTTAGTCGATAGATGCCCTCGAGCCTGTCCTCTCTTTCGTTAATTTCTTCCTTGATTCTTAAGGCGGCTTGTTGCTTTCAGATTGCCCACATATATATATCGGTGAAATATGATGTATAATAGCGAGGTGGTACTATCTAATATAAAGTCGAATCTTCTCTGGTTCACAACTGGAGATTTTGATCCTGAGCACGGATGATTTTCTCTTTGCCTCCTTTGCTAGGCAGCATGGGCCTGGGCCACGAGGCGAAAAAAGGTTACGAACCTCCTAGACTTTGCGGAAAGAAAAACCACCTCGATTACCCTGCGTTTTAGTACCACCTCATTTATATTACGATTTTGTCTATACAAATCGTAAAAGCGTATTATGACATCAGAAGAAAGCGTATTGTGACGGTGAACCCGACGGACTCGTTCCGTGCTTTATTATTTATTATTACTAGTACAAATGCCCGTGCGTTGCACCGGGCGAAAAAACACAACATGCTTCATGTGCCATTATGCACCATTTTTTATATCCAATTTTAATAAATATTAATAATAATGTTAAACTGATTAGTCCTTTTTGTTAGGGGTGGGCACTTTCAAACCGAAAACCGAAATTTGAAACCGAACCAAACCATTTTAACCGAAATATAGGCTAAATCGGTTTTTGGTTATTCGGTTTGGTTTGAAAAATATAAATTATTTGGTGTTTAATTTTAAATCGGTTTTTGATTTATAAAAACCGTATACACCGAACTAACCGAATTATGAGTCCACTACCCTTGTTTCTCTCCGCACAAGCACAATAAGATAGCTAATTTGTGCAAGTCGCTATCTAGTTGTGTATCGCTTTGGAAATTATACATAGATTCATGCAATCACAAGAGCATGGGTCTAGTGCATATATTATAGGATCTCATGCATGCAAATACTAATTGGTAGCTATTTTTTAAGATGATTGACGGCTATGTTTGTACAAAGTATAATAAATAGTTACATGATACGTTGCTTCAACTGATGGTGGTGCACATGTATTTTGGTTTTTTGGTTAACCGAACAAACCAAACCGATATATTTTGGTTAATAAGGTTCGGTGGCAATTTTTATCATGATTATTTCGGTTGTCATTTTTCAGAAACCGAAATTCTAGAAACCCGAATAAACCGAACCGAATTAACCATATAAACCGAATGCCCACCCCTACTTTTTGTAGTATGATTTTTTTTGCGGGTATAAATTTGTATTCACCCGCAAAAAAAGGTATAAACTTGTATTACTCAAGCAGCAACCTTGCACTCGTCCTTACACAAATCAACGACCTCGAGGGGGCGGAGCCGAGCCAGACTATAGTTCTCCTTTTAGTTTTTGCGAAACTTGCTAAAATATCACTAACTACATTTTGACAACAGCTGATATGAGTAATACGGGCCATACAAAGAGACTTCAAATGCTTGATCTCCGCCACCAAAGAAGCATACACAGACCTGTCCATGTCCCTCCCATTCAGAATATTCATCGCTGAAAGTGAGTCCATCTTAATGCAAACTGGTAGTTCCGTTCACTGTATAGCAATAGATAACCCCTTCAAGTTCGGACGCGAAGAAGTCAACATGCCATTCTTCATCTGATGGAAGAGTTGTTTTGCATAGAATAGATTGTCAATCATTTTGCTTTTGCTTTTTTGAAAATGCATGCAGAAAATTCCTTAAGTTTTAATAAAACTTGTCGTTTTCATAAAAACTGGAATACATTAGCTTACACCCACTCATATGATGCATGCACCCAGAATATATATTTCTTCTTCTTATTCCATCCATGAGACATAATAATGTTACCAAGATAGCTTGTCAGCCAACACGGATACATTGACACGACAAAACAGTAACTATGTTCATACCTTGTGAGTTATATTCTAAGTATATGTAGATGATGATGAATCAAAGCTTCTCTGCATACTTATTCCTCAGTGCACTTGTCCTGTAACAAGTTAATCTTGTGTCATTATAGAACTTAGTAGAGTTTAGTAACACTTGTATGGGAAAATGATCAACCAGATGATCTGCAAGAGCAGACTACCTTATCATGTATTAGTACGTGACTCTCTTTCTTTGCTGCTGGTAACTTATAACGGTAATGCAGCACACGAAACCCAAGGGAATCACGGTAATACGTATGCTCCCCTCTGAAATACGCCCTTAACTACTGAAGAAAAAGAAGAAATAATACTCCTGACCAAAAAGAAGAAAAATAGTACTCCTGACGAAAAAGAAGAAATAACAACCAGCTCCATGTAAAAAACAATTATGCTACAGTAATAGAAATAGAAGTTACGAAAGCCTGAGCAGTTATTCCTGCCCACTAAGCAAAACTGTAGCACTATCAACCATAAGCATTGCATTATTGCATACGGCTAAACTTGACATATATATACCACAGTGCATCCAAACCTATTTCAGCAAGAGAAAGAACTATTCTTTTAGTTTTACTTGATTTTTGTTAGCAAGTAAAATTGTTGGAAGTGTAGCTGTGCGGTGCCAGATTTACATGGACCATATAAACCACAGTAAGATGATGTTAGCTATCTGTATAAATTTGACTCTCCCATGTCTGGATTGCAATAATTTTCATGAGCTTACCTGAGTACAATGCCGCTGGTCCAGCTTCTTGGTGGAAACCAGATGTGGTCTTGTTGCTGGAGCTGGACTACTCACCGGGACATGATTCTTCAGATGACTTTCCATTGTTGGAAACTCATTGGATTGGCACAACGACTTGTCTGGCCTCATGATGATAGCACTTGTCGTCGACTCTGGAGCATCATACCATGCTTATGTTAAAATCCCCAAAACTAAGATAAGATACATAGAAATCCCAAGAGTATGTGTCAAAACGACTTGATCATGAATTGCAAAATTTGTTCCGAGGGAATAATAAATAAGAAGAATGCAGTTTGTGTTAATTACTTCCTCGCATCAATTTAAACTCCTAACTGTTGCAGCTAGCACAAAGGAAAGAAGATGGCAAAATAATACAAAGTTTCCATCCTATAACCATAACTAAACTTGGCTGCAAATGAAAGATATCTACTACATGAGTTGATCCACGCTTTCATCCTCACATGTGACAGTCTCTTCTAAATAACCGGAGTACATTCTACGAGAAGGGAGGCTAAACTCACTCAAACAATAACTGTGAACGATCCTCAAGCAATGACATCCTTCTTGATACAGCTAGCTGAAATTAACAACAAGCGGGTTACTATATCCAATTTCCAACTGAAAAGATTAAGTGGTCATGCACACACACAACTCATTTGAAGAATTTCAGACCAGCTAGTTAACATGTGAAGCTGGGCTACCTGTTTCAAGATTTTTGTTATATCTCCGGGCCCATTTCAGCATATGATGGAACGATTCTTTTAGCTCTTTTTTCTTAGACTCGCTCAATTGTGTGCAGTTTTTGTGACATCTGAACTTCAAAATAAGCAACTTGAAGAACATAATAATCTCAAAACCCAATATGAACAGGACTGACCACGCAACTTGGATAAGATTTTGATGTAATGCATCCAGATCAATCTGTCGATCACCTCTCTCCGAAAAACAATATACACCACCAAATTCAGCTGTTGCAGAATTCTATAGGATCTCTTCAAGCTAAGAATCAACAAGCTGATGAGAGACCAAAAATCAAAATAATAATTTCACACGTTCAAATGCGCACCTTCCATCCAACTCTCAGATTTGAAAGCAACTGAGAGTATTTCATTGAAGTGTCTGGACATCTAAACTGTACAACCTAAAGCAATTCGAGAACCTACATGAAACAAATAGTACGTAAGATTTTCCAGCGGACAAATTGTCAGGATATCTTACTCTCACTGTTAATGAATAAAAGTTAAATGAAACTGCTGGTATAACAATCTACTGGCCTGAAATCCTGCTATTCGTGTATATGAACAGAAAAAGTTAAATGAACTAAACACCATTAGGCCCCAAAATAAATACATAATTTTACTGAGATGAGGTCCGAAAATATGTAAACATCATACAACATAATTATGCAGCATTGACAATATCCCCTTTAGCATGTTCCTTGCCTCATCACATAAAGGAGAAAAAGAGCAAACCAAAATCCATGGCTCACTGGCCTATATTCATTGGCTACTAAAAAAATATCCATATGGTCGTCATTCATTGTCGTCAAGCTCTTCTACTGCCATCCTTATCTGCACAAAAGATAATGTTAGAACTAAAGATTAAACTTATGAAATCTTGAAGTGCAGTATTGTCATGGTGACATACACACGCGAGCCCGTGCTATTCAGTCAAATACCTAGGGGCCCCAAACATTCTGGAGGTAGGATGTTGTCTGTTGATATTCTTGTGATGAATCAGATTCGAGAGGGAGGGAGGGAGGGAGGGAGGGAGGGAGCGTTGCTCAAGAGAGGAATTTTTGGTGGCTGCTCTACATCAAATAGCAACGGTATCCCAATATTAATCAGAGAAGGGAGAAGGACTTACCAAGTCCATGTTTTCCTCTTACCAAGTCCCATCGGCCATTGTCCAACAGCAGCAGTAGCACCACCAACGGAGCTCGAACCCAGCACCGCAGGATCCCGCCGCCCCTTCCTGAAGTCTCCTTCCTTTCCTTCTTCCTCCTGGCTCTCTCTCATCTCTCTCTCTTTGGCTGCACTCACCAGGGCTGCTGTAGGAGGCGGGCACCACCAAGACTTCCCTGCCGCTCCTCACACCATCTCCTCCCTGCCTCTCCCCTCACCTATGTCTCTCTCACAGGTACAGAGCCACCGTATCGATGGAAAGACTTCGCCGGAGCTAGCCATCTCGCGCGGTACCGGCGAGGAACGCCGCCGCGATGAACTTGGAATTGAAGCCCCACCATTGGACCTCCTCATGCGCCTCGTAGATCGCATCCACGCCGTCGCCGGAACAGGATCCGGCCCCTGCCGCGCCTCCTCGACCAGATCTGGCCGGAGATAGCCGCCTCCGCGCCCGGCGTCGTCTGCATCGCGGCCAGCCTCGACCTCGCTCGCCAGATAAGAGGAAGCCTTTTTTCCACTGCTCCGCAGCTCAGAGCGCTCACCTTATCCATCCTTGTGCGGCGCAGGTGGAAAGGAAGACGGCATGCACGAATCGTTTTTCACTTACCCATGGACTGCGGCTCAAATACTAAAAAGCACAGGGACCTTTCTGCAAAACATCCACGACGATGAACCCGGAGATTTTGGATCATTAAAAATTTAGTACCACCTCGAATATGTTTTAAAATCAAACTGAAAGCGTAAAATTACAAAAAGAAGCGTATTGTGACGGTGAACCCGACAAAGCGGCTTTGAAACAGCAGAGGTGGCACCGCGGCGAGGCAACGCGAGGTCCAGCGGCTCAACTAGGATGCTGGGCGGCCAAGTACAAGAGGCACGACAAGGCGGAGCCAAACCGACGAGCGGGTGACTCGGGTGCGCGGGCACAGCGGTCGGCAGCAAGTCGGAGTCAAACCAACGAGCGGGCGGCTCGGGCGCGCGGGCACGTCAGCCGGAGGCCGGAGGCGTGCAAGCCAGCGGGCGGCTCGTCGCGCGGCGGCAACTGCGGCAAAGGGCCGGCTCAAGGCACAGCGGGAGCGACTCACAGGCTCAGATGTGAGGTCGGTTCGGAGGCTGTAACGAGGGCACTCCGGCGGGTCGACGAAGTGCGTCCGCGACAGCGGCGGGTTGGAGAGGCGCGACCATAGCCAGTTCAGCGCGGCCACATGGAAGAGGACCAGCGAGGCAAGGCAGGTCAACCGGGACGGTCGCTCATACGTTCGTCCATGACGAAGGAGGGGCAAGGTGGCCTGCGTGGCACAGCAGCAGAACGGACCACGGTGGCGGAGGTGTGAGTTCCAGGTGGGCCAAAGCGGCGGCTTGGCACACCGGCAAGAGCTGGCGCGGCGGCGGGTGGCAGGAGGCCCGTTCCGGAGGCGCAGCGGGGGCACGGGCGATGGAGTAGTCCTCGTCCGTTTCAGCTTCCGGGTCGTGGTCGTTCTGGCCAATCCACCTCCGTGATCTCCTCCGGGTCGTGGCCCCTTCCCTTCTCTGGGACTGTCTATTTAGCATCTGACTGTTTTTTAATTCAAGAACATTCAAATTTCTGGACAAATAAACAAGTGACACCTGTATGTCCAAAACCCTCCACCCGGACAACTGTATGTTTTGTATTTGAAAAAAACGGCTCGGGCTAATCTCTGACCCGGTTCGCCTGGACATAATTCTCCTACTCCAATTGAAATAGGACGATCCACAGGTCAGCAACCTCTCCTACTCCGATTGAAATAGGACGATCCACAGGTCAGCAACCGCTCCTACTCTGATTGAAATAGGACGATCCACAGGTCAGCAACACTCCTACTCCAATCGTTCAACCCCTTCACTCTCTTCACCTCTTGCATGAACAAATTAGGAGGAAGTTTCTTCATCTACAAAAGAGACAGATCAACAGCAAACTGTAAATCTGGGAAATTATATGAATTTTGGAAGCTATATGTAGCAATTACAGTGATATGAACATGGAAATTACACTGAAATTCTGCCGTAGTTCCAATGTAGGGGGTAAAAAACAGTGTAAATACAAGAGAAAGATCAACAACAGCAAGGACATTGCATAACCTTCGCGTGCTACATGTAGCAGTTACAGTGGAAATTACTCTCAAAATATTGAGATAGTTCCAATGTAAAATCTGGGGTAATTTTCAGAAACATTCAGTAGCAGAAACTAATGACAATGCAAGTAAAAACGGATGACACTGAAAATACCCAAGACTTACACTGTAAGTGACCAAGATTTACAGTAGAAACCCCCTATAAATTACATAGTACATACACAGTAATTACACTGCAAGCACACAAGGAATTACACTTGTAGAAACTGATGGGCTTACACTAAATTACAGTGTAAGCCCAGACGAAAAGCCAATGTAATCTATCTGAAGCATATAACAATTACAGTTCTAAAGCATATAAATTACAGAGAAAATATGGGGTATATTACAGGGATGAAGCATTGGAAGTAATCTATCTGACAAAAACTGAAAGCCCTACAACAATTACAGTGCTGTACCGTGCAAATTACAGTGTAAAACTGAGAAATAATACAATGCAAGCATGCAACAATTACAATCCTGAAGCATACAAAATACAGTAAAAATCTGGGGTATATGACATTGTAAATCTGGGGTTAGTAAATTACAATGCAATATTAGGCATATTACTGCCGGGCCGGGACGACAATAACGGGCTGAGACAGAAAACCGCGTCCGACAAAATAAAAGGAACCCGAACAAAACAAAACCCAACACGAATCTCCGCGCAAGGATGTACGGTCATAGATTTGAATGACGACGACTTGGCAAATCCGAACTGTAAAATAGCAAATCGGAACTTCTTTGCCTCATTTTTGTAATTGGTTTTCATTCAAATTTCTTGGCAAACCAATATATGTTTGCATTTCCAAAAAAATGGATCAAACGGCTAAAAATTTGACCCGGTTCTAACTTAACCAAAACAAAACCACGAAACCCTCTTGGATCCGTCGCCAACGCTCCTTTTCCCTTTCCTAGACCACAAAGCACATGCGACTCCCAGGACCCTCCTTCAACTTGCATCCCAATATTAATACAGTACACAATGAAAGCTGAATAGGGCAAAACTGAAGCGGAAAATGCGAACGGAGGCCGTCCTGCAGGCAGGCCGGTATCGAGGCCGTGAAAAGGCCATGTGGATTCCCGCTGGCCCCGTATCCCTCGCGTATTTGATTTATTTTCGCGCTGTATTGGAAGAGCCAGGCCCCACGCACATGCAAAAGTTCATAGGCCGCTGTCTCGCATCTGACATGTACGAGCAACGTTGGCTAGATGTACATGTGCCAGCGGGAATGGACGAGACATGTACGATGCCAGAATCCGGTGTGGAGCAACGTTGCTGATTCACAACCACAATTTCGTCCGTTCGCGGGACGTGGCAGTATGACGACCAGCCATCACGCAAGTTGTTTTCCTTTAGGTACAGTTGTCTCCATCTACCCCTGGCATCGGCATTCATTTCTCAACCCCCCTGTTCTCCCCCAGCTTTTGTCCTGAAGGAGCAACCCTCAGCACCTCCTCCCTCGCCCCCGGACGTCCAGGCGACGGCGAGGTTGATTATTGGCCGGCGGCGTGCGCGATACGGAGGAAGAGTTCTACCCAAAAGTACGGACTCTCGCTCCACTCTGTTTTTTGCTATGTTCTGCCCTATCCCGCACTGTTCTTAATGTTTTGCTCATCCCTAGATCGATTCTGTTTGCATAGGTAGAAGTTTTTTGCCGTTAGGCAGTTCAAGAGAAGTTAGGATGACAGATTTATTTAGCGGGATACAAGCTGCTATGGTGATTAATCGTGTAGAAAACAGTGACCAATCCACTGAAGACTGGGTTAGTGATGAGGATGGTTCAGTTGGGTCCACTGGATTACCAGGGGCACCATGTTTCACCTCCAGGCTCTCATTGCTCAAAGTTGGTTCTGTTGTTGCAAAGTTCAGTGCTTTCAAGCGGCAGCTAGTTATGGACACTGGATTCGGGGGGTTTCTAGAGGTGAAGGCATGGCAGAAGATTAATCTGAAATATAGTGCTTTTTTGATGGACCGAGTGGATGCTGAATCCAGCACAATCAACCTTGAAGCACAGGGCGTGCTTGATCTGTGCGAACAGAAGCTTAATTACGTTTTTGGCATCCTCGCCGTTGGCTTCGATATAAATGGCGAAGGCGTCGAACCATCGGAAGCGTGCATCGAGTACACACGAATGGCAGCAACATTCAGCGACAAAGGCACGCATAGTCTAAAAGCAGCTGAAAATGTTTTGCTTGGAGCGATATCAGAATCTTCACCCCAAATTCAGCAGGACTGTTTCAAGATTGCATTTGTCATTTTTATAATTGGTCATGTGCTTGCTCCCACGTCCAAGCATGATTATATATCCATAGACTTCTGGGCTGCTCTGAATGACATTAGCAAGACCAAAAGTTGGAACTGGGGACGGTATGTACTGAAGCACCTGTTTCAAGCCGTCAGAAAGTTCAAGGCAGATGTTTCAAAGAGAAACCCAACCATCCACATAGTTGGTTGTCACTTGTTTCTGCAGGTAAATGTGATACAGTTTGCACAAACCAGTTAGTCTTCTTATTTTTCCAAACTTCCTACTGTGCCAATCCCACGCCGATGCTAATGCATTTGTCATATGTTGTCGTTGCATACAAATCAGATTTTTGTTCTCGACTGTCTCGACCTTGGTATACTAAACAAGCCACGAGAAATAACCCCCCGCATAGGTTTGTATGATTATGAATCAATGAGGAAGATGGTTGAGAAAATTGCAGTGAACATATCTCCTGGAGAGATTTCATACCACGGAGGAGCGGTAATCATCATATTCTTAATTAATCAAGTTTGTGTATTATCATATAATTTTTTGTTCTAGGTTTCCAACGAACCATACTCAATTATCTGACTGTTTTCTTTAGGTTCGGCCCGAGTTATCTGTTAGCCAGACGATTGAACTCCATGCCAAAGGTACATGCTCCATAAATCTCCCCAAACGAACAACAACACCCAAAAGAGCAAGCACACCATCCACCCCCATGTTACGGTGTAATTACACAAGGACTGGCCCACAAGAATTTTCAAATTATATCCGCACAAAATACCCGAGCATAGTAAGTCTGCCGAAACACTACCAGTACATACAAGTTTTATTTTGCCACTGCGATGATATATACTCATGCAATGTTACTAACAAGTTAGCTCTCTAACAATCATCTAGTCAGCAGAGAAGCTGGGTATTCTTCTACGCGAGCAGAATGCACGTGGTCTAGCTAATATATCAGAAATGCGCCAAGCATTCCAGACAAACATGTTCACTTTCACAGACAAGCTTATGACCTGCCTAGCAGAAAGTTGTACCTGCTGCAAGGCATTAGGCCGCAAATCTTGCATTTTGAATGGTGAAAGCACAACCAACTGCCAGCCACATCCTACAACATCAACAGACCATAACCAATTCAGCACTCCTTTAGTAAGCAAGGTTGGCCCACGGTTGCCTGCACCAGGCAACCATGAAGGTACGGCTTTCAAAAAAATGTTTCCATTACACAAGCAACAAAATAATCCCAATTAACACCATGTTATTACTTTCGCAGGAGCTATGTCTGCTACCAGCACAGCGTCTAGAAAAAGGGAAGGAAGTATATCATCTAGTTTGCACTCTGGGTTAGAAAAGAAGCCATGCTCGCGCGATGCACAACTGGTATCATCACTGGCACCAACACATGAGATTGACAAGCAAAGTCAGATGGCCATAGCACAGGACGATTCCGTTATGGAGATTGCTAGCACGATTGCCAGCATGCACGATGATCTAACGGCCATTCTTGTAACACATTATGCTGAGATCCGGCCATCTCCTGAGTTCATCTTGTTTGGATCAACCACAGAAGGCACACCTTTGAAGATCGACCTTCCTAAGTGCAATTTCGGCAGAGACCCATGGGTTGTTGGTACAGTCTCTGCACCACCACCTGATACCGCTCTCAGGGCTATAAGAGACTGGATGGCAGCAGCTTCTACCTTAAATCTCCAGAGGCAAGCATAACCACTCAGCAAACATACACTGATGTATTCTGCAAATTTCCTCATTCAATCACTAACCTTTGCCATTCATCGTTTCTAATTAACAGGCCATGGGTTGTACACCCCAAACCTCGTTTCATCTCTATGGAAGGCTTAGATATTCAGCAACAGCTTGTGTCACAAGAGAAAATGTCACATGAAATGTTCACATCCATCTTCCGCAGGCTTGCCCAACTTGACATGTTATTTTCAAAAGACACTCCCGGGATGATATGGAGGAAATACATCGAGCCCGATTTTGCGGTGAGTGCCAGGATCATACAAAGCCCCAAATTTTAGAACTGTTACACGATTTTACTGACCACATTTTTTTTTCTGAATATGAAGACAACTGTTCTGTCCAACGCCGACCCATTGACCGTGCACTCCATTAGGGCTAGCTTCCAGGAGGGAACCGCCTCTTGCAACCCAGCATCATGCCGCATGGTAATCCGACATCATTCAAATACTTTCCTCTTTGTTGCAACCTTACTACCCCCTTGTGAATCACATACTTTTTATATGTCCATTTTGGTAGTGGTTTATTCCAGCAATTCTCCCAGATGGCTGGGTAGTTGATGCATTTGACATGCTGCGCAAGCGAATCATCGTTTTCGACCCTGCTGTTGGCCCGTTCGGATACAGTAATCGCCGAGTCAGCATGCACGAATTCGTGAGCAACAAACTTCATGCTGCTCTGTTCAACTGCCTCTACAGTTTTTTCAGTTCATGGCATTGTGAATCAAGTCACTGGAAACGTACATTCCCAATCATAATGACAGAACAATTTCACAAGTAAGCACCACTGATTCGCTACTGCCTATACATGAACATCCACTTTTTTGCCAAGTAGTTCTCACGTCTTGGATTTCATTCTTTAATTCGATATGCAGGGACGAGGCCGGATTGTGTGCCACTTTTTTTGCAAGGAACTATGATGGTGACAAGTTGCAAATCCCACTCAACAAAGTAAGCTCTTCACATTAAATGGAACTCCAAGCCACGAGTATGATTTTAATTTTGCAAAATGACTAATCATTAGCATACTATCTTATCGCCTAGGAAACACTCATATCGCACAGCAACCTCATGTTGTACGAGTTGATGAGAATGCAAGGAAATCAAACAAAAGCTGCAAGCGACTCGCTCGAAGCAATCAAAGGGTCGTTTGTCGTTCTGTAGCCAAACATTGTTGTCTAAAAGAAGAGTTAGTCAGTTGTGTGCCTGACATTATTAGATATGCCACCTGTGTGCGTCGCATCTTACCATGCAATTGTTTACGGAAGATTATTATAGCTGAATGCAAACAATTTATGACAAACAAGCTTCCATATGGTGCAGTCACAAGATAGTCATGGGGATACATGGTTGGACACCGACGTGAGAGATGTTCCAAACTGTTCTACCATATCCTACACAAAGAAACTATTCCACAGCACTGCCACAACCAACACAAACAGGGCCACATTCTTCCAGTAGCCACACCTTGATGCCTCGGGCACTCTAGCTATTGGAGCTGGAGGATTTTCAGCCTGTAAAACCTGCCTCTCTTGCACAGCCATCGCTCCCTTGCGTAGTTCGGAATTCATCCTCTCCAGCAGGCGTACCTTGTCTCGCAGATCAATAAGCAGTTGCTTCAGGAAGGGATCTTCAATTGGATCGTCGTGCCACTCGTAGAAGTTGCACCCTCCCATCTGATCCCAAGCCATAGCACATCATATCAACCAGAAACCTCACGCCAAAAAATAACAGAAACGCGTTGGTTGTCAGATTCACTTACCCTTGACATGGCACATGTTTTGTACCGTCTTCCAGGGTTATCGTCACTCCAGGAGATCCACATGGCTGCTTTTGGCTTGTGCTTGCATTCACAAGTCGTCGGTGGCTCGTAGTCCAGAGGAGCGACCCTGTACCTTACAGGGGACCTGTTTTGCGCAAGGGAGCCAGGTCTGGAGGAAGAAGCAGATCTAGAGCTCGAAGAAATGGACGACGACATTGTCGTTGGATGTGGATTCGTTGGTTGCTTGGGTGGTAGAATGGTTGCGCAGGGTGTCTGGCATGGTCATTATATATCCAGCGGCTCAATCCAAACGGTCTGATTCTTTCAAATTTTGTGGCCCGTTGTGCTCGCTACTACCATATCACTGTGGCGTACATGTGGTGCTGCAGATACACACGTCTCCTACTGGATATAGGTAGGCATAGTGTTTTAGGTACTAATCCAGTCGCACGATCCATCCTGCTGTCATTTGACGAGTTTATTCTGAGGACAAAATTCAGTTCATCACAAACAACACATAAATTTGCAAGTTGACAAGCCGCGCTGCATAGCAGCAAACGACACATATGATTACAACTAAACAGGTTCGACAAACCACCATTTTGCCACGCCAACCAGGGGTCATTTAATAGGCAGAACCAGCAACAAGCTAGTTACAAAATGATACACGGATAAGTCCTACAATTAAAAACAAACCCCGCCTTTACACCCGTGAGAGCGGAAAGCCAAAAGCTTGACACCATGCCAGAATCCTACTCCTCCTCCTCCACCTGCTCCATGAATCCTGGCCGAGGTGCAGTGTTGCCGTGGCAGGCAATTGTCTCATACAGCATCCTCTGGCGTCGCCCAGGTAGGCCAACCTTTTTGTTTGTTCATGCAAATAATCAAGGAATTATCATAATGCTGTCGGTATCTAATGGAGGTGCGATATCTAGTTAGACGGGACGGGAGCAAACTTACAACTGGGACAGCTTCCTCCAGTTCGTGACCGTTGTAGTTGTCAGCATAATAAGCAAGGTACCCAGGGGATTCGCCGCTGAAACAATTTTTGTTCCCGAACACGTATTTAGCGAGTGAATAAACACAGCTATAATGAACTGCATCTCACGCCGGAAATTACGTACCTGCCGCATGCCACATGCATGTCCTGGTTGTACACCACGGTCCATGCAGAAATGTCCATGTGCCAGCCGTCCACTAGTATCGTCCCAAGGATTTGCATTCCTCTTAGAAGCATGCGCACGGTCCCCCCATGCTTCGCCTCGTACACGTGCGAAGCCAGCTGTGTGTACAATGGATCAAAGACCGTGAGCCTAGTGCGCTCCATGTCGAAGACGTACAAGCACCACTCCTGGTTGAGCCAGACAGGGAACATGATCTGCAAATAAATGATTTAAGAGATGAGATCGAAAGCCTTTCTGTGACATAAACAAGTCTGAATTTTATAGGTTTGGAGTGCGCACCAAGCGACAAGTGGCAAGCCTGAACCCAAGGTTTGGCGCAGTAAGCAAGCCCATCAACATAGCACGCCCCATCTCAGTATCAATGTTTTCCATGTGTAGCTTCCAGACAAAAAAAATAATAAATGCGCACACATGTCAGTGAGATGGCACGAATCAGGTTATGGGTACACTAAGATGACCCCTTCTTCAGTATGCACTGACCACGGCATCTGGTGGGGACAGAACCCTCCAGTTTGGCAGGCGTACCCTCTCCATCATCCTCCTCTCCCTCTCATTCCAACTACGCACCCAAGCGTCAAGGCCAGTGTACATCATCTCTCCATGCAAACTGAACTGGTACTTAATCTTGTGTCCGTCCATCCTCAGCAAAGTAGGGGAGTGGTGCTCAAACCAAGTCCTGTTAAACACATACACCAATATATGCATTTTAACTTCAGCCGTAACAGCTTGCTGTAAATAGCTAGCAATATTGCATGTACGCTAACTAACCTGCTGAGTTCATCTGGGTTGGTTAGCAGCGAGACGGACTCATAGAAGTCAGCGCACACGTAGTCCGGATAAAAAACATGGTGAAGATCCAACTCAAACGGTGAATATCCATATTCGGGCGGCGGTGGTGTCGGCGGCGGCGACGGAGGCATTGCTGGAACCACAGCTGGTAGTACATGGCAATAAGTAAGCTGTGCCGCCACGTAACCCAAAAAATTGCATATGGTCAGTGCTTTACTAACCTAGAGGGGCAGGGTTAGTCAGTTGGCCATCATCTGGTAGCGCAAGCCTCTTGTTGCCTATTGGAGTAAGCGTGGCCATGCCAGCTCCATTAGAAACAACAAGACCTCCACCGTCAGTCCCACTAGCTGCAAAATGGACCACGAACGATTTTATTAACCATTTTTCCCGACCATAAGACAATGCATGGAGTCACATATCCACGTGGTACGCACCTTCGTACATAACTTGGTCACATGTTTGGTGTAACACTGGCACAACTTGGTCTCGCGTTGGTCCAACGCCTAGTGCCTCGTGCATCGTCATCTGCCTAGTACACGTGCGCCCGCCCACTGCACGCATAGTTTGGACTAGTGAAAAGCAAGAACATTATTAAAAAAGCCGATAAACACATATAATCATCGTGTGAGCTCACAGTTAACAGCTGGTCCTTTCCCTTTATGGTCTTCGATCATTGGCTTATCTTCAACTTCATCAACACCAATTGGTTCCCCAAGAACAGTTTCTGCATAAAGTGAAGGATTAATTATTACAGTTATGAACATAGAATGGACGGATATAATAATCGAGAACGGTTTGGTAATCATGTACGTACCTTTTCCACGTTCCACCTGCCGCACATGCACATTAGGGTTCTGACTTGCAGAGCCTAGAGAAATACCTTCTCGAGAAGCTGGCATCAATAACAACATACAATATTTCAGTTTACCTTGGAACATGCCACCTACTGGGATTTTTCAAGATAATTTTGCTTTCATGTCATGGACATGCGCACCTGGGGGGCTACGTGTTTTCTTGTTACGGACCACGACAGCCATCAGAGATCGAGCAGCTTCACGTGAAGTAGCAGCTAGATCGTTCACAATATCTATTTTGAAAGTGACGTTTAACGTCAATCGTTTTCGTTAGGCCGATAAGTGAAATATTTCTAGCAATAAACAAGCAGCGTCACAAAGCTCATGCATTCTGCATGCATGGCATGGCCCACTACCATGCAAAAACATATCGGCCACGCACGGGCCCAACTACTGAATGCATGCAAGACCAACAAATGGTGATTCACGCACATGCTACAGTAGTTGAAAGAGGACAGCCGAAAGATTACCTGTTTTGCTTCTTGGCACATGAGAAGAGGGGCTGATGTTGGGAAACGCCGACGCCATTGGAGCCTGCCTCTTAACCCTGGCCATGAAATCCTCGAGCATGTCTTCAAGATCTCTCTGTCGTTTCGCTTCCGTCTTGGTCCGTATTTCCACCAGCACCTTCTCCTTAGCATCGTCCACCATCTTCAGGAACTCATCCTCCCTCTTCTTGAACTGATGCTCCACTGCCTCCTTAAGCGCGGCCACAATCTAAGAGATGGGCATGGACAAAAAGGAACAATTAGTTTTCCGTGCTTACTACAAACTAATCACATAAGACAAACAGATGCACGAGCAAACAAGATAGGAAGTAGCACCTGCGTAGTTATCTCTGTCCCAGGGGCCACAGCAAATCCGGGCGGCCCGCCGCACACACCAGGGCTTGGGGTGGTCCAAGTATACGTGGGCGGTGCACTCCCAGACGGCACATTAATTGCCGGCGATTTGGGGACATCAGATACCAGCAACGGAATAATCGAACAGAATGTTACTAGCAAGCATGGAGAATTAAATGAGCTAGTATTTAATAGCATTTTGTGTACCTCGAAGCCTGCATCAACTCCGTTCTTGGCTGCATGCTTGCGGATTTGAAGCTTCATACACAGATCCGAGTACGACGCCATCCGAGGAAGTGGCAGTTGTTCACGCCCTTGCATGCCATGCTCGTGGTAGTCGCAAAAAATGATCTGCATTTTTTGTTGAATCAATTAAAACAAATGTAATCATTTAGTATATTGTAGAACTGCCATGCCAGCACTAGTTAATGAACAAGAAGATGGCGTGGCTAACCTGAGGAACAAGAAGGCATCCCTGAAGACAAAGCTGAGATGGGTCGTGCAACAAATCATCCCTAAGCTTTGCTGCAGCCTCTCTCAACCCCTCCACTACATAGTCACACAAATCATATTCCGATATTTTGTTTGGCTCAGCAAGAACAGGCAACAGCTCATTGGAAATCTTTGGATGAGCTCCTCTAGGAACAAGAAATGTGGATGCTGCGAGGATTGTGCATGCGGCCATCATTTTCTCTCTCTCCGCTCCAACGATTGCTATTTTGCTAGCGTTTTGCACTATCTTTTTAACTCTTACAATCGGGATCTTGCATGTTTTCGGCATGCCAGTTTCTAAAATTGCATGCAACTTCTCTAGCAACTTTTCCCGGTCTGGCAAGCAAGCACCACCCCTGATATCTATCTTTTTCCCTCTAGGGTTCAATCCTATGCATCTTGCTACCTCCCTAGAGTCAATCACAACAAAGTTTCCATCCCCCATGTCCATTTTCATAGTTCCTGGATCTATCCTAGATAGTAGGGACATGGAAAATATGCGATTATTGTTCCCTAAAGCCTTGAGCTTGGAAAACTTCTCCATCCCTACCATCGCGAAAACAGATTTGATGTTTGGGTTCCATTTCCGGCGATTGTTTGGATCATACCAGCGTTGTAGGCGGTGTTCAGGACAGGCATCTTCTTGGCGGCAGCCATGGAAGAGGAAGAAGCAACATCCGGTTGAGCTGCAGGCGAGTAGCTCCTAGGTCTCCGCCCCATCTCAACCAGCAAGCTGCCAGGAAAAACAATGATAAAAAAGCAACACAAATGTCTTAGGCCTTGAGATAAATCCGTGGCAAGAGGAAGAATGGAAGAGAAGAACGCGCGGTGAGAGCAGTACTAGTCACCTGTGTTCTTGCTCCCACCCCCCTTGCTGCGCCAAGCACCGGTGCTGTGCTAGTGTCGTTAATGTATCCCTCTGTACCAGCAGCAGCTTATTATATAGACAAGTGGCGGCCGAACAAGTCCATGTGCTGACCACTGTTTACAAACCAAGTGGCTGCCCAACCCTCCACGTCCGCACAGCACCTAGGCCACAAAATATCACAAACCATCATCTCTACATCTCTCTCCCCACTTACTAAATGCGACAGGGGCGACTAGCAATTAGTAAGCAACACAATTAGAATCGCTCATAGACACATAATCATCAATATTTAGTCCATAACCATAGCCGTCAATGCGAACAGTTTATTGGAATGGATTAACTTGCTAAACACATAGGGTTGCACAACGTAAAACCAATGATTGCTAATTTGGTAGCATTGGCACATGCATACTTAGCACCCCTACTAAATAAAACACGCACGTATATTTGCATGCGTGTTAATAGCACAGCACTTTCCTCTACAAATCTATAGCTTTGCTCGCTTGCATGGAGGGCTCTCGGCATCATCTTCTTCGCAGCCAGCGCCTACAGGACCAGTCCCCGACATTTGGTCCCCCTCCTCCAGCTCGCATGTCTCGACTTGCACTGCATGCGCCATGCAAGGATCAAACTCCGCCGTCTCCTCCTCAAGGGAGAAAACAGGAAAGTCCACCCCAAGAACAGCCTGGTGTACAGAAATTTCCAAACGCAGGTCATTAGACCTACATAAAATAACATTATACCTCAATTAGATGCTCAATCCACAAATTACTATTAACACATGCAGTTTCTCACATTAACCAACACCGTCTCCTCCATCTTCGACTCTGGACCAACGGCAGGTCCTTGCCCCATCACACTTGTCTGCGATTGCAAAAAAACATATAGGTTAGCCAGTGCAAACGAGCCATTTTCATGGTGATTAGAAAAACTAACTGGTACATCATCATCGACGGTTGCAAACCCAGAAGATTGATCAGGAAAAACCAGAGCGTCAAGCCCGACGGCGTCACTAAGAACCTGTGTCAAATTACGAAAGCTAGGATGAGAAAATATATGGTCAGAGCGACATATACCAACCCTTAAGCATGTGATACTCGTACCTGCATACCGCCTACTGTCATTGTGGAGCCAGAAGTTTCGGTGACAATAGAGTTTGGGGACAAGGTGCTGCTGGGCGCCATCTCTATGCTGTTGGAATGGGTTTCAAGCTTCCGCGCCACCTGCATAAATAGAGGACGAAAAATTTCATTTTCCCTCCAAGGCAAACAAATTCAAATTTCGAACCACCAAGGCCGTATCACATGCATCGGCTACAATTTCGAATTCCGTGGTCACCGTGAACACACGGATCACCTACAATGTATGGCATTGCCATTTTATCTCACAAGGCTAGGACCTACGCGCCGGTGCATTAACTCGAGCACAGATGGGCGGCGAGGTGCAGTTGTCCACCTCTCTTGTCAAACGACTGCCATCGCGTGGAACAGCGAGAAAGTAAGGTCATGAGGACGGAGAAAAAGGTTTCGGGAACAGTGTTCACATCAGTTGTCACTTGACAATAGCACAGGAGACCATGAGGCGTGCTGCGCAGCCACAGTCGGCAAAGAACGGTCCAGCCTCCTCCCTCCATCTCTGAACCATGCCTGGATAAATTTGCAATGAGAAACATTAGACACTCAATCCACACATGCCATGTATTATGTCACGGACTAATTTTTTTGCATCATCAAGAGCAACCAAAAAAAACAGAGGCTGCATAGTATCAATTTTTTGCATCTTCAAGAACACTAAGTAAAACTATGCTACACGCATGTTTGCTGCTTCGCCATGGATCTCTGAACCATCCCACAGGCTCTGCCCCTAGTGGTTTAATGGCTGTACCATGCCACATGCACATCTGTGCTAGACAGGGCATGGAGGCGTGCTCTCGCTCCCATCCCGCTGACGGCACAATTGAGCACCCTACTCTAGCTATACCTAACCCATGTCAGCATCATCATCCACCAAGGCGCGCCCCTCCTAGTTAAAAAAACTTCACCAGTTGGAAATTCATGGTACACAAAAACCTGACGGAGAAAGACTTGCTCATTTTATATGGACGACAGCACTGATTCAGTAACAGTCTGTTAGCAATGCGTAGTGGGAGCAAAAATTTGTGTCAAATTGATTTAATGCACAGCAAGTTATTAATCTGCAAAGCGCAGCCCAGCAACATTTTTCTCCTTCCCAACATTTTTTAGCACACCCAAAAGTGAGCACAACCAGCAAAATCATTTTGCCAAAAGGAAGATAATAAATATTTGAAGTTACCAAAGGTTTGTAGCATGCCAAGAAAGTTGTCACCAGGAAGTTAACAAAATTTCGAAGTACGGGGCCATCATGCAAAGCTAAGAATATTTAGCACACCCAAGAGTCAGCACAACCAGCAAACACTATTTGCCAAAAGAAAGATAATAAAAGTTTGTAGTTACCAAAGGTTTGCACCACGCCAAGACAGTTGTCACCAGGAAGTTAACAAAAGTTCGAAGTACGGGGCCATCATGCCAAGCTAATAAATCTAAGAACAAGAAACAACCCACATGAGCAGTACAATTAACAAGAAAAAATTCTTAACCCAACTATAAGAAATTAGGCTCGAACGATACAACTTTTTTAGTGCCACACGCGTTCCGTCGATGTCCCACCACCCCACAGTTGCTACACTTAGGCAATTTCCTTGGAGCCTTCGGCAAATCACCTCTTTGCGGGCAGGTTGTGCATTAGTGACCTTGCAATCTGCAAATTGTACAAAACCTGGACCTCTTAAGATGTTTCTCATAAGGAGCTTTGTCTCGACTTGTCGTTGGTCTCCCCCTCTGTCTTTTATTCTGATGAACCCCCACACCTGAGCAATTTGAATAAGCATCTCCACTCTCCGCATCTTCACCGACATTTCCCTGGATTGAAGCATCTGTAGCAGTGGCTACCAAAAGTTGCTCATTCTCTCGCTCTGCCAGCCCTAATCCATCCTTAGTTACACTCAAAGGAAGCAGAGTAGCGTGGACCTCCTTCATCATACGCATGAAAACTTCATAACACTCCACATTGCTGTCACCAAGCACAACACACTCAAGCGCTTTCATGTACATACTGTGATGCCTGAATGTATCACTTGCAGGAGGACCCCTGTCTTTCTGGTACCTCACCAAGTGTTCTGGTAGAATGTCGCGAGCCTGTCTTGTCCATCTCTTCATTATGTGCTTCTCAGGTATTTTGGCCAAACGGAAGTGAACCATGACCTGCATAAAAGTATACGCCACATCAATCAACTAGTCTCACATTGCAACATTACTATTTTTAATCATCACAACGTATACAAACCTGCAAACTATGGCAGCACACTAGGCCAGCGTGTTCGAACATGCCACACTCGCAGCTGAAAAAGCTTTCATCCTCATTGACCTCAATTTTGAACTCAACTTTACTCCACTTCTCTCTGCTAGCTGCTTCGACATGTGTCGACTTATAAATCCTCCTAGGAACAATCTCATCCAGTACATATGCACCACATTTGTACAACTCTTCACCAAACTTTTCAAACATGGCCCTGGTGTAAACTTTGCTAGCATGCCTCTCCAACGGAAGGTTAAATCTTAGACATACACCACTCTGCAAGGAGAACATACACACAAACGACGCACATGTTAGGATGTAGAACCATTGCCGAGAATGAGGACCTAGAGATAAACTTGGGTGAATGATAGTTTTCATTGATAACAAATGAAAGGGGAACGATGGAGAAATTTACCAGTGATGTTCTTTTCTCCTGGAAGCTCTCTTCAGAAAGTCGGTCAAATTGAAGCTTCTCAAACTGCTTCAAGAATAGATGCATTGGACATCCTGGAGGAACGTACCCCTTAAGCAGGTGATTTGCGCTCTCGCTCCTTTGCGTGCTAGTCATCTTAGCACAGAATACACCCATGAAATATGGTTTAGCCCATTTATGCCGTACTTCATATATCTGGGTCAAGAACGGATGTTTCTTGAGTGAGTATTTGTCCAACATCTGCTGCCACCCTTGCTCAAATTCATCCTCTGTAATCATGTGATGTACAAGCTTGTGGAACTCCAGTTTGAATTCACTGTTCTTGCTCCAAAGCACACCCATTGACTCTTTTGCCTTTTTCAGGACATGCCACTTGCACCAACGGTGTATTGTGTTAGGCATTTCTGCCTGAATTGCAATTTCCATGGAGCGCGCTTGATCGGTAAGTATAGTTTGCGGATGCTTCCCACCAACCATACGTATGAACTCCCGAAAAACCCACTTGAAAGATTCCTCTTTCTCATCTCTCATCATGACACCTCCAAAAATTATACTCTGAAAGTGATTGTTCACGCCAACGAACAACCCAAATGGCATGTCATACAGATTGGTTCTGTATGTTGTGTCAAATGTAATCGCATCACCAAAGTACCTATACTGATCGCACCCCCTACTCGTAACCCACATTAGTGTTTTTATCCTGCTGTCTTCATCTACCTGCACTGTGTAATTGAAGTCGGGATCATTAGCCTTCATATCAGCCAGGATTTCCATTGTTTTCATAGCGTCAGAGTCTGACTGGTCCTTGTTAAGCTTTCTACACAATGTCTTCAATGAACGCTTTGTAAATGGCACATTTTCAACCGAGCCAAAAAAACTGCCGACGATGCTGAAAACCTTCCCCAGACCAACATTATTATCACGGAGTTGTTTAACCAGATCCTTTGTGTATCTATCGATATGCCTGTGTGACTTCCAATGCATTTTTTGCCCACATGTAACAGACAGTGGGTGGTTATGGCCAGGTTTGAACTCTGAAATGTACCAACCATTGTCATTTGAACGGAGCAATCTGATCATGGCTTCGCACCCGCATCTGGATGATCTACTGTTTTCCCGCATTGGTTCGCCCTGGAAAAGACGGCAGCAAGCATATAATAAATTCCAGATAGACAATTCCAAAATTTATATAGACAACAGAACAGATAGAAGACAAAATAATAACTAATTCTTTTATTTATTTTCGGGAGATGCGTGAACATACCGCACAAGCACAGAGTATTTCTTGCATACATCTCTTCCGATGAACATTGAGTCTGCTTTTTGCAAGCCTCACACTGAAACCATATTACCATGAATAGAGGTTGTAGAACTCATAGGCTTCATCCAACGAGTCAAAAGATGTGCCAATTGCTGGATTGACGACTGGCCCAGTTTTTTTCTCTGCATAGGCGCGAACTGACAATTCAAGTGCAGTTTTCCTATCAGGGTTCATCTCCCTCTCCTCAGCCGCATTACCAATCCTAACCCTGCAGAAAAGTGTTCATAGTTTGGTCAAAAACAGATGGAGGGAAATAGTCAACTGCTCCAGGGAAAAAATATACACTGAAAAATAAATGGACCACAAATAAAAAACGAAATAATAAGTTTTACGTCTGTGAAGACAATAAACTTATAAACTAGTTCCAAACAAATCATACTACATACCACATAAATCTAACTATCTCCTTCAATTGCCAAACACCATAACACCACAAACATATGCTGGCGACACTTTAAAATTATCTCAAACCGAGTTGAACAGCGAAATAATAATCTTAAACAGAGAACACAGCTCATGTGAGCACCCATCACATATAAACTGATACTACTTAAAGATTTTTGCTGTGATGACTGCATCAAACAAACGAATCCAGCACACTGAAAATGGCTGAACAAATCAGCGATGTACTGATGCAACTACGACAGCAACAACTACATTAGTTGTGAAATTTTTTTTACTGAATAAAGCAGTTCCAACTTACAGCTGTAAAACCATTACACTATAATGGCCGTACACCATAAATCTGTAAGGGAGCAACGCATCTACAAGCAAATGAACTCCCTTTGCTGACATTCAACTCTATATTGCACAAGTTTAGCCACACACATCCCTAAATAGACACCGAAAATTCATTTTGAGACAGACAGATTACTTTCTCATATCAATATCTCACTGCTAAATCAGGCGAAAACTGAAATACCTAGGAAACAGGGAGGCATAGCATGGCAGAATAAATCAAATGTTTCTGCTAATCACTACACAGAAAAAATGTATGCAATGGTGTCCCCAGCACTAACCTTCTCGTCCACTCGCTGGTCGCTTCGGAGCAAACGTCATATGCGCCTTCCTTTCCCACGGCAGCTGGCTCGCCGGCGGCGACACCATCCACGTTCACAGCGCTAATTGAATCATGAGACTCCAGAGGAAGTACCGGAGCGCTCCACACCACATCTCCGTCAACGGCCCTGCAAGAAAACAAATATATGAGTACAGATCTGGCAAGGGGAAGCGACGCCCCGCCATTGCAATCGCAACGTTGATATAAGTGGTGGATTAGACTACGCCTACCAGTTTAACTCGACGCCATTGGTAGACATGGCGCCAGATCCTATTCGAAGCGGCGCCGGAAGAGCTTCGAGCCGACGCCGTCGGCGGACCAGGCGGGTGCGTAGAAGAAGGGGATGGAATAGAAAATCTGTCGCGTGCCTCTGTTCTGATCCACTCGATTTGGGGTCGCTGGTATGGGGGGCATCTAATGCGATGAGCTGTGCTGTTCCGAAACAGCCCATGGGCCACAATACCCTGGTCCACGACATGTGAGATTGGGCAGTAGCACGAAACAGAACCCATGCATGGGCCGAACAGAATACGCCTATCGGCGCGCTAGGAGTATGCCGGACCGTATTTCCCCACATAGGCCTGTCACAACACTGGCCCGAACTGACGGATTGCATATCCCAATGCCCAAAAGAACGAGCAAGATAAAGGCCTGCCTGGTGCTCGGCCGCCATAAGCCCGCACTCAAAACTGAAGGGATTACATTGTAACTCTGGGCAAAATTAAAGTGTGTGAACCAGACCAATTACAGTGTAAAAAACCATTCATAAAAAAGTGAAACTCTAAGGCAAATTACATAATAAAATCGGCAAAATTACAGAAAAAATCACGGGAATTACAGCGTAAAAGCGCAGGAATTTACTGTGTACAATTCCAAGCAAAATTACAATGTAATATTGGGGTATATTACAATGTAATTCTGGATATATTACACTGCACCTCTGAGGAATATTACAGATAAATTAAGAGGTATTACACTGTAATTCAAAGAATTAATCCATTGTAATTCAAGCAAAAGCTTAATAGAATAAGTACAGAATATACAGCTAAATTCATATGAAGTCATGAATACGGGAACAAACCTATCAGCATAAAAGAACACAAGTCCTATCAGATGATGTCAAGCATAGAAACAATTCAAAGCAAAGCTCGTTACAGCTCTAGCACACACTAGGGAATTACAAATGAAAATAAAACAGGAACTGCACAGAACACTTGTTAAAGATAAAATCCATTGTAATTCAAGCAAAACTGAACAAGAATGAAGCTCAAATATCAAGAAACACAAAGGTTAAGCAAGGAAATTACAGTGACAATTTTAGGAAAAATTACACTGCAATTCTGGGGAAGATTACACTGCACTTACATAAATGAAGCACAGGTTACACTGTAATTCTAGGTATAGATTATATTAGGTATAGAAATGAACGGTCAATTTTCTTTAGTTTCACGGTTTAACGTGGTGTCTCGTATGGTGCCTCCAATTAGTAAATACTAGTCGTCGACCTGTGCATTCGCACGGGCTAGTCAATACTTCTTATGCATTTATTTTGTCATAAATAATATCTGTCATGAAAGGAAATAAGTGAAACATCCATCCATCCACTTGAACCTGAAGCACATGCAGGGTGTCTCCGATATTTTTTAATTACTTCAGTTCTAAGTGACAAAATATGATTCGAAGAAGGCCATCTAACTCTTTGGCTTTTATTTATTTTTGTTTCTAGTAACCTTGCGTCTCTCTATATTCAATATGTGCCTGACCAAATAATTATAATTTCCTTTTGCTATGTTTATGTTTTTCCAGTGTCAGAGTGTCGGTGTACTAAAGTAGGGGTACCTTAGTATCCCGAACTTGTGCACGGACAGTTGCAGCGTCCCGCGGCAAGGCTAGCCAGGCGACCGCCAAGACCCCTCACGGTTCCTCTGGAGCCATTCAAGAACAAAGTATACAAGTCAAAGAGACAAGACTCCGGCAAGAGGAGCTTGCCGGGAAGGCTACTCAAGGCACAAAAACCGCTCAAGACGCAAGACCCCGACGAGAGGAGCTTGCCGGGAAGGCCATCCAAGGCATATCAAGAAGCTTGCCGCGACGCGCCACGCGTCCCGGCAAGCACCGGTGAGCGACAAGCTCCCAGAAGCGACAAGATAGCCACCGCGGCAAGACGCTTGCCGCGGCAAGACGCTTGCCGTGGCAAGCTTCCACTCAGCGCCCGCGCTCCAGCACATCCACCCACGTGTCGCCCTGGGACCCTTCCAGGCACACGTGGCGGAAGGTTGTGCAGCCAGGGGAACACGGTGGCAAGCGGCGATGACAAGGCTACCGTCGTGGCGGACGGTGGCGCCCTGACGGTCACTTTTTGCACTGTTTGGGGCGACGGTGACGGGCAGTCAATGCCCTTGTCCCCTGCCGTCAGGGTTAGGTACGGGGCACTATACAAACACTGTTCTAGCTACCCCCCCTTTTTACGTTTTTACCCTCTTCTGTGTTGCCATCTGTCGGTGACCCCTTTGACCTATAAAAGGAGGCCCATGCGCAACGTAGAGGAGGTTCGAAACATCAATCACTCTCACGCTCGGTCCGGCCAGCGGTTAGAGCTTGCTGTAGCTCTCCTCGCTCCCGAGCAAGAACGCAATACAAACCAAAGCAGGAGTAGGGTTTTACGCATCCGTGCGGCCCGAACCAGGGTAAACTGCTCGTGTGCTCGCCTCGATCCGCTCTTTGTGCATCCTCCGCCCCCTTGCCATACCGAAAAGGGGCTCCGGTCCCATAGGTGTTCGTGGGCGATCAGTTTCCCCGACATCTTTGGCGCGCCAGGTAGGGGGACGCATCGAGGTTGTGTAAACCCGATCCGGCGTCCACACGGGCTAGATCTTCACCAACTTCATCAACTTCATCGACTCCATCAGCATGCCGCCGAAGAAGAAGGCTTCGGAAGCAGCAGGCCCGTCCGCGTCGATCCCGCCACCGCCGGAGCCAACTACTGGTGGGGTAGACGCCGGCGGAAGGACGGACGTCGGCGAGGAAACTCACGGCGCCGCCAAGTCCAAGGACAAGACGTACGACCGGGCGCACTCCAAGGCCTCGGCGTCCGTACATGCACCGCGCCCATCTCAGGAGGCGCGGGACCGGCAGCGACGTGGTACTCAAGGTACCATACACTTGCTGGGCCAAGGTCAAGCTGGCGGATCCCGGGACGCTCAAGACCAGCATGCACACCAACATGCTGGCACGAGCAAAGCGCGGTCGCCGGGACGGGATGTTGCTCCTTCTAACGCAGTTAGAAGTCTGAGCATATCCCGCTCCTCGCACCGCTCGCCACCGCTACCCGCCACTCCAGCAGAAGCTCGAGCTCGAGCTCAACTGCTACTCGACTTCCCTCCAGCGGCAGACAAGGCCTACGACTGGAGGGCTACCATCCAGAGCCTCATCGCCTTCTCCAACGGCGACACCCCGCAGCAGCCGAGCGCGTCACGGCCGCGGCAAGTTAGCCAGGCGCGGGCTGATGGCGACAAGACTGCCGGGGTGCAACCACCGTGCACTCCCCGCCCCGAAGGCCAAAATCGCCGACTCGCCGGATCAACATCGACGACGACTCCACCGCGTCGTCGGACCCATGAGCTCGTCGCGATCAGTGCCAAGTTCTCGACGATCGACAACAAGAAGACGCTCGAACCCGCATCGAGCGCCGAAGAGAAGCGCGGCGTCAATCCGACCTGCGCGCTGGGCCCGCTGTTGAGATGCACGCGCCCGGAGGACCGGGCGACTTGCCGTACGCAGTAGGTTGCCCTGCGTTCACCCGTGAGCTGCGACAAGTCCAGTGGCCCAGCATGAAAAACTTCAAGCCCGACGTACCCGAGAAGTACGACGGCAAGAGACAGCCGTCGGCGTTCCTTAGCATCTACACCATCGCGGTGCAGGCTGCCGGGGGACGAGACGAGAAGATACTCGCCAACTACTTCCCGCTGGTGCTCAAGCCAAACGTCAGATCTTGGCTCATGCACTTGCCGGAGAACTCCATTTCTTCTTGGGCTGACCTGTGCCATCAGTTTGTCGGCGCCTTCACAGGTGGCCACAAATCCCATGGCCAGGAGAGTGACCTTCACATACTCGCCCAGAAGGAAGGAGAGCCCCTGCGAAAGTATATCCAAAGGTTCAGCTGTGTCCAGCACAACACCCCAGACGTCCACCCTGCCGCGGTTATCAGCGCGTTCCACCAGAACGTGTGTAACCGCAGGATGAGGAAGGAGATGGCGATGTGCAAGATCCGAGACGTCAGTGAGCTCTACGCACTGGCCGACAAGTGCGCGCGCGCTGAGGAGGGGAGGAAACTCCCCGGAGAGGATACAGGAGCAGGGGGATCAGATAGTGAGGATGCCGCCTCGGCAAAGAAGAACCGGCGGCGGAACAACAGGAAGAAGAAGAACAAGGAAGTGCTAGTTGTCCAGCAATCCGGCAAGGAGGCTGGCGCCAAGAAAGCCCAAGCTAGTGGCTCCGGCAAGGAGACTGCCGCGTGCACTAACTGCCAGGCTATGGCGCCCGCCGACAAGCAGGACGGCACCGACAAGCAATACTGCAAGATCCACCGCACCAAGGGCCACGACCTCCAGAACTGCAAGAAAGTCGAATACCTCGTCGAGCAGCAGAAAGCTGAGTACGAGCGACGCGACAAGGAGAAGGCCCAGGGAGGCGATGGCGGATCCGGCAAGAAGCGGCCATTCAATGGCCGGGGAGGACGCCGCGGCAAGGCCAAGCAGCGGCAAGGAGACAGACCTCCCCGCGGCCGCGACAAGGACGAAGACGAAGACGACGATGAAGATATGGATGATGGAGAGAACAGCGAGCCGGAGTTCCAGAAGGCCACAGAGGTTCTGTGCGTTGACGGTGGTGCTTCTCTGCACACTTCCCACCGCCAACTCAAACAATGGGTGCGGGAAGTTAATGCAGCAGAACCGCCCGTTGAGTCGCGCAAACTTCTGAAGTGGTCCAGCACGCCTATCATCTTCGATATTGAGGACCACCCTGATCGCACAACTGCGGTCGGGTGCTTGCCGATGTTGGTTTCACCAACCATCCACAACCTCAAGGTCACCAAGATGTTAGTTGTCGGCGGGGCCGGCTTGAACTTGATCTCCTCCGCTGTGGTCCGGAAACTCCAGATCCCCGACAGCGAGCTCGAAGAAACCGGCACATTCCAAGGGATCAACCCGGGAAGGAGCAAGCCGAAGGGGAAGATCACGCTGCCAGTGACATTTGGCGGAGAGCTGAACTTCAGGACTGAGAGGATCACTTTCGACGTTGCCGATATTCCATTGCCTTACAATGGAATACTTGGCCGTCCAGCGCTCGCCAAGTTCATGGCAGCCTCTCATTATGCCTACAACATGCTCAAGATGCCAGGCCCGATAAGCGTCATCTCTGTCCCTGGCGACAAGAAAGATGCCCTTATCAGTGCCAACAAGATTTACCGGGATGCAGCAGCCGCAACAGATAGCAAGACACTTGCCGCTGAAGCTCCCGGGGGGAAGAACAAGACCAAGTCCGGTAAGAGCTCTGGGGCCCACTCCGGCAAACGCACCTCTTCGGAGTGCTGCGCTGCCGTCGAGGACGCACCATCGAGCTCCACCGAGAAGTGTAAAAAGACGATGTCAGCTCCACCGGCAACCAAGAAGGTGTCCGCCAAGGAGGACGGCACTGGTGGTACTTTCACCATCAGTGCGACGCTCGTTGCTTTCCTGCGGGCGAATGTCGACGTGTTTGCATGGCAACCGTCTGACATCCCCGGTGTTCCCAGGAAAGTGATTGAGCACAAGCTTGCTGTTTGTCCTCACGAGCGGCCCGTCAAGCAGAATGTTAGGAAACAAGCGGTGGAGCGCCAAGAGTTCATAGCAGAAGAAATCAAGAAACTGGAAGCAGCAGGCCTTGTCAGAGGTGTACTCCATCCCACGTGGTTGGCCAATCCTGTTGTCGTGCGCAAGGCAATCGGGAAGTGGAGGCTTTGTATTGACTTCACCGATGTGAATAAAGCTTGTCCCAAAGATCCATTTCCCCTGCCGCGCATTGACCAGAGTGTTGACTCCACGGCTGGATGTGAGTTTCTTTCATTTCTTGATGCATACTCAGGATACCACCAGATCTTCATGGCTGAAGAAGATGAAGAGAAGACCGCATTCATCACTCCATGTGGCACTTATTGCTTCATACGCATGCCTTTCGGATTGAAGAATGCGGGTTCAACATTTGCAAGGGTTGTCCATACAGCTTTTGAGCCATAGATACACAGAAATGTAGAAGCATACATGGATGATATAGTGGTCAAGAGCAAAGACAGGGCGACTCTGATCCAAGATTTAGACGAGACCTTTACAAATCTGCACAAGATCCAGCTCAAGCTTAACCCCGAGAAGTGCGTGTTTGGAGTCCCTTCCGGCAAGCTTCTCGGGTTCTTCGTGTCTCAAAGGGGGATTGAAGCCAATCCCGACAAGATCAAGGCCATTGAGCAGATCGAAGCACCGAAGCGCGTCAAGGATGTACGAAGACTTGCCGGCTGCATGGCTGCTCTCAGCAAGTTTATCTCTAAGTCTGCAGAACACGGCCTACCGTTTTTCAAAATTTTGAAAAAGGCAGGTCCAATGAAATGGACTCCGGAAGCGGAGGCAGCGCTGCAAGACTTGAAGAGGTACCTGTCCTCCACTCCAATACTTGTCGCACCTAAGCCACAAGAAAAGTTGCTGTTGTACCTAGCGGCAACCAATCAAGTGGTTAGTGTTGCGTTAGTAGCGGAGAGGGAGGCGGACGATGAGCCAGCGGCCGCGGCAAGCACGTCCAGCGACAAGCAGGGGGCTTCCCCGACAAGCTCTGGTCCCGACAAGGACGGATCTGCGCAGATGCAAGAGGAGATATGGAAGAAGATGGTGCAGCGCCCAGTTTATTTTGTCAGTTCCCTCTTGCAGGGGGCTAGGTCAAGGTACTCTGGGGTGCAGAAGTTGCTTTTCGGCCTTCTCATGGCCTCGAGAAAGCTGCGCCATTACTTCCAAGCGCATGAGATAACAGTGGTCACTCGCTTTCCGCTGAAAAGGATATTGCAAAATCCAGAAGCAACAGGCAGGATCGTCGAGTGGGCTCTGGAACTGTCAAGCTTTGGCCTCAAGTTTGAAAGCACTTCAACTATCCAGAGCAGAGCATTGGCAGAGTTTATAGCAGAGTGGACGCCAACGCCATATGAGGAAACCCCAGAGACGAGCATCCCCGTCAAGGAAGCGAGCAAAGAATGGATAATGTACTTTGATGGTGCCTTCTCGCTGCAAGGCGCCGGTGCTGGTGTGCTGCTTGTCGCGCCCACCGGAGAGCACCTCAAGTACGTGGTCCAGGTGCACTTTCCCAAGGAGCAAGCGACAAACAATACTGCAGAGTATGAGGGTTTGCTTGCCGGTCACAGGATCGCAGCAGACCTTGGGATTAGGAAGCTGATTGTAAGGGGTGACTCGCAGTTGGTCGTCCGCCAAGTGAACAAGAACTACCAGAGTCCGTTGATGGAAGCTTACGTCGATGAAGTGAGGAAGCTTGAAGAACACTTTGACGGCCTACAGATGGAGCATGTTCCAAGGGCTCAGAACGACATCGCAGATGGCCTGTCGAAGTGCGCCGCACTAAAGCTACCTGTGGAACCAGGAATCTTTGTGCTCAAGCTGACTCAACCATCCGTAACACCATCAACTGGACAGAACAAGAAGAGGAAGTTGGTTTCTGGCGACTACTTTTCGGCAGAGCTCCCAGAAGCCGCCGCCAAGAAAGTCCCCAAGATCAACGCCATGAACGCTGAGGAGCAATCCGCTCCGGCAAGTCCCAGGACTTGTTCCTGTTGGGGAACGTAGTATTTTAAAATTTTCCTACGATCACGCAAGATCTATCTACCAGATGCATAGCAACGAGAGGGAAGAGTGTGTCTACGTACCCTCGTAGACCGGAAGCGGAAGCGTCAAGTGACGCGGTTGATGTAGTCGAACTTCTTCGCGATTCAACCGATCAAGCACCGAACGTACGGCACCTCCGCGTTCAGCACACGTTCAGCTTGATGACGTCCCACGAGCTCTTGATCCAGTTGAGCTTCACGGGAGAGTTTCGTCAGCACGACGGCGTGGTGACGGATATGATGTATCTACCGGCGCAGGGCTTCGCCTAAGCACTGCGACGGTATGACCGAGGTGTGTTTCTGTGGAGGGGGGCACCGCACACGGCTGGAACAATTCAACTTGTGTGTGTTTGGGTGCCCCCCTACCCCCGTATATAAAGGAGCAAGGGAGGAGGGCCGGCCGGCCTCCTATGGTGCGGCTAGGGCAATCCTACTAGGAATAGGATTGCAATCCTATTCCTAGTAGGAGTCCATCAAGAAGGAAGAGAGGGAAAGGAAAAGAGGGAGAGGTGGCGCCACCTCAATCCTAGTCCAACTAGGATCCCTAGGTGGGGCGCCAGCCAGCCTCTATGGGCTGCCTCTCTCTTTTCCTTAAGGCCCACTATGGAATTCCGGTAACCCCCTCCGGCAATCCAGTTAAATCCGAAACTTTTCTGGAACACTTCCGGTGTCCGAATATAGTCGTCCAATATATCAATCTTTATGTCTCGGACATTCCGAGACTCCTCGTCATGTCCGTTATCTCATCCGGGACTCCGAACTACCTTCGGTACATCAAAACTCATAAACTCATAATACCGATCGTCATCAAACATTAAGCGTGCGGACCCTACGGGTTCGAGAACTATGTAGACATGAGCGAGACTCATCTCCGATCAATAACCAATAGCGGAACCTGGATGTTCATATTGTCTCCTACATATTCTACGAAGATCTTTTATCGGTCAAAACCGCATAACAACATACGTTGTTCCCTTTGTCATCGGTATGTTACTTGCCCGAGATTTGATCGTCGGTATCTCCATACCTAGTTCAATCTCGTTACCGGCAAGTCTCTTTACTCGTTCCGTAACACACCATCTCGTGACTAACTCATTAGTCTTTTGCTTGCAAGGCTTATTGTGATGTGTGTTACCGAGAGGGCCCAGAGATACCTCTCCGACACTCGGAGTGACAAATCCTAATCTTGATCTATGCCAACACCACGAATACTTTCGGAGACACCTGTAGAGCATCTTTATGATCACCCAGTTACGTTGTGACGTTTGATAGCACACAAGGTGATCCTACGGTATTCGGGAGTTGCATAATCTCATAGTCATAGGAACATGTATAAGTCATGAAGAAAGCAATAGCAGTAAAACTAAACGATCATAGTGCTATGCTAACGGATGGGTCTTGTCCATCACATCATTCTCCTAATGATGTGATCCCGTTGATCAAATGACAACTCATGTTTATGGTTAGGAAACATAACCATCTTTGATCAATGAGCTAGTCTAGTAGAGGCATACTAGGGACACTCTGTTTTGTCTATGTATTCACACATGTACTAAGTTTCCGGTTAATACAATTCTAGCATGAATAATAAACATTTATCATGATATAAGGAAATATAAATAACAACTTTATTATTGCCTCTAGGGCATATTTCCTTCAGTCTCCCACTTGCACTAGAGTCAATAATCTAGCTCACATCGCCATGTGATTTAATACTGATAGTTCACATCGTTATGTGAATAACACCCATAGTTCACATCACCATGTGACCAACACCCCAAGGGTTTACTAGAGTCAATAATCTAGTTCACATCGCTATGTGATTAATACCCAAGAGTAATAAGGTGTGATCATGTTTTGCTTGTGAGAGAAGTTTAGTCAACGGGTCTGTCACATTCAGATCCGTATGTATTTCGCAAATTTCTATGTCTACAATGCTCTGCATGGAGCTACTCTAGCTAATTGCTCCCACTTTCAATACGCATCCAGATCGAAAGTCTTATCAAGCGTCTTGATCTATCTCTATAGATCTTGATGCCCAATATGTAAGCAGCTTCACCAAGGTCTTTCTTTGAAAAAAAAAACTCCTTTCAAACACTCCTTTATGCTTTCCAGAAAATTCTACATAATTTCCGATCGACAATATGTCATTCACATATACTTATCAGAAAGGTTGTAGTGCTCCCACTCACTTCTTGTAAATACAGGCTTCACCGCAAGTCTGTATAAATCTATATGCTTTGATCAACTTATCAAAGCGTATATTCCAACTCCGAGATGCTTGCACCAGTCCATAGATGGATCGCTGGAGCTTGCACATTTTGTTAGCACCTTTAGGATTGACAAAACCTTCTGGTTGCATCATATACAAGTCTTCTTTAATAAATCCATCAAAGAATGCAGTTTTGTTATCCATTTGCCAGATTTCATAAAATGCGGCAATTACTAACATGATTCGGACAGACTTAAGCATCGCTACGGGTGAGAAAGTCTCATCGTAGTCAACTCCTTGAACTTGTCGAAACCCTTTCGCAACAAGTCGAGCTTTGTAAACAGTAACATTACCGTTTGCATCGGTCTTCCTCTTGAAGATCCATTTATTTTCGATGGCTTGCCGATCATCGAGCAAGTCAACCAAAGTCCATACTTTGTTCTAATACATGGATCCCATCTCAGATTTCATGGTCTCAAGCCATTTTGCGGAATCTGGGCTCATCATCGCTTCCTCATAATTCGTTGGTTCATCATGGTCTAGTAACATGACTTTCAGAACTGGGTTGCCGTACCACTCTGGTGCGGAACGAACTCTGGTCGATCTACGAAGTTCAGCAGAACCTTGATCTGAAGTTTCATGATCATCATCATTAGCTTCCTCACTAATTGGTGTAGGAATCACTGGAACGAGTTTCTGTGATGTACTACCTTTCCAATTCGGGAGAAGGTACAATTACCTCATCAAGTTCTACTTTCCTCCCACTCACTTCTTTCGAGAGAAACTCCTTCTCTAGAAAGGATCCACTCTTAGCAACAAAGACCTTGCCTTAGGATCTGTGATAGAAGGTGTACCCAACAGTTTCTTTTTGGGTATCCTATGAAGATTTACTTCTCCGATTTGGGTTCGAGCTTATCATGTTGAAACTTTTTCACATAAGCATCACAGTGCCAAAATTAAAGAAATGACAGCTTAGGTTTCTCGTCAAACCACAGTTCATACGGTGTCATCTCCACGGATTTAGATGGTGCCCTATTTAACGTGAATGTAGCTATCTCTAATGCATAACCCCAAAAGCGATAGTAGTAGATCGGTAAGAGACATCATCGATCGTACCATATCTAATAAAGTACGGTTATGATGTTCGGACACACCATTACACTATGGTGTTCCAGATGGCGTGAGTAGTGAAACTATTTCACATTGTTTTTACTGAAGGCCAAACTCGCTAACTCAAATATTTTACCTCTACGATCATATCGTAGAAACTCTTATTTTCTTGTTACGATGATTCTCCACTTCACTCTGAAATTCTTTGAACTTTTCAAATGTTTCAGACTTGTGCTTCATTAAGTAGATATACCCATATCTGCTCAAATCATCAGTGAAGGTCAGAAAATAACGATACCCGCCGCGAGCTTCAACACTCATTGGTCCACATACATCTGTATGTATGATCTCCAACAAATCTGTTGCTCGCTCCACAGTTATGGAGAACGGAGTTTTAGTCATCTTGCCCATGAGGCATGGTTCGCAAGCACCAAGTGATTCATAATCAAGTGATTCCAAAAGTCCATCACCATGGAGTTTCTTCATGCGCTTTACACCAATATGACCTAAACGGCAGTGCCACAAATAAGTTGCACTATCATTATTAACCTTGCATCTTTTGGCTTCAATATTATGAATATGTGTATCACCACGATCGAGATCCAACAAACCATTTTCATTGGGTGTATGACCATAGAAGGTTTTATTCATGTAAATAGAACAACAATTATTCTCTAACTTACATGAATAACCGTATTGCAATAAACATGATCAAATCATATTCATGCTCAACACCAAATAACACTTATTTAGGTTCAACACTAATCCCGAAAGTATAGGGAGTGTGTGATGATGATCATATCAATCTTGGAACTACTTCCAATACTCATCGTCACTTCATCCTTTAACTAGTTTCTGTTCACTATGCAACTCCCATTTCGAGTTACTACTCTTTAGCAACTGAACCAATATCAAATACCGAGGGGTTGCTATGAACACTAGTAAAATACACATCAATAATCTGTATATCAAATATACCTTTGTTCACTTTGCCATCCTTCTTATCCGCCAAATATCTAGGGCAGTTCCACTTCTAGTGACCATTTCCTTTGCAGTAGAAGCACCTGTTTCAGGCTTGAGTTTAGCTTTGGGTTTCTTCACGGGAGTGACAACTTGCTTGTCATTCTTCTCGAAGTTCCCCTTCTATCCCTTTGCCCTTTACTTGAAACAAGTGGTCTGGTTAACCATCAACACTTGATGCTCTTTCTTAATTTCTACCTTCGCCGATTTCAGCATTGTGAAGAGCTCGGGAATTACTTTCGTCATCCCTTGCATGTTATAGTTCATCACGAAGTTCTACTAACTTGGTGATAGTGTCTAGAGAACTTTGTCAAGTACTATCTTATCTGGAAGATTAACTCCCACTTGATTCAAGCAATTGTACGACCCAGACAATCTGAGCACATGCTCACTGGTTGAGCTATTCTCCTCCATCTTGTAGGCAAAGTACTGTCAGAGGTCTTATACCTCTCGACACGGGCATGAGTATGAAATACTAATGTCAACTCTTGGAACATCTCATATGCTCCGTGGCGTTTCAAAACGTTTTTGAATTCCCGGTTATAAGCCGTAAAGCATGGTGCACTAAACTATCAAGTAGTCATCATATCGAGCTTTTGTCAAAACGTTCATAACGTCTACATCTGCTCCTGCAATAGGTCTGTCACCTAGCGGTGCATCAAGGACATAATTCTTCTGTGCAGCAATGAGGATAATCCTCAGATCACGGAACAATTCCGCATCATTGCTACTAACATCTTTCAACTTGGTTTTCTCTAGGAACATATGAAAAATAAACGGGGAGCAACATCGCGAGCTATTGATCTATAACATAGATATGCTAATACTACCATGACTAACTTCATGATAAATTAAAGTTCAATTTAATCATATTACTTAAGAACTCCCACTTAGATAGACATCCCTCCGGTCATCTAAATGATCACATGATCAAAATAAACCAAACCATGTCCGATCATCACGTGAGATGGAGTAGTTTCAATGGTGAACATCTTATGTTGATCATATCTACTATATGATTCACGCTCGACCTTTCGGTCGTAGTGTTCCGAGGCCATATCTGCATATGCTAGGCTCGTCAAGTTTAACCCGAGTATTCTGCGTGTGCAAAACTGGCTTACACCCGTTGTATTTGAACGTAGAGCTTATCACACCCGATCATCACGTGGTGTCTCGGCACGACGAACTTTCGCAACGGTGCATACTCAGGGAGAACACTTATACCTTGAAATTTAGTAAGGGATCATCTTATAATGCTACTGTCGTTCTAAGCAAAATAAGAAGCATAATAAGATAAACATCACATGCAATCAAAATATGTGACATGATATGGCCATCATCATCTTGTGCTTTTGATCTCCATCTCCAAAGCACCTTCGTGATCACCTTCGTCACCGGCGCGACACCTTGATCTCCATCGTAGCATCGTTGTCGTCTCGCCAACTATTGCTTCTACGACTATCGCTACCGCTTAGTGATAAAGTAAAGCAATTACATGGCGATTGCATTTCATACAGTAAAGCGACAACCATATGGCTCCTGCCAGTTGCCGATAACATTACAAAACATGATCATCTCATACAAAAACCGTATAACTCATCGTGTCTTGACCATATCACATCACAACATGCCCTGCAAAAACAAGTTAGACGTCCTCTACTTTGTTGTTGCAAGTTTTACGTGGCTGCTACGGGCTTAGCAAGAACCGTTCTTACCTACGCATACAAAACCACAACGATGTTTCGTCAAGTATGTGCTGTTTTAACCTTCACAAGGACCGGGCGTAGCCACACTTGATTCAGCTAAAGTGAGAGAGACAGACACCCGCCAGTCACCTTTAAGCAACGAGTGCTCGTAACGGTGAAACCAGTCTCGCGTAAGCGTACGCGTAATGTCGGTCCGGGCCGCTTCATCTCACAATACCGCCGAAGCAAAGTATGACATGCTGGTAAGCAGTATGACTAGTATCGCCCACAACTCATTGTGTTCTACTCGTGCATATCATCTACGCATAAACCTGGCTCTGATGCCACTGTTGGGGAACGTAGTATTTTAAAATTTTCCTACGATCACGCAAGATCTATCTACCAGATGCATAGCAACGAGAGGGAAGAGTGTGTCTACGTACCCTCGTAGACCGGAAGCGGAAGCGTCAAGTGACGCGGTTGATGTAGTCGAACTTCTTCGCGATTCAACCGATCAAGCACCGAACGTACGGCACCTCCGCGTTCAGCACACGTTCAGCTTGATGACGTCCCACGAGCTCTTGATCCAGTTGAGCTTCACGGGAGAGTTTCGTCAGCACGACGGCGTGGTGACGGATATGATGTATCTACCGGCGCAGGGCTTCGCCTAAGCACTGCGACGGTATGACCGAGGTGTGTTTCTGTGGAGGGGGGCACCGCACACGGCTGGAACAATTCAACTTGTGTGTGTTTGGGTGCCCCCCTACCCCCGTATATAAAGGAGCAAGGGAGGAGGGCCGGCCGGCCTCCTATGGTGCGGCTAGGGCAATCCTACTAGGAATAGGATTGCAATCCTATTCCTAGTAGGAGTCCATCAAGAAGGAAGAGAGGGAAAGGAAAAGAGGGAGAGGTGGCGCCACCTCAATCCTAGTCCAACTAGGATCCCTAGGTGGGGCGCCGGCCAGCCTCTATGGGCTGCCTCTCTCTTTTCCTTAAGGCCCACTATGGACCATCCCCCCTCGTAGGGGGTTCCGGTAACCCCCTCCGGCAATCCAGTTAAATCCGAAACTTTTCTGGAACACTTCCGGTGTCCGAATATAGTCGTCCAATATATCAATCTTTATGTCTCGGACATTCCGAGACTCCTCGTCATGTCCGTTATCTCATCCGGGACTCCGAACTACCTTCGGTACATCAAAACTCATAAACTCATAATACCGATCGTCATCAAACGTTAAGCGTGCGGACCCTACGGGTTCGAGAACTATGTAGACATGACCGAGACTCATCTCCGATCAATAACCAATAGCGGAACCTGGATGTTCATATTGGCTCCTACATATTCTACGAAGATCTTTTATCGGTCAAAACCGCATAACAACATACGTTGTTCCTTTTGTCATCGGTATGTTACTTGCCCGAGATTCGATCGTCGGTATCTCCATACCTAGTTCAATCTCGTTACCGGCAAGTCTCTTTACTCGTTCCGTAACACATCATCTCGTGACTAACTCATTAGTTTTTGCTTGCAAGGCTTATTGTGATGTGTGTTACCGAGAGGGCCCAGAGATACCTCTCCGACACTCGGAGTGACAAATCCTAATCTTGATCTATGCCAACACCACGAATACTTTCGGAGACACCTGTAGAGCATCTTTATGATCACCCAGTTACGTTGTGACGTTTGATAGCACACAAGGTGATCCTACGGTATTCGGGAGTTGCATAATCTCATAGTCATAGGAACATGTATAAGTCATGAAGAAAGCAATAGCAGTAAAACTAAACGATCATAGTGCTATGCTAACGGATGGGTCTTGTCCATCACATCATTCTCCTAATGATGTGATCCCGTTGATCAAATGACAACTCATGTCTATGGTTAGGAAACATAACCATCTTTGATCAATGAGCTAGTCTAGTAGAGGCATACTAGGGACACTCTATTTTGTCTATGTATTCACACATGTAATAAGTTTCCGGTTAATACAATTCTAGCATGAATAATAAACATTTATCATGATATAAGGAAATATAAATAACAACTTTATTATTGCCTCTAGGGCATATTTCCTTCAGTTCCGTTGAAGCGAAATCTCCCGACAAGTTTTGCTCCGGCAAGCTTGCCGGGGATCATCACGCTCCGGCTGAGACACAGGTTCTTGCCGTAGAAGCGGACATTCCCGCAGCAGCAGATATGCCTTTAGTCCTTGTTGTCGAGCCACAAGCTCCGGCATGGGCGCAGCAGATTGTCCGTTTCCTTCAGACAGGAGAACTTCCCGAAGAGCAAGAAGAAGCCGAAAGAGTAGCCCGGCAGTCAAGTATGTACCAGTTTGCGGCAACGAACTGTACAGAAGAAGACTCAACGGTGTTGGCGGAGATACATGGAGGCGTACGTGGCCACCACATTGGCGCAAGAGCACTTGCCGGCAAGGCTTTCCGGCAAGGTTTCTTTTGGCCAGAAGCCCTCCAAGATGCAACTGCACAAGTAACCAAGTGTGAAGCGTGCTAGTTCCATTCCAAGCAGATACATCAGCCAGCTCAAGCTCTCCAGACGATCCCTTTGTCCTGGCCATTTTCTGTCTGGGGGCTCGACATCCTCGGCCCCTTTCCCCGCGCAGCCGGGGGCTTTGAGTTCTTGTACGTCGCCATCGGCAAGTTCACAAAGTGGCCGGAAGTGGAACCAGTGAGAAAGGTGACCGCACAGTCAGCAGTCAAGTTCTTCAGGTCGATTGTTTGCCGTTTCGGAATCCCTAACAGGATCATCACCGACAACGGTACACAATTCACCAGTCGCACCTTCATGCAATACGTCCAAGACCTTGGCGCCAAGGTCTGTTTCGCCTCTGTTGCTCACCCGAGAAGCAACGGTCAAGCGGAGAGGGCAAATGCTGAAGTGCTGCGCGGCCTCAAGACAAGGACTTTCGACAGGCTGCACAAGTGCGGAAGAAACTGGATCGAGGAGTTGCCGACGGCTCTTTGGTCGATCAGGACGACGCCAAATCGAGCCACTGGACAGACACCCTTTGCTCTTGTCTATGGAGCAGAGGCAGTTCTCCCCACGGAACTCGTATACGGGTCACCTCGAGTGCTCGCTTATGATGAGCTCGAGAAAGAGCAGCTGCGACAAGATGACGCGCTGCTCCTCGAGGAGGACCGTCTTCAAGCTGCTGTGCGAGCTGCTCGCTACCAGCAAGCTTTGCGCCGCTACCATAGCCGCAAAGTCAACGCCAGAAGTCTCGAGGAAGGTGACCTTGTTCTTCGGCGCGTTCAGTCCGCCAAGAATTCCAACAAGTTGACGCCAAAGTGGGAAGGCCCTTATCGGGTGAAACAAGTCACTAGGTCCGGCGCTGTCCGCCTTGAGACCGAAGATGGCTTGCCGGTGAGCAATTCCTAGAACATTGAGCATCTTCGTAAGTTTTACCCATAAGGCGCGGTTGCCGTGACCCGCTCCGGCAACCAACTTTTGTACAAGTCTTGCCGCTGTTGCATGTAACCCTTTGTACAAAGCCGGGCGTAGACCCCGTGCATTAGTAAAGTTTATGTGCCCCGCACAACTTGTCATTTTCATGCCTTTTTGTCTCTCGCATGTATTATCTGACACATTGTGCAGCACGTATCCCCGGTAAGCCATAACGAGTCGCAAGGCTCTGTATCTGTGTTTCTTCTTCTTTCTTATTTTCTTAAGGAAAAGAAGGTTCCCTCGCGCACAAGTTTGCCGG
>LR738712.1:758349154-758373763 GCA_902687465.1 Secale cereale
GGGGAGGAGAGGAGAAGATAGTGGTATGGACCAAGTGCCGTTCAAGAAGGTCTAGCCTTGCCGGGAAGCAGACAACACAAAAGCTAAGTTGCCAAAGTTTGAGCAGTCAATTTTTAAAATTTTTAAGTTATTCTCCTTGAACGGTCGCGCTTTGTATGGAAAACCTGTGCGCGGAGGGACCAACTCGTGGCCAGTTGCGCCCTTATTTTGTTTCGAGTTTGCTCAACAGCTTAAGCGTGCTGCGACTAGTGTCGCGCCCTTACTTTGTTTCCGAGCCTGCTCAACAGCTTAAGTGTGCGGCAACTGGTTGCGACAAGGTTGCTTGTCGGCAATGGAACCGTGATGTCTACACACGCTTCTACTCTTGTAGACTATGTTGGGCCTCCAAGCACAGAGGTTTGTAGGACAGCAGCAATTTCCCTCAAGTGAATGACCTAAGGTGTATCGAACTCAGGGAAGTAGAGGTTGAAGATGGTCTCTCTCAAGCAACCGTGCAACTAAGATACAAGAAGTCTCTTGTGTCCCCAACACACCTAATACACTTGTTAGATGTATAGGTGCACTAGTTCGGCGAAGAGAGGTTAAATGGCAAGTGATATGGATGGCAAAACAAAGTAATACAAATCTGTAATAAAAAGTGCAGCAAGCAAACAAGTGGTAAACGTGAGCACAAACGGTATTGCAATGGTGGAAACAAGGCCTAGGGTTCATACTTTCACTAGTGGCAACTCCCAACAACATTAACATAATCGAATCACATGATATTTCCCATAAAACATGCAAAGGGGTCGCACTCGGAGGTCATTCCTTCGTGGTCAAGAGAGGACGAGAATTATGTAGGGCTACAAAAGCACACCTCAAAGTTCGTAGTTCTCAATCTAAGGATTTCCCAATGTCACCGCGGCTATCCAAAGAGAGTCCCACAATCACCACAACATATCTAAAGGATAGTCAAAGACAAGCACCAAGAGACTCTCAATCTTCAATCAACACACAAGAGAGGAAATCACTCATAAAAATACTTTTCTAATCCATGTCCAATAGACCGCTGTCACCTTGGTCTCGGGGATTATACTAGATAAAGACAAGTGAGTACATCAATCCAATACATAGAGGAAGGGGAAATATCATGGGATCACCTTAGATTAACATAGCCTATGATCACAACGAAGATCACATCATGGGAGAGAGAATTGACCACATAGCTACTGGTAAGAACCTCAACCCCGAGGAGGAACTACTCCCGCATCATGGAGGGAGGAAGCAACGTCGATGGAGATGAATCCGGGGGCACTTCCCCGTCCCGGCAGGGTGCCGGCACAGGAATTCTGGTCCCCCGAAGCTTGATGGCGATGGCGGCGGAGATCGGAATCGCGTCTGGAGAAAAGGGGTCCGGAATCAGGGTTTCTGCGACACGGTGTAAATATATGCCAAAGGGGGGCATCAGACGAGGCTCGGGGGGCCCAGGCGCCCCCCCCCCCCCCGGCGCGGCCAGGGGGGCGCCTGGGCAGGCCGCCTGGAGCCCCTCTGGCCCCCCTCCGACCCTACTTTGGCCGCAAGGAAGCTTCCGGAACGGTGATTTTTTATATAATTTTTCCGGGATTTTTCTGGCAGTTTACGTGATGGGAAAACCTGAAATACAAAAACAGCAGAAAACAGAAACTGGCACTTGGGTGCACTGAGTTAATAGGTTAGTCCAAATATGATCAAAAGTGTATGGAAGTGTATAAGTATCATAGCAATATCACACAAAAGAGGCATGGAGCAAGCAGAAATTCTAGACACGTTTTGGACGTATCAACATCCCCAAGCTTAATTCCTGCTCGTCCTCGAGTAGGTAAATGATAACAAGAATAATTTCTGTGGTGACATGCTATTAACCATATAGGACTTTTCTTAGTCATATGACAAAAGCTTACTGAGACAATGAATCTGTAGTAATTAAGTTGCCTCATGAGAATATCACAAAGAACTGAAAGTTTTACAATATGATACTGAAACACTCAATAGATTTGTAATGAGCATGGTGTGCAAATATGATAAAGTGATATCTTGCTTGCCCCCTTTAGTAAAGCAAAACATAAATGCAGGGGCACCTCCAAGGTCTAAGTGATGACTAGATACAATAATTTCAGAATAAACGATATCATAATCATGCAAAAGACAATGCTACTTTGGGACAATGCACGTTACACTCAGAATGACAATCATGCTCTCAGTAGTTGGTGCTTTAAAAGAAGGCGGAGACTCTCGAACCGTGGCTTTTGTTGGCAAGGTTGAAAACCCGTGGTCGGAAACAAAGACAAAACATGTACCAGAGCTCTTGGTTTTAAAAACAGAGGTAATAATTATTTTTTTGGATATGCATGTTTCGTCAACGAATGCTAGCAGACAACTCAATCACTTCTTGAGATGGACAAGTTTCGAGGAACGGCTCCCGAATGAGGACGATCACATCCTCTTAATCTCCTTTGTTTATCACTGCCAAAGTTTTCTGATTTCTCATGAAGAAAGCGTGAAGGAGGGTTTGTTTGTTATATTATTTTTGAGCCGGGCGCACTCTATGCCAGTTCATTATCGTATTATGGGTTTGCACATTAGATATGCAATCCCGGGGTGAAGCTTGTCCAACTTAAAAAGATCATGAATTAACTACAACTTCCTCATGAGCTAAAACAGAGGCACAAAAGAGAGATGCTTTTTTTTTGAATAATTTCGAGATGGTACATGAAAGTCTTCGTTAGGAATGGCAGGTAAATACCATGTATAGGAAGGTGTGGTGGACTCATATGGCATAACTGGTTTAAAGGATTTTGGATGCACAAGTAGTCAGTCCGCTTAGTACAGGCGAAGGTTAGCAAAAGACTGGGAGCGACCAACTAAGAGAGCAATGACGGTCATAATCATGCAGAGCGACAAAGCAACATTGAATCAGGCATGGTAGTTATATCGCTACTCAGAAACAAAAGATCATCAAGGCTTGATAGACTTTCTTTACAGTCTTAAATATGCGTGAGCATACGCCAAGTCAATCAAAATAAATTCTTGAAGGAAGATATTACTAAACCATACCACATCATAGGCAAACAAATCATGTTGGTACTCCAATAACATATTGGAAACCCGCCAGCTATTTGAGACTAACCATAAGAAAACATGAACTACTAAGCACCATTATGCACGTAACATCTTTATCATAGACATATCAACCAATGCAACAGAAGCAAACTCTCTTAATAAGATAAGCATGATAACTAAAGAGAGCTCAAGCAACCAACTAAACAAAAGCTCTTTAAAAAAGATAAGCATGCATACTAAGAGCTGAACATGATAGTAGCTATTGAAAGACAAAGAACACACACAGCAAAGATAGACATGAAAATTCTATGTTATGTTCTAGGTAGAAGTGGAGCGTGCTTCTCTCCCACATAAAGAAAGCTGAGTTCTGACTCGTTATGAAAAGCTAAAGAAAACTAAAAAGGAAACTAAAAGCAAGACGCTCCAAGCATAGCACATAACACATGAAGTGATAAAAATATAGTGGAACGAAAGACGAACTGATAATGTTGATGGAGAAGGGGATGCACGGGGGCATCGCCAAGCTTAGACGCTTGAGTCTCCTTGAATATTTCTTGGGGGTGCATGGGGGCATCCCCAAGCTTGAGCATTTGACACTCCTGAATCTTTTTATCATCTTCCCTCGCACACTTGAAAACTCCCTTCATACATAACTCATCATAATCTGATTAGCGAGGTTAGTACCCATAATAAAATAATTGTTCCTCGCTGGAAATAAGGATATTCTTGAAGGCCTACTGTTTCTCAAGATTGCCAAAAGGTTTTTGCAAAGAAAAAGCAAGCTCAAGGTTTGCAAAATGAAGAAAAGGCAAAACATGACATAATCTATGAAAAACAGAATAGCAGGTAGTAAATGATTTTTTCGTGGCACTTCTGCAACTCTAATCAAAAAACTCAGAACAGACGCCCGAAAGACAATTGTATAGAGCACGCTGTCGATAAATTCAGACCAAAAAGATGATCTGGTGATTTTATACGAATTTTTCTATCCAATGACAGAATCTGTTTCCTGGACAGCACGTCACAACTTTTGAACTTTCTTGCAATCAAAGGCTACACTTGGCACAAAATTGAAAAGTAAAGATACAATGATGATGCTACTGTAGTAACCACATCAAGACACAACAAAAGCAAAATAAAATTTTATTCATGTGGGTTGCCTCCCAAAAGCGCTTTCTTTTATGCCTTTAAGCTAGGCATAATGCAAAGAGATCAAGTTTTATCAAGAGTAAAAGAATAGCTAGCCCGTATAACGGACTCAAAAGGTAACTTAATCTTCTTTCTAGGGAAGTGTTCCATCCCTTTCTTGAGAGGAAATTGGAACCTTATATTCCCCTCTTTCATGTCAATGATAGCACCAACGGTGCGTAGAAACGGACGTCCCAAAATAATTGGACAAGAAGGTTCACATTCAATATCCATAATAGTAAAATCAACGGGAACATAATTGTCATTGACAATGATAAGAACATCGTTGATCCTCCCCAAAGGTTTCTTTATGGAAGAATCAACGAGACGAACACCAAAAGAATAAGAATAAAAAGGTTTCAATTTAAGCATATCATATATTCTTTTGGGCATAACGGAGGTACTAGCTCCAACATCACATAAAGCATAGCAAGAGAAGTTATTCAACTTAATTTTTATCATAGGATCCCAACCATCTTCTAGCTTTCTAGGTATGGAGGCTTCTACTCTAAGTTTCTCCTCCCTAGCTTTGATGAGAGCATTAGTGATATGCTCGGTGAAGGCAAGATTAAGCGTGCTAGTGTGGGGATCTTTAGCCATTTTTTGTAAAAAATGTGACAACTTCCGAGCTACTATAATTATCAAAATCAATTTTATCATTATTGAGCAGAATTGCAGTGTCATCTTCTTTGTTTGAATTGCTCTCTATTATTAGAGTTTGAACTTCTTCCCAACTTTGGGGAATCATAGGAGCAACTTTAAACTGAGGCTCATACTCTTTTCCTGGAAGACCATGCCATGGGCATAACTCTCCATCAAGACTAACATAATCACAAGGTTTATTACTTTTGTAGATCCCGACAGTGGTGATTGGCGTAATGGAAGAAGGGGTGTACTCCTCCCATTTAGTGTTTTTGGTGGAACCCATAGCAGCAAGCAAGCAAGATAACTATTTTTTGTGATTTTCGATAAAAGATACTAAAACAAAACTAAAAGGTAAACTAACAAGACTAAAAACAAAGGTAAAAGATAGCGTGCAACTCCCCTATCCTGAAGAGTGGAGTCCCCGACAACGGCGCCAGAAAACTTTGCTTGATGGCTTCTCGCCCCTCGTTGGTTACCCCAAGTGGAATGTTTGAGATGCAGTGTAGCGGAAGTTTTCCCTTGGCAAAGATACCAAGGATCGATTTCCCCTGAGACTCCCAGTTTCAACAAGAAGGTGTCAACAGCTAACGGTGCCAGATATTAGCAATCAACGTGGACCCGCACACAGATACAAATAACTTTGCTCCCAACGAGTACAGAGAGGTTGTCAATCCCTCCGGCCTTGTCGTTTACAAAGGATTAAACGCAAGTGATAATAGTGATAGGTATTGCTGCAAATAGTAAGTAAATACAGAAAGTAAATAGCGGATGTGATCACTGATGGTAATATGGACCGGGGTCCCATGATGTTCACTAGTGATGTCTCTCTCCCAAAAGACGATAAAACAGCTATGTGAGGTGAACGAATTACAGCTGGGCAATTGACAGAATTATGTGCGCAAACCAATGCTAACTATGTTGCAAGAAAGGTAGAGGTTCAAAGCATGGGTGGTACGCCAAGGCAAGTAGACTGAAATCCATCTGCATCTACTACTAATCATCCACCTTGAGATATCTATCCAGAACATCTCACTGGTATTAAGTTGCGAGTCCCACCCATAGTGTAAACTCAAAGCAGCAGACAACTGCATTAAAAGAACTTTGCGTAAAGTAAACAATCCTTGCACCCGCGGGCACAAGCACCGTTGTTTTCCCCCTTGTGGCAACAGCACATCCCCTAGACTCATGTTTCTGTCACTCAAGCTAGTCATCGAGGGGCATGAACCCACAATCGAGCATAACGTTCCCTCTTGGAGTCACTACCTACTACTTGGCCAAAGCAATAAATAGCAACGGAGAACATGAAAGAATTACTTATGAACATAAATATAAAATAGGTAAATCAAATATATTACTCAAACACAATCTGAACATAATCTCACAATCCATCGGATCCCAGCAAACTCATCATAGCAACAGCATAAGGATTACATATGTGCCTCGATCATGTAGGGCAGCTCACGAGGTCTAATTAGTGAAGCACAAGAAGGGGAGGAGAACATCACATAGCTACTGGTCATGGACCCATGGTCCAAGGGAGACTACTCACAACTCATCCGGGAGGCGTCCATGGTGGTGGAGAGGCTCCCGGTGGTGATCCTCCCCTCCGGCAGGGTGCCGGGAAGAGTTCTCCTTGTTCTCCCGATCTTGGAAGCGCGGCGGCGGCGGAACAGAGATGAGATCGCGAAAAAGGGTTCCCGTCTCGAGGGTTTCGGGACGCGTGTAAAATATATGCCAAAGGGGGGCATCAGCGGAGGCCTGGGGGGCCCAGGCGCCCCCCCGGCGCGGCCAGGAGGGGGGCCACGCCACCAGGGCGCCTGGAGCCCTGGTGGCCCCCCTCCGGCTCTACTTTGGCTGCCGGGAAGCTTCTGGAACGCTGATTTTTTATATAATTTTTCCGGGATTTTTCTGGCAGTTTATGTGATGGGAAAACCTGAAATACAAAAACAGCAGAAAACAGAAACTGGCACTGGGGTGCACTGAGTTAATAGGTTAGTCCAAATATGATCAAAAGTGTATGGAAGTGTATAAATATCATAGCAATATCGCCCAAAAGAGGCATGGAGCAAGCAGAAATTATAGATACATTTTGGACGTATCAAGAGACCATCTTCATCCTACGCCTCCCACGGATTGATAATCCTTAGGTCATCCACTTGAGGGAAATTTGCTACTGTCCTACAAACCTATGCACTTGGAGGCCCAATAACGTCTACAAGAAGAAGGGTGCATAGTAGACATCAAGCTCTTTTCTGGCGCCGTTTCCAGGGAGGTTAGCTCTTGATGGTATATCTTTAGATCTTGCAATCGAATCTTTTAGTTTCTTGTTTTATCACTAGTTTCTTTTATAAAAGAAAACTACAAAAAAATGGAATTACGGTTACCTCATTTGCTTCATCTTTTTAATATCTTTTGTGAATATGATGGGAAGGAAAATTGTGCTCAAATACTAGAAGAAGAATTACATAGAATGCTTGGCATAGAATATGGGGATGATGAGCATGATTGCAATGTTGTTAGTATGAATTCTTTGAATACCCATGATGCTAATGATATGCAAAGCCACAAGCTTGGGGATGCTATGTTTGATGAAGATGATATCTTTAGTCCCCCAAGTATTGATGAGCTAATTTATTATGATGAAAGCATGCCTCCTATTTATGATGATTATATTGATGAAAGTGGATTTGGAGAGGTCATGACTTTATTTAGTGATGAATCAACTATTTCGGAAGAGGTTCCAATTGATTATGAGCACAAAGTTGCTATCTATGATAATTATTGTGATGACTTGTATGCTATTAAGAATAATGATAACCATGAAACTTGTCATCATGATTTTAGTTTTCAATTGGATTATACTTCACATGATAGTTACTTTGTTGGGTTTGCTCCCACTACTATTGATGAGAATAAACTTGCTTATGTGGAGAGTAGTAAAATTTCTATGCAAGTAGATCATGAAAAGAATGCTTGATGTGCTGGTTATATTTTTGAATTCATTCATGATGCTACTTAAAATTATTATGAGGGAGGAACATATGCTTGTAGGAATTGCAATAATATCAAGTTTCCTCTCTATGTGCTTAAAGTTTTGAAGTTATGCTTGTTTTGCCTTCCTATGCGAGTTGATTGTCGTTCCCATAAGTTGTTTGCTCACAAAATCCCTATGCATAGGAAGTGGGGTAGACTTAAATGTGCTATTCATATGCTTCACGATGCTCCCATTATGTTTCAATTCTTATCTCTTACGTGAGCATCATTATGCCTAGCTAGGGGCGTAAAACGATAGCGCTTGTTGGGAGGCAACCCAATTTTTTGTTTTTGTTGCTGTTAGGGAATAAATATTGCATCTAGCCTCTTATTAGATGTGGTTTCATGTTTTTTTTAGTGTTTGTGCCAAGTAGAACCTTTGGGAAGACTTGTGTGAAGTTTATGTGATCTTGCTGTGAAAACATAATCGTTAGCACTTGCTAAAGTGGTCTTCAGATTTTACTGGAGCGTGCTTTTTAGTTGATTCTTTTTGGAGATGATTGGTATACAAATTCCGCAAATTTACCAATTTAGTTTGAATTTTTTGGGGTTCCAGAAGTAGGCAAAACCTGTAAATTACTATAGACTGTTTTGTTTTTGACAGATTCTATTTTTCGTGTGTTGTTTGCTTATTTCAATGCATCTATGAGTAATATTGGGAAGTATGAACCATAGAGAAGTTGGAATACAGTAGGTTTAACACCAATATAAATAAAGAATGAAATCATTGCAGTAACTTTGAGTAGTGGTTTGCTTTCTTATACTAACGGAGCACGTGAGATTTTTGGCTAAGTTTTGTGTTATGAAGTTTTCAAGTTTTGAGTATGGCTTCGATGGACTATGGAATAAAGAGTGGCAAGAGCCTAAGCTTGGGGATGCCCAAGGCACCCCAATGTAAAATTCAAGGAAAATCAAAAGCCTAAGCTTGGGGATGCCCCGGGAAGGCATCCCCTCTTTCGTCTTCATCCATCGGTAACTATACTAGGAGCTATATTTTTATTCACCACATGATATGTGTTTTGCTTGGAGCGTCAATTTAGTTTATTTTGTTTTGCTTGCTGTTTGAATAATATCCCAATATATGAAGTTCTTAAATGTTAGAGATTCATCACATAGTTACATAATTATTCAACTACTCATTGATCTTCACTTATATCTCTCGGAGTAGTTTGTTATTTGCCCTAGTGCTTCACTTATATCTTTTAGAGCACGGTGGTGGTAATATTTTGAAGGAATAGATGAACTCTCATGCATGCTTCACTTATATCCTTTTTAGAGTCTATTAAAACAGCATGGTAATGTGCATAGGCTATAAAACTAGTCTTCACATGATAGGCATCCAAGGTCAATGTAGTAAAAACTTTCACACCAAGTGCATTGAATAGAATGAGATGTTGGATGCTTGATAATTGTTTTGAGATATGAGGATAGTGATATTAGAGTTATGCTAGTGGAGTTATTATGAAATTGAGAAATACTTGTGTTAAGGTTAGTGATTCCCGTAGCAGGCACGTATGGTGAACCGCTATGTGACGGAGTTAGAGCATGAGGTATTTTTAGAGTGTCAACCTTTGTGTGGAGGTCGGGGGCGCGCGATGGTTAACTCCTACCAACCTCCCCCCTAGGAGCATGCGTTGATTGCTTTGTTTTGATGACTCGTAGATTTTTTTGCAATAAGTATATGAGTTCTTATGACTAATGTTGAGCCCATGGATTATACGCACTCTCACCCTTCCACCATTGCTAGCCGCTCTTGTACCGCGCAACTTTCGCCGGTGCCATAAACCCACTATATATCCTTCCTCAAAACAGCCACCATATTGTTCCTCAAAACAGCCACCATACCTACCTATCATGGCATTTCCATAGCCATTCCGAGATATATTGCCATGCAACTTTCCACCGTTCCGTTCATATGACACACATCATATTGTCATATTGCCATTGCATGATCATGTAGTTGACATCGTATTTGTGGCAAAGCCACCATGCATAATATTTTTATACATCTCACTCTTGTTTCATTTCACATACCGGTACACCGCCGGAGGCATTCATATAGAGTCATACTTTGTTGTTGTAGTCTCGAGTTCTAATATCGAGTTGTAATGAAAGTGTGATGATCATCATTATTAGAGCAATGTCCGACGGGAGGTAAGGCTGAATCTATAAAGCCCCTCCGCAAAAAAAAAGAAAAAAAAGAAAGGCAAAAGAAAAAAAGGCCCAAAAAAAAGAAAAGGGACAATTGCTACTATCTTTTTCCACACTTGTTCTTCAAAGTAGCACCATGTTCTTCATTGTAGAGAGTCTCATGTTTAGTCACTTTCATATACTAGTGGGAATTTTCGTTATAGAACTTGGCTTGTATATTCCAACGATGGGCTTCCTCAAATGCCCTAAGTCTTCGTGAACAAGCAAGTTGGATGCACACCCACTAGTTTCTTTTGTTGAGCTTTCATTCGTATTTAGCTCTAGTGCACCCGTTGCATGGCAATCCCTACTTACTCACATTGATATCTATTGATGGGCATCTCCATAGTCCGTTGACACGCATAGTCGATGTGAGACTATCTCTCTCCTTTTTGTCTTCTCCACAACCACCTCTATTCCACCCATAGTGCTATATCCATGGATCACGCTCATGTATTGCGTGAAAGTTGAAAGGTTTGAAAAGATAGAGTATGAAAACAAATGCTTGGCTGAAATCGGGGTTGTGCATGATATGAATATTTTGTGTGATAACGAGGGAGCATAGCCAACACTATATGATTTTGTAGGGATAACTTTCTTTAGCCATATTATTTTGAGAAGACATGATTGCTTTGTTAGTATTGCTTGAAGTATTATTATTTCTTATGTCAATATAGACTTTTATCTAGAATCTTTCAGATCTGAACATTCATGCCACAATTAAGAGAATTACATTGAAAAACTATATTGGTTAGCATTCCACATCAAAAATTCTTTCTTTATCATTTACCTACTCGAGGACGAGCAGGAATTAAGCTTGGGGGTGCTGATACGTCTCCAATGTATCTATAATTTTTTATTGTTCCATGCTATTATATTATCCATCTAGGATGTCTTATGGGCTTTATTATACACTTTTATATGATTTTTGGTACTAACCTATTAACCCAGAGCCCAGTGCCAGTTTCAGTTTTTCTCCAGTTTTAGAGTTTTATAGAAAAGTAATATCAAACGGAGTCCAATTGACGAGCCAATTTTTTATGATTTTTTCTGGACCAAAAGAAGCCCCCGAAGCAAAAGAGTTGGGCCAGGAGAGCCACGGGCTGCCCTCGAGGGTGGAGGGCGCGCCCCCCTATCTCGAGGACGGCCCATAGCTCCCCTTTACTTGGCCCCGACTCCAAAAATTCCTATAAATACTGGAACCTCCAGAAATTAGCCTAGATCAGGAGTTCCGCCGCTGAAAGCCTCTGTAGCCACCAAAAACAAATCTAGACCCTGTTCCGGCACCCTGCCGGAGGGGGGAACCCTCACCGGTGGCTATCTTCATCATCCCGGCGCTCTACATGACGAGGAGGGAGTAGTCCACCCTCGGGGCTGAGGGTATGTACCAGTAGCTATGTGTTTGATCTCTCTCTCTCTCTCGTGTTCTTGAGATGGCACGATCTTGATGTATCGTGAGCTTTGCTATTCTCGTTGGATCTTCTTCTCTCCCTCTACCCTCTTGGAAAGGATTGAGTTTTCCCTTTCAAGTTATCTTATCGGATTGAGTCTTTAAGGATTTGAGAACACTTGATGTATGTCTTGCACGTGTTTATCTGTGGTGACAATGTGATATCATGTGATTCACTTGATGTATGTTTTGGTGATCAACTTGCGGGTGCTGTGACCTTGGGAATCTATGTATAGGGGTTTGCACACGTTTTCGTCTTGACTTTCCGGTAGAAACTTTGGGGCACTCTTTGAAGTTCTATGTGTTGGTTGAATAGATGTTTCTGAGATTGTGTGATGCATATTGTATAATCAAGCCCACGGATACTTGAGGTGACAATGGAGTATCTAGGTGACATTAGGGTTTTGATTGATTTGTGTCTTAAGGTGTTATTCTAGTACGAACTCTATGATAGATTGAACGTTACTACGAACTCTTGAATAGATCGATCATAAAGAATAACTTTGAGGTGGTTTCGTACCCTACCATAATCTCTTCGTTTGTTGTCCGCTATTAGTGACTTTGGAGTGACTCTTTGTTGCATGTTGAGGGCTAGTAATATGATCCAATTATGTTATCCTTGTTGAGAGAACTTGCACTAGTGAATGTATGAACCCTAGGCTTTGCCTACTATCATTGCAATACCGTTTATGCTCACGTTTACCACTTGCTACCTTGCTGTTTTTATATTGTCCTTTTACAAAAACCAGTATCTACCATCCATATTACACTTGTATCACCATCTCTTCGCCGAACTAGTGCACCTATACAATTTACCATTGTATTGGATGTGTTGGGGACACAAGAGACTATTTGTTATTTGGTTGCAGGGTTGCTTGAGAGAGACCACCTTCATCCTACGCCTCCCACGGATTGATAAACCTTACGTCATACACTTGAGGGAAATTTGCTACTGTCCTACAAACCTCTTCACTTGGAGGCCCAACAACGTCTACAAGAAGAAGGGTGTGTAGTAGACATCACACGCCAGGAGAGAAGGTCCCCGCCTCCACCAACATCACAGGCCTAGGGGCGCTCATCGGCGGTGGCGAGGGAACTGGCGCGGGAGGGAGAATCTAGGTAGGGGTGGCGCGTGCTCCCGGGCGGCATGGGAGGAGAGGCATAAGTTGGGCGATGTAGATGTATGCTTGTCTCTTTCTTCTTTCCATTTATGTATGACATTAATAGCACACTAAAATATGTTGGGCTCTCACTATCAATGCAATTTAGATCATTGGATGGATTGATACGTTCCCAACGTATCTATAATTTTTTATTGTTCTATGTAGTTATATTATCATTTTTGGATGTTTTATAATCATTTCTCAAGTAACATCATATCATTTTTTGGGACTAACCTATTGACATAATACCCAGTGCCAGTTGTTGTTTTTTGCTTTGCAGAATATCAATATCAAACGAAGTCCAAATGCCACGAAACATTTTGGAGATTTCTTTTTGGCTAGAAGACATCCACAGAGTCAATGAAGCACACGAGGAGAGTGTCGTGGGGCCCAATAGGTACCAGGTCGCGCCCTGGTGGGTACTGAGGCCCATGTTAACCTTTTCCACCGACCTCTGACTCTATAAATATCACAATATTCCAGAAACCCTAGAGGAGTCAACGAAAAATTGTTCCAACCGCCGCAAGTTGCAGAGCCATGAGATCCAATCTGGATCCCTTTTCCAGTACTCCGCTGGAGTTGAACACGATCATAGAGGGGTCCATCATCTTCATTGATGCTCATCCAATGATGCGTGAGTAGGTCACCTCAGACCTACGGGTCCGTAGGCAGCAGCTAGATGGTTTCTTCTCTCTTTTTGATCTTCAATACAATGTTCTCTTCTCAGATCTATTCGATGCAATTCTTTTTGCGGTGTGTTTGTTGGGATCCGATGAATTGTGAGTTTATGATCAGATCTATCCATACATTATTATTATAGCCTGGTATTTCTTTTCTGATATTTTGGTTTTGTTTGGCCAACTTGACTGATTTATCTTGCCATGGGAGGAGGTGCTTTGTCATTTTTTGGGACTAACATATTGACATAGTGCCCAGTGCCAATTGTTGTTTTTGCTTCACAGAATATCAATATCAAACTAAGTCCAAATGCCACGAAACATTTTGGAGATTTCTTTCTGCCTAGAAGACATCCACAGAGTCAAGGAAGCACACGAGGGGAGTCTTGCGGGGCCCAATAGGTACAGGGCCGCGCCCTGGTGGGTAGTGAGGCCCATGTTGACCTTTTCCACCGACCTCCGACTCTATAAATATCACAATATTCCAGAAACCCTAGAGGAGTCGACGAAAAATTGTTCCACCCGCCACAAGTTGCAGAGCCATGAGATCCAATCTAGATCCCTTTTCCAGCACCCCGCCGGAGTGGAACACGATCATAGAGGGGTCCATCATCTTCATTGATGCTCATCCGATGATGCGTGAGTAGGTCACCTCAGACCTACGGGTCCGTAGGCAGCAGCTAGATGGTTTATTCTCTCTTTTTTATCTTCAATACAATGTTCTCTACTTAGATCTATTGTTTCAGATCTATATTATCAAAAACCCAAAAATATCTTATTCTATTTGCATCTGTCAGTCTATCTATTTATCATATTACAATACCTTGGAGGGATTGACAACCCCTCTATGCGTTGGGTTGCGAGGATTTGTTGTTTGTGTCCAGGTGTTGTCTACACAGTTTTGCTTGGTTCTCCTACTGGATTGATAACCTTGGTTTCATAATTGAGGGAAATACTTACAACCGATGTGCTGCATCATCCCCTTCTCTTCGAGGAATTTACTAACGCGGATCACAAGTAGCACGAAGGATTCTGGCACCATCGCCGGGGAGGATCAAGTGAAGATCTATTAGGTTCCTACGCATAAACTCTCATCTCCTTGCAATTTACATTATTTGCCATTTGCCTCTCGTTTTCATCTCCCCCACTTCTAAAACATTTACAAAAATAAAAACTATTTTCCATTTTATTTGCCATCTTTCTGTTTGCCTTTTTCTTGCCATATCTCCTTATGTTTGTGTTCTTGCTTGCGTAGTCACGGTGTCTCAAGAAAACACCAAGTTCTCTGATTTTTTTCTAATACTAATAACAATGATTTTATTAGTACTCCGATTGCTCCTCCCGCCACTAATGTGGAGTCTTATGATATCAATGTCGCTTTGTTGAATCTTGTTATGAAAGAGCATTTTTTTGGTACTCCTAATGAGGATGTTGCGTCCCATCTAAACACTTTCGTAGAATTGTGTGATATGAAAAAGAAAAAAAATATGGACAATGATACTGTGAAATTAAATTATTTCCTTCCTCTTTGCATGATCGTGCTAAAAATTGGTTTTCTTCTTTGCCACGAAATAGTATTGATTCTTGGGACAAGTGCAAAGATGCTTTTATCATGAAGTATTTTGCTCCCGTGAAAATTATTTCCCTTAGAAATCAGATTACGAATTTAAAGAAACTTGAGCATGAACATGTTGTCCAATCTTGGGAACGGATGAAATTAATGATAAAAAATTGCCCAACTCATGGTTTAAATCTGTGGTTGATCATACAAAAAAATTATGCGGGATTGAATTTTGTTTCTAGAAATCTTTTAGATTCCGCCACAGTACTTTTATAGATATTACTTTGGGTGAAGCTACTAAATTGGTTGAAAATATTATGGCTAATTATTCACAATGACATACTAAAAGAGCTCCTACTAGTAAAAAAGTTAATTATGTTGAAAAATTTAGTATTTTGAGTGATGAAGTTGATGCTCTTATAAGATTGGTTGCTAGTAAACATGCTCCTATTGATCCTAGTGATGTGCCTTTGTCTACTTTGATTGAGCAAAATAAGGAACCTGTAGATGTGGATTTTGTCTCACAAAACAACTTTTATAATAATGCTTATAAAAGTAAATGGCAGGTTAACCAACAAAGGGAAATATGATCTAAAATTCTATAAAAGTCAGAAGTGTCCGACTGTTGATTTAATATAACTTCTCTGTATTAATAAATCATAGCCTTAGATCTTCGTAACCTGGTGGACACTAAAAAAGAGAGTACCCCTCACATATAAAAAATAGAGTACACATCTCACATCGTTCATTCATCAAGGAAAAAAAAAGAACGTCCCCACACATATCCATTAGGTACGTACATACATTTGAAAAAATAAAAGTAATATACGGTGAACAAGAAGAGAGAGAAATCAGTTAGAAAACTCCTCATTAATTAGAAAATATCAACCCTTGATCTGGTAGATTTCTTAAAATTGCGATTAGATGACCGTTCAATTTACGTAACATATACAATATGGTGGACCTCCAAAGATTTACGTGGCACATGTCCATGTACATATTTTCCAATCTAGAAAAAAATAGATTATTCGGTTGTCAAAAGAAAATTGAGCTCCTCTATAAAAAAAGATGTTGCGTGAGGATTCATGTTCTTTTTGGCAAGCCTACCATGTTAATTGGAAATCACATGCATGCACACATGTTCCGTAAGGAAAAAAAAATCACGCAAATATGTGTATATAGAGAATCCCTTACAAACTCATACATACATGGTCACGTACTGCATATATAGTATCTATTATATATTAAAAGTAAATGGCAGGTTAACCAACAAAGAGAAATATGAACTAAAATTCTATAAAAGTCAGAAGTGTCCGACTGTTGATTTATTTAATATAACTTCTCTGTATTAATAAATCATAGCCTTAGATCTTCGTAACCTGGTGGACACTAAAAAAGAGTGTACCCCTCACATATAAAAAATAGAGTACACATCTCACATCGTTCATTCATCAAGGAAAAAAAAGAACGTCCCCACACATATCCATTAGGTACGTACATACATTTGAAAAAAACAAGTGCGTACAAAAGGAATGATCCCCACCCTTTTAAAAATACAAGCACGTACATATCCCTCCAGAGGAAAAAAAACAAGCATGTAGACATCGCAAAAAAGAAAAACCATGTAGGCATCCCTTCAAAGCAGAAAAAAAAAAGATACAAACACCGTACATACATCCCACGTCCTTGATCCAAAAGAGTATGCAAATACATAGTCCTAAACATCTTCCTCCTCGAGTGCGTCTTTCCATCTCACTTCCCTTTAATCTAGCGACTGTCGTTCCTTTGTAGATACCGACGTGCTCCGGGAAACAAGTGGGCCACATGGCGCCGGCACGAAACAGAGCAGTACGTCATTGGCTACGTCGAGGCTTCCTGGGTACCGGTAGTTGCTTGAAGTGTGGCACTGCAATAGGGCTTGACTATCAAGATGAACATGTTTGGTGCAACATTTGGAGGTATAAATAATGTTATACAAAGGATTATTATTACAGATATGCTCTCACCGTCTACTAGAAGAGGCACCTTAGGTACTATGATTTGGCTGATGTGGTATCTCAATGTTAAATAATAAATGTAGACTATTGTATAATCGGTCGCCAGTCAGGTGGAAAGGATATTATCAATGAAACATCTAAACCATGAGCTTCTGGTTTGTATATTTGACCCATACAATTAGATGGCATATATGAAGCAGTTTAGATACCAGGGCGTTATCCTAAGCTAAGCTAAGCTAGCTAGGACTTTACTACCTACTATTGATGAATTCCATATGCATATGCAAACATGATTTCCATGAAGTACACTATTGTTTTACATTATAACAAAACGTAGTTTTGAATCCTTTGTTTGTAGTGCGTTGGACATGAGCCAATGCTAGATAATGGTGTTTAGTGTTATCAATGCTTATAGAGGTCCTTGATCTAATATCAGCCCCACTAGGAATTAGCAACAGTAAAACACATGCAACTTGTTTAGAGGAAAACACATGCGACAAAGAAATATAAATTTAGGATGTGGTGCGTAAAATATATACAATAAAGTGTAAATTTATGTTTTCTTATTATTGAGTTTGAAAATAAATTTACTTAGACTAAAAACTTAATATCACAGACTGACATTTTCAAATTAACCACTAAATCATGTCTGACACTAGACGCAACAATGAAACTATGGCGCACTTGATAGATACATAGGTTGGCCATGTATACTGTGCCCTAATCATTTGATAGAAGAAAAGTTGAATAAGATTGATGATATGTCTAGAAGCATTGATAGAATTACGCATGATGTAGAAAATCTCAAGATTAATTTTTTTCCACCTAGGCTGATATTAATGAATCAATTAAGGATTTATATGTTTCTATAGATGAAAGTAAGAAAGAACTGATATGCTTACAGCTAAAAGAGAATTTTTGGAAAAAAACATTTTCTTGAATGCTTTCATAGTAATGATGAAGAGATTAAAATGATTAGTGTTTCTTCTATTGATCCTTTGTTTAGTAATGTTAAAATTGTTGGAAATATGCCCTAGAGGCTATAATAAATTGTTTATTATCATATTTCCTTGTTCATGATAAATGTTTATTATTCATGCTAGAATTGTATTGACCGGAAACTTAAATACATGTGTGAATACATAAACAAATACTAAGTCCTTATTAAGCCTCTACTAGACTAGCTCGTTGATCAAAAGATGGTTAAGGTTTCCAGACCATAGACATGAGTTGTCGTTTGATAATGGGGTCACGTCATTAGGAGAAGGATGTGACGGACTAGACTCAACTGTAAGCTTAGCATCGAATCGTTTAAGTTATTTGCTATAGCTTTCTTCATGTCAAGTATCTGTTCCTTCGACCATGAGATCACGCAACTCCCGGATACTGGAGGAATACCTTGTGTGCTATCAAACATCACTTTGTAACTGGGTGATCATAAATGTGCTCTATTGGTATCTCCCATGGTGTCTGTTGGGTTGGCATGGATCGAGACTGCAATTTGTCACTCCGTTTTACAGATAAATATCTCTAGGCCCTCTCGGTATTACAACATCATAAGAAGCTTGCAAGCAATGTGACTAAGGAGTTAGTCATGGGATCTTGTACTACAGAACGAGTAAAGAGACTTGACGGTAATGTGATTGAACTAGGTATGGAGATACCGGCGATCGAATCTCGGGCAAGTAACATACCGCCGGACAAAGGGAATTGCATACGGGATTAACCGAAGCCTTGACATCATGGTTCAACTAATAAAAGATCTTCGTGGAATATGTAGGAACCAATATGGGCATCCAGGTCCCACTTTTGGTTATTGATCGGAGAGGTGTCTCGGTCATGACTACATGATTCCCGAACCCACAGGGTCGCACGCTTAACATTCGTTGATGCTAGAGTAGTATTGCAATATTTGATGATTGGTAACCGAATGTTGTTAGGAGTCACAGATGAGATCTCGGACGTCACAAGGAGTCTCAGAATTATGGGTGGGCATAAAAACCAACAAACCGAACACCGAACCGATACCGAAAACCAAAAAAATAACCAGAATTTTCAGTTTTTATTGCATATACAGCTAAAATCAGTTTTTAGTTTCAGTAACCAAATTCAGATCTTTCAGTTCAGTATTAGGGTCGCTAACCGAAAGAAATACAGAAGTACTCACCAGTCGTCACTAGGGACGCATCTCATCAATGCTTGCAGCCACGCGCCTATCCGGCCATAGAGTGAATGAACAACCCAAGACCTGCTAGGCAGCAGCTGTTGATTCATAGGTATGGGCCGGCCACGTAATTGCAAATTTCAAACACAGCAAGACGTGCTTTTATGGACTAGTGAAGTGTACGATGGGAGGTGAAGGTGGTTTATTCCCACCTCGACTAGCCATGCACAAGAGGACAGATCGCTCGGTGATATAATATGTTCCTGAGAATGGAAGCACTCGTAACCAACAGAAGGCATTGTTACGGTTTAAACTGAAAACCGAACCGAACTGGCCGGTTAACCGAAATTTCGGTTAGCTAGTTTTTTGTGTTTATTTCGGTTTTCATTTTTGCTAACCAAATTCACAAATAAACCGAATAGCAGAAATTTCGGTTTCCACCAAATGCCGAGGCCACCCCGGAATGGCTGGGAGGTAAAGATTTATATATGGAAAGTTGTTTTTAGTGTTCCGGAAAAAGTTACAGTTTTTTCGGTATTGTACCGGGAACCTTCCAGAAGGTTCTGGAAACTTCTAGAGGCGTTCGGAAGTTCGCCAAGTCCCAAGGGTCGGCATGGGCTGAGGGGAGGTTCCCTGGCCTTATTGGTCCAGGTGCAAAAGACCGTCAAGGCCCATGTAGTTGGGAAAGGTGGATGGTCCACTTTTGTATGGAAGGGAAGGTTGTTGGGGAAACGACACCTACGGGATCACGTGCATCCCTTCTATGGTTTGGCAGGGAAAAGGAGTGCACAAAGAGCAGATCTAGCGATCAACACAAGGGATTTTTACCTAGGTTCGAGCCGCTGAGAAGCGTAAAACCATAGTCATGCTTTGAGTGTATATTCAGTGTTCTTGAGCTTCGACTAGTTGCTATGCATGCAAACTGGGCTGAAAGTCCAAAATTACCTTTCTATATCGCCTTGGACCTCCTTTTATACTAAGGTGTGTCCACAGTGGCGTACAGGCACACAGGAGGTGTAAAGCTACGACAGTGCGTATACTTATCACTGGCGTCTTAGGACAAACACATTAAATGCGCTGGTTACATGCCCCTAACTTTATCAGGGACGGAAACAGATCCTGTCCCATCCGTCGCCGCCTCACCCCATCTTGATACGCACCCAGGATGACGAGGCATGCAATGCCAAGCTGACTGGCTAGCCGTTGCGCTTGAGTGGTGGAGGGATCTTCACGATGATCTGCATGCCACCACGCAAGTGCTTGCCACGTTGGCTGACTGGTCGCTATGATGGAGCAGTGGCAGGGCAACAGAACCATGACGCACGCGAGTCTTGCCGCGGCCTCGCGTACGTCCTCGGAAGAATCTTGCTGGGGCCTCACAAACATCCTCGGCAAGAATCTTGCTGGGAACCTTGACTACTGGTCTTCACAAAGATATGGATGCCACCACGCAGATGCCCTTGGATCTTGGTATTGACATTGTCGACGGTGTCAGAGCTCTCAACCTCAAGGGTGACGGTCTTGCTGGTGCTTCGCAAATCATCCCGGCAAGGATCTTGCCGGGGTTTCACGAGCCATCCCGACAAGTACCTTATCGGGGCCTCAATTGTGTCTTCTGTTATATGATTACTGGCTCAGATGCTATCTTGGTCGCCTGGTATTTGCTCCCAGCTATCCCCGGCAAGCCTTGCCACGGGTGTGGCTGCAACTGCTCGTGCACAAGTATGGGGGTACTAAAGGGCCTGATCTTTAGTGCACCGACAGGAGCCCTCGAGCCTGGGCCATACACGAGTGCGAGGCATCGTTGGGCCAGGCCCAAACAGTGCTCGGGCACGCATGGTAGGATTCAATTGTTGTAATCGTCTCGTCTGCTGCGCTTCCCCATGACCCGCGTTGAGTGCACGACATGGGACACATGCGCGGAACGACCGTAGCAGCATCACGCCCATGAAAATGCTTTCACATCAAATAGTAAAGAGGCAGCCTCGCGCCTTCCCCATAAAAAGAGGAATCCGCAGAGGTGCTGCTCATTTACTTCTCGCCCGTTCCAATCTAGAAACCAACGTCGTCTCCTTCCTTGAGCCCAAACCAAAGCCTCCTCATCCATCTGCCGCCCCTGCGCTCCCACCATCCTTGGCTCCCGCTCCTCTCCAGTCTCCAATGGCGCCTTAAACGTGCAAGGGCAAGGAGGCGCCCAAGGCGAGCGAGGGGGAAGAGCTGCCGGAGAGCGAGTTGGTGAAGATGCGGATGGATAACGTCGTCTTCATTCTGACGCTCGATGCGCGCACTCCGAAGGAGGGGTATCTGTGTAAGTGGGGGAGAGCGATGACAGGGAACCCTGCTACCTGTGTCAACCCAGCTTCTCGCGCCGGGTCTGCTCTAGATAAATTTCCTTTCTTAGTTGATTACTTCTACTGTAGGCTTTGTCCCCCATTTTCAGATTTCTTCAACGATATCATGTACACATTCGGCCTCCACATCTTGGATTTCACGCCAAATGTTGTGTCATGCATGTCCTTCTTCGCCCACCTCTGTGTGAACTTCGACGGGGTGATCCCCAATACGACCCTCTTTTGCCATTACTTTGTTCCCCGCATCCAACTAGGAGGGGCCCTTTCCGGCTGTGTCACTTGGATCCTAAGGGCGTTGGCCTAGAAGACGTACCCAGAGGGGGGCGCCCATGAGAACTGGGACGAATGGCGGGGCGGGTGGTGCTAGATCGTGGAGAAGGACCCGGAACTGTTCTGCATGCCCCGTCAAACAAAACTGATCCATGGCAGCGACAGGAGCGACCTCGACCCTCAAGACGGGAAGTCACGGTCGCAATCACCATGATCCAGCGCCTCAAGGCTGTCGGGCTCACAGTCGAGATGATTGGTGCCAACTTCCTTCGCCGCCGCATCACCCCTCTACAGAACAAGAGGAGACCAGCTTGGGAGTACTGGAACGCGGCATATATCATGAGGCTGCGCCCTGGCCTGAACAACAAGCTGATGATCATGTAGCATGTGGCTCTCTGCCAAAGGCTATTCTACTTCAAGGCTGCCGACAAGCCGCTCAGGTTGCCAGTGGGCGTGATTTCCTTATGCAACAACTCTTCCCTGACCTCGATCATTTCCATGATGCTGGTGTTCAAAGCCCATGGCCTTGATCAGACTTGGGCCGAGTCATCTGCAGAGCAAGCACAAGAGTTCTTCGACAACTTGTCAGAGAGGGCCATCGGGGAAGAAACGAACCTCATTCGCCCAATCACCGACGAAGAGGCGGCGTATATTGCCAGCAGGGCGGAAGAGGTTGCCCTTGTCGCGGAGGCCGGCAGCGTCAGCTTTGTGGAAGACAAAGCAAATGCAGAGGAGGATTGTGCCGAGCATGGGGGGCCTACCGGAGAGCACACTGGTGCAGCTGTCGAGGGCCCTTCTGCCAAAGAGACAGCTAAAGAGGAGCCGCATGAGGATCCCCCAGTCCCGGGGAAGAAGAAGCGTGTTCTTCGGCGAACCTTCTCCGGGAGCCAGTCCGTCTGGCTTCCTCGCACGAAGAGGTCCCCATCAAGGGGGCGGGCAGCATGGTTGCACAGCGAAAAGAGGTCCAGCCGCAACTTGTGCGCCAGATAAGGTGCACGACCGAGAAGCAAAGAAAGCAGTAGCCGCCGCCTCCGCCACGGCCAAGCGGCCCAGGTCTCTGTCTCCACCCTCGGGCGCGGGCACCATAGCAGAGGTCAAGAGCAAGTACAATAGTCGGCTATAAGCCCGCTTACATGTCATTTTTGCCTATGTGGAGGAGAGAGACAAGGAAAAAGTGAAGGAGTGGGCTCTCATGCAAGAGTCAGGCTCTATGCGTGCTCCAAGGCAAAATCATTTAATGAGTATAAAGAGATAGAGAGAAAGGGAAAAAAAGTTGTGGGCTTATAGCCAATCTTATAGCCAACTCTATTGTATGAGTAATTAATATTACTAACTCTTGATGACATGGCATGTTTATATAGCCAGCAGCTGGCTATATTATTAACCATGCTCTAACGGTGGGGTAATTGAATGTGATTCCCGAGAAGGACATGATGCATATAATTATGATTGACAAATTAATGTTGGGCTAATTAAACGGAGTATATGGCAATCTCCGAGAGACATGCATGACACATATAATTATGATTGGCATCATAATGGCGAGTTAATTAAACGAATTATGTCTATGGATTCCCGTGGGGCATGCATGTATGACAACACGTATTTTGTCGCATGAGACTCCAAGAACACATATTTTATAATAAAACCAATCGATTACATGTGACTGGATCACAAAACAAAAAGGTACAAAAAATATCTGACTCCATCCACTAACCCTCAAACCAAAGGTAGTCTTTCGCCACTGATATTTATCCACACTCTTTTTCTCACCTTTGTTTTGATGATTTCTTTGCTTGCTTCCATGTGTGATTTGCTACTTTCATCTAGAGTCCCCAATTCATTCGCCGCAATTACAATTTACCTACATATGCAATTTAATTTCATGTGAAGTCAATGACTGATTATTTATGAAACTCTTCAGGTTTGCATGATGAAGTTGCATTTGACCAAATAGATATGTTAAATTATGTATGTTTTTCGCAATTAGTATCCATCTAGGTTTGTTTGCTTGCTATTATTGGTGCTGCAATTGTTATTCTAGGTTGGTTTGATTGTTGTTGTCCTCAAATGATTCAACACATTTTCTCATCGGCCATCGTTGTTCCACGATACAGTTTCTCGACTCGGCAATGTGGTAAGTAGACCGAAATCCATCAATATCTACTACTAATCATCCACCTTGAGATATCTATCCAGAACATCTCGCTGGTATTAAGTTGCGAGTCCCACCCATAGTGTAAACTCAAAGCAACAGACAACTGCATTAAAAGAACTTTGCGTAAAGTAAACAATCCTTGCACCCGCGGGCACAAGCACCGTTGTTTTCCCCCTTGTGGCAACACCACATCCCCTAGACTCATGTTTCTGTCACTCAAGCTAGTCATCGAGGGGCATGAACCCACAATCGAGCATAACGTTCCCTCTTGGAGTCACTACGTATTACTTGGCCAAAGCAATAAATAACAATGGAGAACATGCAAGAATTACTTATGAACATAAATATAAAAGAGGTAGATCAAATATATTACTCAAGAACAATCTGAACATAATCTCATAATCCATCGGATCCCAGCAAACTCATCATAGCAACAGCATAAGGATTACATATGTGCCTCGATCATGTAGGGCAGCTCACGAGGACTAATTAGTGAAGCACAAGAACGGGAGGAGAACATCACATAGCTACTGGTCATGGACTCATGGTCCAAGGGAGACTACTCACAACTCATCCGGGAGGCGTCCATGGTGGTGGAGAGGCTCCCGATGGTGATCCTCCCCTCCGGCAGGGTGCCGGGAAGAGTTCTCCTGGTGCTCCTGATCTTGGAAGCGGCGGCGGCGG
>LR738712.1:758373773-758384546 GCA_902687465.1 Secale cereale
TGTCCTTCGGGCGCAAGGAAGTTTCCGGAACGCTGATTTTTTATATAATTTTTCTGGATTTTTCCTGGCAGTTCTCGTAACGTGAAAACCTGAAATACAAAAACAGCCGAAAACAGAAACTGGCACTAGGGTGCACTGGATTAGTAAGTTAGTCCAAATATGATCAAAAGTGTATGGAAGTGTATAAATATCATAGTAATATCACCCAAAAGTGGCATGGAGCAAGCAGAAATTATAGATACGTTTTGGACGTATCAACATCCCCAAACTTAATTCCTGCTCGTCCTCGAGTAGGTAAATGATAACAAGAATAATTTCTGTGGTGACATGCTATTAACCATATAGGACTTTTTATAGTCATATGACAAAAGCTTACTGAGACAATGATTCTATAGTAATTAAGTTGCCTCATGAGAAAATCACAAATGACTGAAAGTTTTACAATATGAAACTGAAACATCAAAAAGATTTGCAATGAACATGATGTGCAAATATGATAAAGTGATATCTAGCTTGCCCCCTTTAGTGAAGCAAAACATAAATGCAGGGGCACCTTCAAGGTTTAAGTGATGACTAGATACAATGATTTCAGAATAAACGATATCACAATCATGCAAAAGACAATGCTACTTTGGAACAATGCACATTACACTCAGAATGACAATCATGCTCTCAGTAGTTGGTGCTAGAAAAGAAAGAAGGTGGAGACTCAGCATAAAAGTAAAAGAATGGTTATGTGCTAGAGTCTTTTTTATTTTGAAAACATAGAAGCAATTTTGTTAACGGTAGTAGTACTTCATATGTGTCATGCATAAGACATCCTATAAGTTGCAAGCCTCATGCATCGAATACCAATAGTGCTCGCACCTTGTCCTAATTAGCTCGGATTTCCATGGGTTATCATTGCATTACATATGTTTCAACCAAGTGTCACAAAGGGGTACCTCTATGCCACCTGTAAAAGGTCCAAGGAGATAAATCGCATTTGATTTCTCGTTTTTGATAGATCTCAACTTGAGGGCATCCATACCGGGACAACATAGAAAATAGATAATGGACTCCTCTTCAATGCATAAGCATATTCTCATAAGAGATTGAGGATTAATGTCCAAGCTAAAACTTCCACAATGATACATGGCTTTGGTTGGCGGCCCAATGTTCTTCTCTAACAATATGCATACTCATTCAACCCAATGGCAAATCACCCTTACTTCAGACAAGACGAACATGCATAGCAACTCACATGATATTCAACAAAAGTGTGACAGTTGATGGCGTCCCCAGAAACATGGTTACCGCTCAGCAAGCAACTTATAAGAAATAAGATACATAGGCAACATATTCTTTACCACAATAGTTTTTAAGCTACTTTCCCATGAGCTATGTATTGCAAAGTTAGTTCGCTTAGTACAGGTGGAGGTTAGCAAAATACTGGGAGCGACCAACTAAGAGAGCAATGACGGTCATAATCATGCAGAGGAACAAAGCAATATTGAATCAGGCATGGTAGTTATATCACTACTCAGAAATAAAAGATCATCAAGGCTTGACAGACTTTCTTTACAGTCTTAAATATGCGTGAGCATACGCCAAGTCAATCAAAATAAATTCTCGAAGGAAGATATTACTAAACCATACCACATCATAGGCAAACAAACCATGTTGGTACTCCAATAACACATTGGGAACCCCCCAGCTATTTGAGACTAACCATAAGAAAACCTGAACTACTAAGCACCATTATGCACGTAGCATCTTTATCATAGACATATTAACCAATGCAACGGAAGCAAACTCTCTTAATAAGGTGAGCATGGTATTTAAAGAGAGTTCAAGCAACCAACTAAACAAAAGCTCTTTGAATAGATAAGCATGAATACTAAGAGCAGAGCATGATAGTAGCTATTAAAAGACAAAGAACACACACAGCAAAGATAGACATGAAAATTCTATGTTATGTTCTAGGTAGAAGTGGAGCGTGTTTCTCTCCCACATAAAGAAAGCTGAGTTCCGACTCGTTATGAAAAACTAAAAAGAAAACTAAAAGCCAGATGCTCCAAGCATAGCACATAACACATGAAGTGATAAAAATATAGCGGAACGAAAGACGAATTGATAATGTTGATGGAGAAGGGGATGCACGGGGGCATCCCCAAGCTTAGACGCTTGAGTCTCCTTGAATATTTCTTGGGGGTGCACGGGGGCATCCCCAAGCTTGAGCGCTTGACACTCCTGAATCTTTTTATCATCTTCCCTCGCACACTTGAAAACTCCCTTCATACATAACTCATTATAATCTGATTAGCGAGGTTAGTACCCTTAATAAAATAATTGCACCTTGCTGGAAATAAAGATATTCTTGAATTTCTACTGTTTCTCAAGATTGCCAAAAGGTTTTTGCAAAGAAAAAGCAAGCTCTTGATTTGCAAAATGAAGGAAAGGCAAAACAAGACAGAATCTGTGAAAAACAGAACAGCGGGTAGTAATTGATCTGTTCGGGATACTTCTGCAACTCAAATAAAAAAACTCAGAACAGATGCACGAAAGACAATTACATAGAGAACGCTGTTGAAAAAATTCAGACCAAAAAGACGTTCTGGTGATTTTATATGAATTTTTCTATCCAAGGACAGAATCTGTTTCCTGGACAGCACCTCACAACTTTTGAACTTTCTAGCAATCAGAGGCTATACTTGGCACAAATATGAAAAGCAAAGATACAATGATGATGCTACTGTAGTAAACAACATCATGACACAACAAAAGCAAAATATAAAAATTTATTTATGTGGGCTGCCTCCCAAAAGCTCTTTCTTTATAGCCATAAAGATAGGCTTAAGACTTTAATGTTGCTCTCGTAGGAATAAGAGTTGAAGAACAAAAGAGAGCATCAAGAAGCAAATACCAAACACATTTAAGCCTAACATGCTTCCTATGCATAGGAATATTGCAATACAATAACTCATTGAAGCACAAAGCAATAAGCAAAGGAAGACAAAACAAGTGCAGCTTCAAAACCTTCAGCATAAAGAGAGGGAACTTGATATTATTGAAATATCTATAAGCATATGGTCCCTTCTCATAATAATTTTCAGTGGGATCACGAATAAACTCAACAATATAAGCATCACATAAAGCATTGTTACCATGATCCACATGCAAAAAGGTACTCCTACTCTCCACATAAGCATCATGAAGAGGATAAAACTTAGTATAAAAGAGAGACATAAGCTCTTGCCAATCAAGCAAGTGTGAGTTATCGAGAAGCTTATACCAATCTGAAGCTTTAGCTATAAGTGATACGGCGAACAATTTCCTCATGACAAACTCCCTTGATACACCTGCAAGCTTAAATAATGAACATAGTTGTGACAGATATAGCAAGTGTTCACCGGGATGTCTATCTCCTGCATAACGATTAGCCAAAACATAATCGATAATACCAGCTGGTATTTTATAGGGCACAATTTCAGTAGGGGGAGGATCAACCACCACAGGTGTGGGGCGTCTTCCCACAAGCAACGATCCAATAACAGGGTTGTCCATAAGCATAACTAGTGAAAAGACATAAAGAAAACTGAAAGGTAAACTAACAAGACTAAAAGCGAAGGTAAAAGATAGCGTGCAACTCCCCCATCTTGAAGAGTGGAGTCCCCGGCAACGGCGCCAGAGAAAACTCCTTGATGGGCCTCTAACCCCTCGTTGGTTACCCCAAGTGGAAGGTGTAAGATGCAGTGTTGTGGAAGTTTTTCCCTTAGCAAAGATGCCAAGGATCGAATCCCCAGAGACTCCTAGGTTCAACAAGTAGGTTTCAACTGCTAACGGCGCCAGATATTAGCAATCAACGTGGACCTGCACACAGATACAAATAACTTTGCGAAGGATTAAACGCAAGTGATAGTAGTGATAGATAATATTTGCAATAGTAAATAAAAGCGAAAAGGAAATAGCGGATGTGATCAATGATGGTAATATGGACCGGAGTCTCATGATGTTCACTAGTGATGTCTCTCTCCCAAAAGACGATAAAACAGCTATGTGAGGTAAACGAATTACAGCTGGGCAATTGACAGGACCACGAACGCAAACCAATGCTGACTACATTGCAAGAAAGGTTGAGGTTCAAAGCATGGGCGGTACGCCAAAGTAAGTAGACCGAAATCCATCAATATCTACTACTAATCATCCACCTTGAGATATCTATCTAGAACATCTCGCTGGTATTAAGTTGCGAGTCCCACCCATAGTGTAAGCTCAAAGCAACAGACAACTGCATTAAAAGAACTTTGCGTAAAGTAAACAATCCTTGCACCCGCGGGCACAAGCACCATTGTTTTCCCCCTTGTGGCAACAGCACATCCCCTAGACTCATGTTTCTGTCACTCAAGCTAGTCATCGAGGGGCATGAACCCACATTGAGCATAACGTTCCCTCTTGGAGTCACTACGTATTACTTGGCCAAAGCAATAAATAACAACGGAGAACATGCAAGAATTACTTATGAACATAAATATAAAAGAGGTAGATCAAATATATTACTCAAGAACAATCTGAACATAATCTCATAATCCATCGGATCCCAGCAAACTCATCATAGCAACAGCATAAGGATTACATATGTGCCTCGATCATGTAGGGCAGCTCACGAGGACTAATTAGTGAAGCACAAGAACGGGAGGAGAACATCACATAGCTACTGGTCATGGACTCATGGTCCAAGGGAGACTACTCACAACTCATCCGGGAGGCGTCCATGGTGGTGGAGAGGCTCCCGATGGTGATCCTCCCCTCCGGCAGGGTGCCGGGAAGAGTTCTCCTGGTGCTCCCGATCTTGGAAGCGGCGACGGCGGCGGAACAGAGATGAGATCGCGAAAAAGAGTTCCCGTCCCGAGGGTTTCGAAGGAAGCTCTAAATATATGCCAAAGGGGGGCACCAGACGGGGCTCAGGGGGCCCAGGCGCTCCCCCGGCGCGGCCCAGGGGGGGCGCGCCGGCAGGGCGCCTGGAGCCCTGGTGCCCCCCCCCCCCCCCGGCTGTCCTTCGGGCGCAAGGAAGTTTCCGGAACGCTGATTTTTTATATATTTTTTCTGGATTTTTCCTGGCAGTTCTCGTAACGTGAAAACCTGAAATACAAAAACAGCCGAAAATAGAAACTGGCACTGGGGTGCACTGGATTAGTAAGTTAGTCCAAATATGATCAAAAGTGTATGGAAGTGTATAAATATCATAGCAATATCACCCAAAAGTGGCATGGAGCAAGCAGAAATTATAGATACGTTTTGGACGTATCACTTCCTCGCACGAAGAGGTCCCCATCAAGGGGGCGGGCAGCAAGGCTGCACAGCGGCAAGAGGTCCAGCCGCAACTTGTGCGCCAGATGAGGTGCACGACCGATAAGCAAAGAAAGCAGTAGCCGCCGCCTCCGCCATGGCCAAGCGGCCCAGGTCTCTGTCTCCACCCTCGGGCGCGGGCACCATAGCAGAGGTCAAGAGCAAGTACAATAGTGGGCTATAAGCCCGCTTACATGTCATTTTTGCCTATGTGGAGGATAGAGACAAGGAAAAAGTGAAGGAGTGGGCTCTCATGCAAGAGTCAGGCTCTATGCGTGCTCCTAGGAAAAATCATTTAATGAGTAGAAAGAGATAGAGAGAAAGGGAAAAAAAGTTGTGGGCTTATAGCCAATCTTATAGCCAACTCTATTGTATGAGTAATTAATATTACTAACTCTTGATGACATGGCATGTTTATATAGCCAGCAGCTGGCTATATTATTAACCATGCTCTAACGATGGGCTAATTGAATGTGATTCCCGAGAAAGACATGATGCATATAATTATGATTGACAAATTAATGTTGGGCTAATTAAACAGAGTATATGGCAATCTCCGAGAGACATGCATGACACATATAATTATGATTGGCATCATAATGGCGAGTTAATTAAACGAATTATGTCTATGGATTCCCGTGGGGCATGCATATATGACAACACGTATTTTGTCGCATGAGACTCCAAGAACACATATGTTATAATAAAACCAATCGATTAGATGTGACTGGATCACAAAACAAAAAGGTACAAAAAATATCTGACTCCATCCACTAACCCTCAAACCAAAGGTAGTCTTCCGCCACTGATATTTATCCACACTCTTTTTCTCACCTTTGTTTTGATGATTTCTTTGCTTGCTTCCATGTGTGTTTTGCTACTTTCATCTAGAGTCCCCAATTCATTCGCCGCAATTACAATTTACCTACATATGCAATTTAATTTCATGTGAAGTCAATGACTGATTATTTATGAAACTCTTCAGGTTTGCATGATGAAGTTGCATTTGACCCAATAGATATGTTAAATTATGTATGTTTTTCGCAATTAGTATCCATCTAGGTTGGTTTGCTTGCTGTTATTGGTGCTGCAATTGTTATTCTAGGTTGGTTTGATTGTTGTTGTCCTCAAATGATTCAACACATTTTCTCATCGGCCATCGTTGTTCCATGATACAGTTTCTCGACTCGGCAACGTGGTTCATAGAAATCGTTGTCTTTTCCCATTGCAACACAAGGGCATTGGTGCTAGTTGGAGATTTAAAAGAGCAACTCTAATAGATGATGTATATTTGTGATGTAAAACAGACGACTGTCGCTCGTCAACAGTGCAACAACCGCTGGGGCTGCCCTTCCCCTTTCCCCTTCCATGAGCAGCAACAACAGCAGCGGCTGGCGCCGCCCTTCTGCTCCCCCTTTTCCCTTCCACGAGTAGCAGTAGCAAGAGCCGCCAGCGCTGCCATTCTCCTTCCCCTTCCCCTTTCACATGAAGCCACACACGAATTTGAATCGAGCCACCGGTCGCAGCCACCACATGAATCAAAGGGCGCGCTGCACGGGACCCGCACAAGCTCCTCCACAAGAGCAACAACACATGTGCATGGTGCGCTGCACAGTACCACATCAGCGGCATCTCCGCCGGCCTCTGTCCCGGAGCGCGGGCAGGGGCACACCGCTTTCAACCACGACCAACGCTAGATGGAGCACTACAAGAAACTTGCTAATCCATGACAGATTACTGCTGACGTTCCTGTAACACACCGAATACAATGGTAAATTGTAAATTGTATAGGTGCACTAGTTCGGCGAAGAGATGGTTGTGGAGAAGACAAAAAGAGAAAGATGGTCTCACATCAACTAGGCGTATCAATGGGCTACGAAGACCTAGGGCATTTGAGGAAGCCCATCGTTGCAATATACAATCCAAGTTCTATAATGAAAAATTCCCACTAGTATATGGGAGTGACAAAACAAGAGACTCTCTATCATGAAGATCATGGTGCTACTTTTAAGCACAAGTGTGGGAAAAAAAGATAGTGCATTGTCCCCATTTTCTTCTTCTTTTTTTCTTTTTTTTGGCCTTCCTTTTTTTATTTGGCCTTCCCCTTTTTAATATATATTTGGCCTTTTTGTGGCCTTTCTTTTTTTTCTTTTTTTCTGGGACAATGCTCTAATAATGATGATCATCACACTTCTATTTATTTACAACTTAAAGATTACAATTCGATACTAGAACAAAGTATGACTCTATATGGATGCCTCCGGCGATGTACCGGGATATGCAATGGATCAAGAGTGACATGTATGAAAAATTATGCATGGTGGCCTTGCCACAAATACGATGTCAACTACATGATGATGCAAGGCAATATGGCAATGATGAAGCGTGTCATAATAGACAGAACGGTGGAAAGTTGCATGGCAATATATCTCGGAATGGCTATGGAAATGCCATGATAGGTAGGTATGGTGGCTCTGTTGAGGAATGTATATGGTGGGTGTATGGTACAGGCGAAAGTTGCGTGGTACAAGAGAGGGTAGCAATGGCGGAAGGGTGAGAGTGCGTATAATCCATGGACTCAACATTAGTCATAAAGAACTCACATACTTATTACAAAAATCTACAAGTCATCAAAACAAAGTACTACACACATGCTCCTAGGGGAAGGGTTGGTAGGAGTTAACCATCATGCGATCCCGACCTCCACATAAAGGATGACAATCAAAGAAATACCTTATGCTTCAAATTTGTCACACAACGGTTACCATATGTGCATGCTACAGGACTTGCAAACCTCAACATAAATATTTTTCAAATTCATAACTACTCTACTAGCATGACTCTAATATCACCATCCTCATATCTCAATACAATCATAAGGAATCAAACTTCTCTTAGTATTCAACGCACTTTATATGAAAGTTTTTATTATACCCATCTTGGATGCCTATCATATTAGGACTAATTTCATAACCAAAGAAAATTACCATGTTGTTCAAGACTCTCAAAATAATATAAGTGAAGCATGAGAGTTCATCTATTTTTTCAAAATAAAACCACCGCCGTGCTTTAAAAAGATATAAGTGAAGCACTAGAGCAAATAATAAACTACTCCGAAAGATATAAGTGAAGATCAATCAGTAGTTGAATAATTATGTAACTATGTGAAGACTCTCTAACATTTAAGAATTTCAGATCTTGGGATATTATTCAAACAGCAAGCAAAATAAAATAAAATAAACCCTGTGCTTGCACAAGAAGTAAATTTGTGCCTCTTGTGGAAGAAAGAAACATATTTTTCGCGCAATCTTTTTAGAAATAAAATTCTCAAAATTGGTGGGAAAATTGGTGCGAAAACCCGAGAAAAAACCATGTTAACCCTGAAATCGCGTACAGAAAAAATAAAAGCAAAATCCTGACGGAGCACTGAGCACACGATATGTTGTGGTGGCTGAGACCACCCCACTTGGCACACTCCTAGGCTACCAAAATATGGCCTTCGAGGGGCATCCGCATGGGGTACCCCTTTGTTTGTTCTCTCAAAAATCCTATATGCTGCACATTGCGGCAAAGACTAGTGCAATCACATAGAAGATCGAACCGGGCGCGAGAGATGGGCCGGCCCATTTTGATCATAAATCAAAGTAGCAGCCAACTGGTTTTGGGAAACTACTAGAAGGTTCCTAAGACCAATTTTTTCCTAGTTTTTTCTGTTAATTTTTTCCTTGCTTTTTGACTGCTCTAGGGAAAATTGGTGCGAAAACCGAAAAGATAAAATCCAGAGAAAAAATCATCTTAACCCTGAAATCGCGTACAGCAAAATGAAAAGCAAAATCATGAGGGAGCACTGAGCACACGACATGTTGTGGCGGCTGAGAGCACCCTACTTGGCACACTCTCAAGTACCAGAAAATGGCCCTCGAGGGGCATCCGCAAGGGGTACCCCTTTGTTAGTTCTCTCAGAAATCCTATATGCTGCACATTGCGGCAAAGACTGGTGCAATCACATAGAAGATCGAACCGGGCGTGAGAGATGGGCCGGCCCATTTTGACCGTAAACCAAAGTAGCAGCCAACAGGTTCTGGGAAACTACTAGAAGGTTCCTAAGACAGATTTTTTCCTAGTTTTTTCTTTACATATTTTCCTCTCTTTTTAACTGCTCTTACAGGTTTTCCTGTTTGTTTTTCTTTTTCATATTTATGCTTATGTTCTTTTATTATTTTATTATTATTATTTCTCATATTAAAAAATCAATTTCCTTTCAGATTATTTTGGGAATTTCAGATAACGTTCAATTTTCAAAAGAAATTCCTGTTTTTTAACCATTTTGATTTTAAAAAATTACAAAATTGGTCTCGTTTTTTGAAGCATGTTCACAAGTTTAAAAATTATTCCTTTTTCAAATTTTTTTCAAAAATTGAAAAAAAATGTTTGCATTTCGAAAAATATTTGAGAATTACAACAAATGTTCATGTACTTAAAATTATACATTATTTCGAAAAACTTCTTGTTTTCAAATTTTATGCACAAAAGAAAAAATGCTTGTGAATTTTAAAAAATGTTTGCGCTTTTCCATTTTGCTTGGAGTTTCAAACAATGTTCCTGTTCTTTACAAGTTAATAGATACCAAAAATAATTGTGTTTCCCAATTTTCTTCAGAGTTGTGTTTAAAAATATATTTAAGTTTTCATAAAAACTCGTGTTTAAAAAAATCAAAGATTGAGAAAGTGTTCGAGCTTTCAAGAAATATTGATGATTTATCAAAAAAATCGAGGTTCTAAAGAATTATGCATATTTCTCTAAAGGTTCATATTTCGAAAAGTTTTCACTTTTTCGGAAAAAAATATGTTCATGAAATTCCCAAAATTGTTTCAGATCTGTCGCTCGCTAATGTTTCTTAAAACATCACGAGCCCATGTGGTGAGATGCACGAGATAACAGCCGGGAGTCTCGAGAGGCCAATTCCTATTTGGCGCCTTCTACGCCGGTTAATGTGTATTTTCCTAACTGGTTCTTAAAGATGTTTTTGAACTAAAAAAATGATGCTTTTACAGTCCATCCCGGGATGCTCATGTGAGCAGAACGACCCCCACCCCCGTGTGTTGAATGTGTACATTCTAGCTATGCAAATGCTTGGTGTGTGTTTGTTGTGTTTGTATTCACTTGATGGTTCATTTTGAGGCAACAAAAACCAGTCTCTGTCAAAAAAGGTAGATTTCCATAAAAAAGATAAGTTTTGCGGCATGTGTAAAAAAATGACAGTTTTTGTTTGTTGAAATGTATAGACACGTAAGAGGTACAAACATGTATGTTACAGGAAAAAAATGTTGTTTGAACTTTCAATTTTTTTTGAATGCTTTTACTGTTCATCCCGGGATGCTCATAGGATCCCCCCGGACAACAGCAATGCAATGCATCAGCTCAATAATAGGACATGTATGCACC
>LR738712.1:758384603-758441909 GCA_902687465.1 Secale cereale
CCCCCCCAACATTTAGTAGATTTGAGGATAGCTTCAACCAATACATACACACATCAGAATAAAAACAAATAACATGTGCACAAGAGAGAATGATTTAGGTCGAAATTATCATCATTGTTACTCCTACTTCCACTACATAATGGATACCCTTCTCTACAATCTCGAGAGGATCACATTAGTACCAACATGTTGTTTTATGTCCGGTATTCCAATTGTTTATTTCATCTAAATGAGAACACGATCGAGGTGGCTATAGGAGTGAGAGCTAAGGCCATTTGGTTAAGTAGACACATCACAATCGAATTATACCCCACATTGATGCTAAGATGATTTGGCCCAAACAAATAATGTAGCCATTCAAGAGATATTTTTTTTTAACTTGCATCAAGTCTTTATCTATACCTATACTAATTTGTGACTCCCTGAAAATTCCCACGTTAATTAGAATTTACGGACCGTTCATCTGGTGGGACCAAGTTATTACGGTGTAGATCTTTCGATAGATAAAAAAAATCAAGTATGTCAACCTGGAAACGTCAACTTAAAAAGAGGATTCTCACAAAAAATACTTAATAAAAAGGATGTCTACACACGTTCCTTCAAGTACCCATGGATCGTGTTCAAGAAAAGGCGCCCATGGATCTTATTAATCTGTGATTAAGATATCTCACGGCTTGCAGCTGTCAAAAGCACACGTATCATCCAAGGAACCTTCAGCTAAGAAAAGAAAACTCCAGCGAAGAAAGCATGCTCACGGTGCTATCCATCCCTGCCCTATCGCATCTGCTAGCCGTGTGCTCCCTTCATCGGAGACTTGGAAGAGCCATGACGCTGCTGCGCGTCAGCGCTGAGCTGATCAATCCCGCCGCCGTGTTGATCTGCCCCTCCTATCTTTGACCCTCTAATGCGATCTCTTCAAGTTAAGCTTATCATATTCACGAACACTGTGTTTCCAGCCACAAAGATCAATCGAGCGGTGCTCGATCAGGAGGTTGTCTAAGTACATGTTAAGGTCATTCGAGCCAGCCTTCTATGCGTGCATCTCGCCGGATATTCCTTGCTTGGTCGTTGTTCACAGGCCGAAGCTGCATGCCAGTATGACCGCATGACAACAGTCTTGTGGTCATCAATTGTATCTCTCGATTGGTGTTGTATTATCGTGTGTTTGCTGCAGAAAAAAATCGATTTGCAGCTTGGGAAGCTACATGTACATGCATTCTCCTTTCCTCTGTTGTTTTTCTCTTTCTCCCAAGCTTTTCTTTCTCCCCCAGCCCGGCTTGCTGCTTCTACCTTTGCTACTGCCATAAATCCGATGGTATTCCCTAGCTTTTCCAGTTGGGTACTAGCGCACACAACAGCTGCAGAAGCTAGGTCCTACCTGTTGGCTATCGGAGACAAACAATAATTGGTTCGTAACTGCAGATAGGATCGCTTACTATTGCTAGAGAAACAATAACAACAGCAGCGCCATTTTGTTCAATGATGACACTCAGCACAGGTACCCCCTCCTCCTCATAAGATGAACATGTCTTACTGTAGGTGTTTATGGATGAAACGGGTCAACTATTACATGCCGCCTCATGGCTATATATTTTTATGCTAATATTGTTTTGGAATACTATTTTCTTTTTGTTAGATTTTTCTAAGATAATTGATGTAGTTGATTTGCCATTGAGTCCAAACATTTGACTCCCAGGCTTCACATAGCCTTTTCTCAAATCAAGTCCTTCGATTGTAGTTTGAAAAATCCTGATTTTTCTACATGCAAATGACCACTATGCGTATATAGCATTTGATTAGCAAATATTTTATTTGCGGGTTACACAAAAAGTGTACTAATGTGTCGATCTGAATAAGCAAACAGTGTAGATAAAAGTGATGCACCCATTGATCTTTCAGTCTGACATTAAATTAAGAAATTTTATAACAAATTTAAAAATTGGGGAGTACACATCTACATGTATATTCTTTTCTCAAACCTCAAAACGCAATTTATTCTATTTGCAACTGAGCTCAAATGAGCCATATGCGTTTCTGCACAGTACCAAAACTTATTATTGACACAAGATTTTGAAAGAAAAACATAGTATTATTTTGTGATGGAAAATATATTTATCCATTTTAGAACAACATGTTACCTAATAGTTTAGGTATCAAGGATCAGTTAGTAAATATACCTATGAAAATATTGGTGAACACTGGCATGCTGTCATGTAGTCTATTTTCATTTAATGGATATATATATTGTGAGCACAAACCTACCAATGAGGTCCAAAGAAAAAAGTTGATATAATATTATTATCACATAGTTGGCCGACCACACATATATCTAAATTATGCGATTAAAAGATTACTCATAATAATATATCACTATATCTTATAATGAATCTAATGATATATGGTTGACATTCTAAATGTAAATATTTTTCTCCACAAACTTGGTGAAAGATTGTGATGTTTGACTTTTCTAAAAATCTATATGAATTACATTATGGAAGGGAGTGATTATTACTAATGATGAGAGCCTTTCTCAAGATATCATTATTTTTGTATAAAAATAGCTTGAAATCTCAAGGTAAAAAACAAGATGCATTACATTAGACAACAATATAGAAGACACCTATCTCTTTCTAGATTATGTAATGGTTCAATCACAGCATATATATACGTCTACTCAAGCCTTAGATTTCATATACACATAAATGTTGGAAGTAAAATAAAATACCTGGACTCAAATTTATGAAGGGCTGCAACCACCAGGTAATCTTAGATTTACACCACATGCAAATGTGATTTTCTAAACTTTAAGGTGCAGACATTCACGTCTATCGTATAGTCGATCTTTCCCTATTTTTTCTGCAGTTATGTTCGAGCTTCTGTTAGCTAGCCTCAGTCACATTTGAAGAATAGTAACACTTGACCTAAAGATAGATATATAAAAGTTAGACATGACTGAATTATGCTCTAAGTATCCATGCGTGTTTATGTGACCGTTAAAAAGAAAAAAGTAACACACCACAAAAAGAGAAATACATCAGTATACATATTAGCAAGAATGCGTTGAGTCACGTTGTAACCATGGAAATACAATATTCAAATCATTGGCAAACTCAGTACAACATTGGCAAAAAGGAAAATTGTACGGGAATGTACCACTAGACTCAGCTTAGTGAACTCATAGGGTTCTCTATTTTACTTCTGTAGACCACATTAAAATAGTATTTTAAAAATTGAATTTATGAATTGTGACAAACACCTTACACAGCAAGAAATATTGCTTGAATACTGATTTTGTGGACGTTAAATTGCTAGCCCGTGCAAGTGCACGGGCTGACGACTAGTGATACTTTAATTTGTTTGGATTGACATTCTAAAATTAATAATGCATATGTAAGATTTATTGATTTCCTGGGATTGGTTTGACTTTTACGGAGAGAAATAAGACTATATTTTCTCGTCGAAAGAGATAACAATATTAATAGTCGTCATCGATAATAATGAACAAAAGAAAGAAAAACCAATGGCTTACATACTTCATATAAAGTTAAAATAAACAGATGATTAAGACATTGTCCACAGGTTGCTTTGCTAGTTCTAACAATAGTAAAATGGAGTGCTCTAGCTAGCTGCATGCTAGCTAGCTCAAGCACACTTACAAATTAATCAAACGTGGATCTAACTTATGTATTGCTGTTAAACATTTTTTTTAAAACTCAGTTTTATTTCGGAATATATAAGGGCAAGGGTTGATTTTTTTTATTTTCTTTTTCTTCTTCCCACCTAAACTAGCTAGCGCATTGAATCAACGGGAAGAACACAAGAGTTACGCATAGATGGAAGAGAAGAACATGCATGGAATAACTATAGCAGTGTGAGGCCAGACCATTTGGCTAAACAACCACATCCAAATCGAACTATACCCCATAATAATGCCATGTCTGTGATTGGCCCAAAAATGCTATAGCCACCAAACAAATTGACCTCCCTTAATCACTTTTAGAAAAAGAATCGATCTATGTATAGCTAGCACACAGCTGGCCTAAGATCAATGGTAGAAATATGCCCAAGATAGGACAGAGCATATGGAGCAGGTTGTTTTATTTCCCAAGATTACAAACGTTTCTAAGAATGGAACCGGGCAGTTTTCTTTATTTCCATTTTCCTTGCTTATTCCTACCTAAACTGGCTGGCGCTTTCATGCAAGAGAAGAACAAGGAGTGATGCATTGACTGAGGAAGAATATACTTAGAGTGACTACATGCACGCGATGCGATACCATGTGGGTAAACAACCACACCCCGATCTTATTACTTAACATCACGTCCCATAGAAATAGGTTGTGTTTGGCAGAAACAGTTAATCTGGTTATCCATTGAGTTGATCACCCTATCACTTTTATTATATCGTCAAGATTGCTGGCTAGTACAGTACTTGTCTTATTTTTGACTGGCCACCTGGATTGGCATCGTTGTATAGAAACACCCACTCTAGCTAGACAGGCAATAGCATCGTGCAGACGCTTGTTTTGTTTTAATAAGAAGGAAATGGTAGGTTGTTTTATTTCCCTTTTGTTATGCCCACCTAAACTAGCTAGCGCATTGATTCAAGAGGAAGAATGTAGGACTTACGCATAGATGAAGGAGGTATAACATGCATGGAGAGTAAGTATAGCAAACCCCATAATAATGCCAAGTCTGCGTTTGGCCCAAACATTCTATAGCCACCCAACAAGTTGACCTCCCTTGAGCACTTTTAGAAAAAGAATCGATCCATGTCTAGCTAGCACACAGCTGGACTAAGATCACTGGTAGAAATATGCCCTAGATAGGCCATAGCATATGCAGAAAGTTGTCTTATTTCCCGAGATCGCAAACTTTTTTAAGAAGGGAACCGGGCAGTTTTCTTTATTTTCATGTTTCTTGCTTATTCCTATCTAAATTGACTGGCGCATTGATGCAAGAGAAGAACAAGGAATGATGCATTGATTGAGGGAGAACATACTTAGAGTCACTACATGCACACGATGTGATACCATGTGGGCCGGTAAACAACCACACCCGGATCTAATTAATTTACATCACGTCCCATAGTAATAGGCTGTGTTTGGCAGAAACAATTAATCTGGCCATCAAAATAGTTGATCACCCTATCACTTTTGTTATATCATCAAGCTAGCTGGCTAGTACAGTACTTGTTTTATTTTCGACTGGCCAGCTGGATTGGCATCACTGTATAGAAACACCCACTCTAGCTAGATAGTAGGCAATAGCATCATGCGGAAGCTTGCTTTGTTTCCCAGTATTAATTGCTGTTGTTTTAAGAATATAAGGAATTGGTAGGTTGTTTTGCTTCCCTTTTCTTATGCCCACCTAAACTAGCTACCACATTGATTTAAGCGGAAGAACGTAAGAGTTACGCATAGATGGAAGAGGAAGAACATGCATGGAGAGTAACTATGGCCAATAGTGCCAAGTCTGTGTTTGGCCCAAACATTCTATAGCCACCCAACAAGTTGACCTCCATCGACCACTTTCAGAAAAAGAATCCATCCATGCATGTTTAGCTAGCACAGCTAGCCTAAGATCGCGGGAAGAAATATGCCCTAGATAGGCCATAGCATATGCAGAAGGTTGTTTTGTTTCCGGATCGAGATTGCAAACGGTTCAAATTAAGAAGAAGTGAACCGGGCAGTTTTCTTGCTTATTATTCCTATCGAAACATAGTGTAGAATAAGGGAGCGATGCATCAATTAATTGATTGAGGATGGCCATGTATACGTAAGAGTGACTACATGCACGGGATGGGATACCATGTCCACACCCTGATCAAAATAATTAACCTCGCCCCATAGTAACACTAGTTATTTAATAGGCTGTGTACGTTTGGCAGAAACATAGTGTAGCCATCCAATAAGTTGATCGCATCATGCTAGCTGGCTACTACTAGTACAGTAGTAGTACTTGTTTTATTTTGGACTGGCCAGTTGGATTGGCACCCTCTAGCTACCTAGATAGGCCAAATATAGTGTCATGGTGCACAAGGAAATTAAGGTTGTTTTGTTTCCAAGTATTAATTGCAGTTGTTTTAAGAAGAAGGAATTGGTACAGGTTGTTTCAAGTGGCTGCCAAATTAAACAGGCCAAGAAACACGATGTCTGGCTCAGTTTTAGCAAGAAAACTACCTGGCTCTTAGCTTTCCTAATACAAGTATATTGCCTTATTATTGATTACGTATGTGACAAGAGAAGAGTGTCACACAAGAGTAAGAATGACAAGAAAATACGTAACCAAGGGAGACTGGACTGGAGTTGCTGCTGCCTGCGATCGATTATAAATACCCCTAGCTACTACGTACCCCTCCCTAGGCAGGGCAGGAGCAGGAGAAGAGTAGGACCAACCAACCAATTCAATCGGAGGTGAGGGACACAGGAGGAGCTGGAGCTAGCTGATGAAGTCGTCCGTGACCGTGATGAAGGTGGGGGTGCTGCTGCTGATGCTCCTGCTGGCTGTCAAGGCTGACCGCCTTGAGAAGGACAACTCCTTCGGGTAAGTAGTGTTTCATCCTGCCCTATGACCGTGGCTAAAGAAACTGATTTCCTTTGGTACGTTTTGAATCTTTTTTTTATTAGCTAGCTAATAACTCGGGGTTAATTTGGTTTCATTCTCAGGACGGTCGAGTGGCAGCCGAAGCAGCTGAAAAAAGTGACCTGGAACGTGAGTCGACCGGCCGCTGCGTACACGACATTCATGTGGGAGATGGATCGCCAGGTGAGGCTTACGACGACCAAATCGTCTATCTCGGGGCTTCCTGTCCTCAGCAAGTGGGACTCTACGCGAGACAACTGGATCCAAGTGACCCTCCAGGCCCAGGGGCGGCAGGGTCGCACGGAGTCCGCCCTCGCGATTAGAGCCGATAACCTCTATCTGGTGGGGTTCAGGACCCAAGCCGGACAATGGTACACCTTCAAGTACAAGGGCGATCTGATCCCAGGATCAACAGCCCTCGACTACATCGAAGACAACTACGGCAACCTAACTGGCGGTAGAAACTATCGAGCCCTCAACCAGGTTGCTTTCTTAATTCCCTCATACAAGCTCTATTATATCCTCTTAATTCATAGATGATGCAAAGCTTATGCCTACGTTTCAAAAAAAAAAGGTTGTCCTGAGCAGGGGTCAACCGACAAGGATCAACTGAGGACGTCACTGCTCAGGTTCGTGGTGATGGTATGTGAGGCTGCAAGATTCAAGCCTATGCGTGCCGGCGTCGCTGCAGCTTTGGCTCAGGATGTCGGAGCTACAGTCGGGAACATACCCGTGGAGCTGACCGTGAAATGGAGGTTCATTTCGTGTGCCTTGGTTGGATCGAGCAAAGGGAAGAAATGGGACCCCACAGACATGGATGTAATCAGCGAGTTCAACAGATTAGGGGACCCAGCGATTGTGAGCCGCCAGACTGCCGTTGACAACCTCTATGTCATCCTGCAGATGGAAGGCTGCAAGTACCAGCCAAGCTAGCTAGGCCCTCCCTGGCGATAGATGAGCTGATCGAGATCACGCTCCTCTAAGCTAGTAGTTCAATAATAAGAAAAAGAAAATGTTGACGATCATCCTGTGTATTGCTACTCCACTTGTTCGCGCCATGGCATAATATATATCATTTGTACTCGTATTATTAATTCCAGTTGGTTGATGTGTGGTGTACCTACTGTTTTACTATCATTTGTGGAGTACTAGAGATCCATGTCCCTGCTTCTTGCAATCTAAATTATGCCCATCATGCATGTAGATTAATTAGTTAATTAATGGCTACGTTGAATGTGAATTTCCAGTTACAGTACAAGCTGTTTCACATGGCGCTAGATGTGTTAGCTGGAATGTAGTACTACTAGTAGTAGTACAATGGTGCTTGCTTTTCTTTGCTTCCACATGGGTTCAATGCGCTATCAATCAACTACTCCTGTATTATATAGTGCTAGTGTGCTACAACAGTTTGGGCAACAGTCTTTGGTAAGCATGCCAAAATCTTAAAATCAGACATTTTTTACAAGGGCAAAAAAATGGGCTGAGCATGATTAACACAGACACAAAAAAGAATCCAGTTGATCAATATTCTTTATCAAAGCATTGACTCTCTTGTTCCTTTGGTGAATTGTTTTGCGGAACCCGCTGCTGTTATCTGCTTAAAATTAATAAATTCCTTTGGCTAACAGACGGCATGTGTGAGATTTCTTCATTCGTTTCCGTACACATTAGTTGCCAAGTAGTTCGCCGCCACAACTTACTACCCTCGCTTTTGTTGTTGGTGTCGAAGAGCTCGAGGAATAGGAGGAGAAACCAATTATCTTTCTCCACGCTCCTTTCTTCTTTCCAGCCAATAGAGCCAGTGGACGCCATTGCATCCAAACTCCGGCATACTTTTCATCACACTTACCGTAAATTGAGAATACTTACCACAAACATTAGTAAAATAAAATAAGAAGAAGAATCTACATTTACGGCATCACTTAAGAGTGAGAGAACATTACCAAACCATTCAAACTTAGCCATAGGATCCAAAACAAATGTAAATGCATACAACACTGGATTTTTTTTCAAATATTTCAGGTATTTTCTTTCATGGCAACAACATATAATAAGGGCATGTAGTCTTCCTTTGTCCGGCCGCTCTATAATAAGTGCATGTTGTAAAGTCTTCTTTTATTTTCGAGTGGTTTTGCATAACTTTTTATATCCCTAGTTGTAGTTTCAATCTAGGATTCTGGGATGTTTGAATATATTAGGAAAAAGCGGGAGCCTCACCAAAACTTAATGATAAATCCTTGGAAGCAATTAAACAAAAAAAGAGCTTCTCGAGCTCTATCTGTCCAACCGACTTACCTATCCGTCATGATTGTATTGGAGGCAGGTTTGTATTGCCGCCATCTCACCCTCCTTCTTCAAGTGGCTCTTGGAATGCCTCCTCGGGTGGAAGGCCCATGTTCTGGATTCCCCGATCAGCTCCCCCTTGCATCTTTTGCAGATAGCCTTCCGGCTCCTAACTCCATTCACCTCCACCATATCTTGATCCAAGGGTTCCCACATAGTCTGGCGACGAGACCTTTTTGAACTGGTGATGGAGGACGTGCTGGCACTACTTGAATGAGATTGTGTATGGGGCATTTTCGATGGTTGCAACTCGGGGATAGGACTAAGAGAAAAACTTAGATCGAGGCTCTTGAGTATGTGAATCCTGAAATCGTCTAACTGGAGGTAGGGGACTGGTTAGGATTAGGTTCAGCCATGAGAAGAGTGGCCAATAAGATATGGGATATGGTGTGTGACCTTGGAAAATGAAGTGAGGTGGCAGGACTATTTATAGCAAAAAAACATCAATTCTCAAATCAATTTACCCCTCAAATTTGAACGTTAAACTAAAAACGTGAAATTGCAGCTGAAGGAGCCTAACAGCCCTAAAAGGCCCTACTACCTAGGTTGTTGACGCGTGCCATGCGTGTTTGGCATGAGACGATTAGGCAGCGCTCCCAGCCCCGTGCCTCCACGCCCCGCGTAATGTGTGTCGTCCAGCACAGAACACACACACACGAGCTCACGGACACTTGTGATTTGCGTTGCGTAAAATCTTGCAACTTTTCTCTTTCTTCTTACTCCTCTTGTGTTGTTACAGAGAGATCGAGACCACCAATGGCCCGATGAAAACGCCCACGATGAACCTCATCAATCACGCCATTTCACGACCCAGTTTGTGCGGGAATGGACTAGTTGTAGAAAAAAACAATCCTAACAAACTTATCAACTCAGCTGAAACAACTACTCACATATTATTTCTGATAAATCTGAGAAAACGAGGGAACAAGGGTTAAGTCCACAATCACTCCCTAAGCCTCGTCCTTGCTGCGGAGCAGGTACATCCACATGAACCTGCTATGATCATCAATGAGCAGGAGGAAGTAGCACTTGCCATCCGGAGTATGCGGCAAGATGGGGCCGCAGAGGTCACCGTGCACGAGCTCAAGCGGCTCGGTGGCGCGGTAGTTGGCATGCTGTGGGAATGATGCCCTTCGCTGCTTGCTGACCAAGCAGGCATCGCAGACCTGCTAAGAGTGGTGAATCAGGGGCAGGCCCCGGACCATGTTCTGATGGGCCGGCCTCTCGAGCCTGTCGAAGTGTTGATGACCGAACACATGCCAACGCCATGCTTCCTCGCAGGAGTGCACGAAGAGGTGAACTGGGTTGGCGAGCTATAGCTAGACGATGTTGAGGCGGTTGCGGGAGCATGGCGCTCTGGCCAGGATGCGGTGCTCCCGGTCACGCACCATCATGACTCCGGCCTCGACGTGCGTGGGGCAGTCGCTCTCATCGAGCTGCCCGATGGAGATGATGTTGCTCCTGAGCCGCGGGATCCGGTACACGTTGGTAAGTGCACGCTGATCCTTCCCGGCCGCGGCAAACAGGACGTTGTCACGCCCTTGGATCGCCATGAGCGAGCCATCCCAGAACTGACAGAGCCCCGGATGCCCTTCTCCAGCTCGGCACCGCCTCATCGCCATCATGTGATTCGACGCGCCCGTGTCCAGCTATCGGGCCACGTCCACATCCTCGGGAGTGCGCTGGAGGTCCACGTGGGCACGTGACTCGTTGAGGGAGATGAGCTCATGGGTCGTGCCAGCGCCTAGTGCATCGGCCGTCGCTGCCAACAAGGCATCCTCGATCATCAGCAGGCCAGGGTCATCGTCCTCCCCTGCTTGGCCTTGGGCAAGGATAACCTGGCCCTCCTTGCGCTTTTTCTTGTGGCAATCACGCGCCCAGTCGTAGGCGATACCACAATAGTGAGATTTGTCACGGTCTGCATCGCTACCGTCACCGACCTTTCCATCACCAGCCTCCGTGCGGCACTGGGTTCTTGCCTTTTCCGCCACGACCTCACCCGCGCCCTTGTGCACTTGACGAGTTGCTACTGCCAGAGCCATCGTTGGCTTCGCGCTTCTCATGCCCACGCCACTCCTCCAAGGTGAGCAGGAGGCGCCCACCTGTGTCGCCCACACCGTCTTGGTGGAGGCGTTCCTCTACCACCTTGAGGCATCCAGTGAGCTCCTCTAGTGTTAGGCTGTCGGGACCGACCAATGTCTCAATGGAGAGTGCCATCTGAGCATACCTGCGGGGCACAACATGAAGGAACTTTCACACCACGCGCCCGTCTCCGATAGGGTCGCCATGGATGGAGAGGTTGTTGATGAGCCCAGTGAGCCTCATCACAAAGTCGTCAATGTTCTTGCCGGGCTTGAAGCGGATGTCCTCGAACTCCCGGTGGAGCCCCTGGGCCTTGACCTCACGCATAGCGGCCGAGCCCATGTGCATGGTCTTGACGGCGTCCCAGGCCTGCTTTGCCATCTCCTTGGTGGAGAGGACCGCGAGAATCTCAGGCAGCTCCGCCCGGAGTATGGCCTCCAGAAAGGTGCGATCGTCATGGTAGTCGGTGACTCCTGTTTTCACAGTGTCCCACAGTCCAGCGTATGCAGGATGGCCCTCATGAGGAGCGACCAGTCGCCGTAGTTTCTCCGAGTCAATGTTGGAAACACCGTAGGCAGGGCCACCTCACGTCTCTACACCACCGGCACGGTGACCTCATGCCCGTGGATGGTGCGGCTATTCCTAGCCCTGGGAGACCGCGACAGCATGCGCCCACGCCGCAGGTTGCGGCAACGGCGTCCTGGACCCGTTGCCGTAACCCGTCCTGGACCCGTCGTTGGAGCCCTTTCATGGCACCTTGCTTCCCGTCATGACCGTCGGATTGAACAGACTGCTCTGATGCCAATTGTCAGCACAACTCTCTCTCACACACACACGAGCTCACGGACACTTGTGTCTTGCATTGCGTACAACCTTGCAACTTTTCTCTTTCTTCTTACTCCTCTTATTCTGTTACGGAGAGATCAAGACCACCAACGGCCCGAGAAAAACGCCCATGACGAACCTCATCAATCGCGCCATCCGACGTTCCAGTGCGTGCGAGCATGGACTAGTTCTAGGAAGAAAAACAATCCTAACAAACTTATCTACTCAGCTGAAACTACTCCGCTATTATTTCTGCTAAGTCTAAGAAAACGAGCGCACAAGGGTTAAGTCCACATGCCTCACATGTCGGGCACACGCGGTTGACCCCTGTGCTCTAGCCCGCATGCCGGCCGGGCACGACACAGTTGGTATACAAGACACGAATTCTACATGTAATCCTTCCTGTGTGTAAATTACTATTTGTAACTTTTATTTTCATGGTAGAATTTTGGCAGGGAGAAGGCTATAAATTTCAAATTCAGGTCACATTGAGTGTGCCTTTGCTGTCTTTCTTCTGTATGTTGATCTCTATATTGTCTTTTTGCCCCTCCCCTTACCTCTGATTCTTGTGGCACCGGCGGCGAGGCCTTTGGCCAAGAACATGGGTGCGCGACTGATCGGGAACGCCGAAGTGGTGGTGAGTGCCCCGGCGCTGGGTGGACGGTGGTCGGCAGTGACATGTCCTAGAGGTGGAGCCATCCATCTTGTCTTGTCTTCTGTCCATCGAGAACTGTGGCTTAATTGGTGGTTATTAATATGCAACATGTATGGCGACGATGCTAATGCATTGGTGACTAGCTGCTTAACTGATGGACGTTGGCGGCTAATGTATTGGTGAGTATATGTATCGCTTCTGATAGAAATTGATGTTGCCTCCTTCAGAGAACCAAAATCTGCATTTCTGTGAGGCTGCGTCGTTGCATTCATCAGGGTGCATCTTTGTTGTCTTTTTTTCCCATCATAGCTGATGACGTTCACCATGGATATATGATACAGCCTACCTATTCAGGCCCTGATGTAAAACAAAGTTGTATATTAATTAGAAGAGGCATCTTAGGTCTCAAGGTGCAGAATGAGCACGTTCGTAATACTAACATATACGTATTTTCTTTTGAACATTTGCATTTTCAACTGCCATCAATGAACTGATGATGCAAGTGCAACAGGTAATACTTCTGTAATTTTACTTCACCTTCACTGAATTATTCAAAACTTTGTATTGACATTTTTTTTAATAAATGTACACTACTGATTCTTATCATATCAACAATTGCAGATAGTCTTATGAAGCTGAAAAACATGATACCTAAGACTTGAAACTGCATTTATGGGAAAGCCATTGTATGAAGATATCTAAACTACGGTTAGATACTGATCATGGATCAGATACTGAATTTTCTTGTTATTTTCCACCACTTAACCATGGCCCGTCGAGGTAACACAGCTCGGACCCGCAAGACGCTCGCCGGTATTGGTGGAAGAGACCCACCTAGCGTCAGCCCACCCTGTCCTAGGTTTCGGTGTGTGTGCGATAGTGTAGTTATTGTGCTGCTGCACAATTGATTGGTTGTCGACTGTTTGATATGCCTGTCCGTTGGCGGCCGACAGGTAAGACGTGCTCGGGCAGTTCACCATGGTGAGGATGAAGCTCTTCAGCATCGTTGAGGACACCAAGAAGGTAAACAAGGGGTTCACGTGGTGTACCCCATGAAACAAGGGGAGCGCCTCAACGCCACATGTACGCAAAGTCGCGAACTCCTCTGATTTTTTTTTCTTCCAATTTTACATATGTACCATGATATATCTTTTCCCTAATCTATCCCTAATTTATAACTACTAGTCGTCAACCCGTGCTACTGCACGGGCTAGTGATTCTAAATCAATTTTGTCCTATATTATACTAATGGTTGATAAAAAATAATTTTGTGTTTTCATACTATCATAGAAGCATAAATTTAGTTTTGTCGATCGGTTTGGGGAGATATGGATCCATGAAATAATATTGCTACTTGCTTAAGATTTTAGTGCGTGAGTAAGATCGCAATATATTTTACCATTATAAGCTGCATGGGTAGGTATGACAAACATCATAAACCCCATATCAAAGTATTAGATAAAATAAAAAGGAATATCACTTACATAAGTCAATCTTTATACATTTGAAAATTTGGAACTTTTCCTCAAAAATTTACTCCCTCCGTTTCAGTTTATAAGGCGTGTGCGTACCCCTAGGTTGCCAATTTGATCACCTTAATATAAACTATATAACACAAAAATTATACCGTTTAAAAATAGAACATCTAAAGTTTATAATGGTATATTTTTTTTAATATATGACTTCTATTAGGTTGGTTAAAATGACGACCTAGGGGTACGCACACGCCTTATAAACTGAGAGAGAGGGAGTAGTTAGATTAATTTGTCGATAGGGAACCTGGGAAATGTAAAAGATATCACCAAAGAAGGAAGTATTTCCATCACCTTGTACTCGTACAATAATAATGGAATTCTTGCCAACTCGTCGACTGCTCAATATTGGACAACTGATCTTTTCATCTAAACATATGTAACCTTGAATAATCCATTTGTGCACTTACATTCAGTACATGGTTTAACGGTGGATTTATAGAGTAAACATCGTATCAATCATATTACCAATGCACAAATGCTATCCATGCGTAACTTCTCATGGATATCAACTTGCTTAGAATCTGAACTACAGCTAATTTTACAGTATCGAGCAACATAATCATGTGAAAATTAATTGGGAAATAATGTTCCTCAAAGGCTGAGTGATCTCACCTATTCCAGAATTTAAACATGGATCCGACGGGAATGAAAAGAACACGTTTCTTACTTGAGATCAGAAAAACTTACTTCAGATCGGAGTACACGATTCCGACCAAGATTAAGGACCATGGCTGCGCAAACCTAACCATCGGCTATGTGCTATGGAGTCGTGGATCCACAAAATCTTCTATGTGATGCGTCAGAGAGGCCATGGGGATGCACATGCAGTGGCTGCACCGTTCATGCACTGGCTGAGTCAACTGGATGCATGTCAGCAAAGGAGACGGTGCCGACGCTCAGAACTTTGTCGGGAGAGACAGGGAGAGGGATCAAGGGGAGGCGCTCAAAACTTTTCCCTGAGAGACACGAACAGGGACCAATTGCCTCGTATACAATCTGATCGGAGAAGCTCATATTTTCATGTTTTTTATTTCTAATTCAAGCGATACAGAGAGGGTCAAAGGGTAGGATGCCTTGTGTACGTCAAATCTAGGAGAGAGTCTGATTCTTTTCTTTTTTTGTTCAAAGTAAGAGAGAGTCCTAGTGAAATACGATTGGGAAAGGAGTGCCTCACATTTATTTTTCAAGGGAAACGGCGAGTCTCTTAGTGGAGGAGGACTCGTGTAGATTGAATAGGAGAGTACGCATCATGCTTTTTATCCAACGGCTGCACATGCATTATATATTAAATGAACGGTCAATTTTCTTTAGTTTCACGGTTTAACGTGGTGTCTCGTATGGTGCCTCCAATTAGTAAATACTAGTCGTCGATCTGTGCATTCGCACGGGCTAGTCAATACTTCTTATGCATTTATTTTGTCATAAATAATATCTGTCATGAAAGGAAATAAGTGAAACATCCATCCATCCACTTGAACCTGAAGCACATGCACGGTGTCTCCGATATTTTTTAATTACTTCAGTTCTAAGTGACAAAATATGATTCGAAGAAGGCCATCTAACTCTTTGGCTTTTATTTATTTATTTTTCTAGTAACCTTGCGTCTCTGTATATTCAATATGTGCCTGACCAAATAATTATAATTTCCTTTTGCTATGTTTATGTTTTTCCAGTGTCAGAGTCATTAAATCCTTTACAAATTTGAAGGAAGTGAATATAGAGACCGAAATGAGAAAAGATTAATTGGAAATCATTGATTTGAGGCTCTTATAAACTACCTGTAGAAATATATATATGAGGATGATATCCCTACATACTAATTTGGTCGATCCATGCCACCGTTTCAGATTGGACCATAGAAGCATGACATATGACATTCATGCATTTCTAAGTATATAATAACAGTGTCAGATAAATTAAGTGGATAAGCTTAATCATGTTGAAAGATTGCTTTATACTCCAAGTGATACACGCTTCACGTAATGTATTTAAGCTCAAACATGAAATTTCACCCGTGCTTTGACAATATTATGATATTAACCAATTTTTTCATCTGTATATGTACTAATTGGATCTCCTCCAACCCTAATTTACCTGGTAACATGACTTATACTCCAAAAAAATTGATTGTACTTTTCATCGCAAAAATACTCTATTTCTCCTTTTATTAATAGTGCGATTTAAAACTTCCTGTGGTTTCCAACTCCCCTATCTACTAATCAGTCACATTAATATATGATGATATTTGGTGGAAACCTGAATGGCTCATTTCAGCTCAGCTAAAAATTACAGAAAAAGTGTTCTCTTTGAGTTCCATAAAAACTGTACATTTATATGTGTACTTCCTAACTTTAAGCTTTATTTGAATTATTTTGTATATTACACTGAAAGATTAATAAAATATTTTTTGATCCTAAATATATACGTAATAGACATTTACGTCTAGGAAAATCAGAATATTCGAAAAAATTAGAGGGATTTGATTTGTTTTTGGAATTTTTGCCTATTTGAAGCTTGGGATAACCGCACAATTATCTTCGAAAGAAACTATCAAAGAGAAAGATCTGACAGAAAATCTTGCCGTCGTTTAAGAAAATAGCTGTCCAAGGCACTATGTGTAAAATATATAGACATGAGTCATGCATGTAAAATGTAATTAGTTTCATCCATAAACAGCTATAGAGATAAAACTGTACAGCTAAAAAATCAGCGAGTACCTTTCTTGACTATGAACCTCATATAATATTATCTCTGGACGAAAGGATGTTGTTGCTACTATTATTCTCCAGCAATAGGGCATCAACCCTAGCAGCTGTCCACCAAAAAGTATGGCTTGTCTCCGGCTGCCATATGTTCTCATGCAATCCTGCCAAAGTGCAACTATGCATCTTGCAGTGCGCTAGGCGCTAGCACATGAAGACCACATGTCTTCATGTACACAGAGCAACGTTCATCATTCCCCATACAATACTAACAGATGATCAGGGGCAATAAATAATCAATAAAGTTTTTGAAGCACTCGATTTCTTTTCATGTACAGTCCACTCAATGGCAAATTATGTACAGATAACTACATATAAAATATAATTAAACAAACCTCCAATATCTTCAAGGAAGCAACTCTGAACCCCCAACTCAAATCTGAGTACTTCAGTTATTCTTCCCGAGCTCCTTAAGGAAGACACTAGTGTATTCTGAAATCTGAATCCCGCTATGCTAATACCCAGGGTCTGCTTGCTAATTAATAACAATCTGCACTACTTCATACTATTCATACTTGTCCATAAGAAAATAAAGCAGACAAAGCCCAAGCGTGCTGGTATCGGTTTTAATTTGCATGATAGAGAATTAACATATAAAATTCATACGACATGATATACCTGTCAATTTTCAAACCTGACTTACGTTGAAGCATCTCACAATCTTGCCTGCACCTGGGCCGCGACACCACACCGCTCATAGTTTCAGGGCCAGGAGCAGGAAGGGAGTTGTACAGAGAAAAAAGATAGATGCCTTTAGCAAAGAGATTGATCGATTCCAGCTAGATGTGATAGCGTCGTATGTAAGTACATATTACAGATGGATTTGTTCCTCTCGCTGATGCTGTCAGTGTTGTGTAGGTCAAACCTAATTGATAAAACCAATTAATTCATAGTACTATTCATCTCGACAGTTAAGACAGGCTAGGCCGCTAGGTAGATTTAGCCATGACTGTTGGAAATATGCCCTAGAGGCAATAATAAAAGTATTATTATATTTCCTTGTTCATGATAATCGTCTGTTATTCATGCTTGAATTGTATTGTATGGAAACAGCGATACATGTGTGAATACGTAGACCAAAATGAGTCCCTGGTAGGCCTCTAGTTACCAGCTCGTTGGTCAACAGATGGTCACGGTTTCCTGACCATGGACATGGGATGTCGGTGATAACGGGATCACATCATTAAGAGAATGATGTGATGGACAAGACCCAATCCTGAGCATAGCACGAGATCGTATAGTTCGTAATGCATAAGCTTTTCAGTGTCAAGTATTTATTCCTTAGACCATGAGGTTGTACAACTCCCGGATGCCGTAGGAATACTTTGGGTGTGCCAAACGTCACAACGTAACTGGGTGGCTATAAAGGTACGCATCGGGTATCTCTGAAAGTGTCTGTTGAGTTGGTACGAACCGAGACTGGGATGTTGTCACTACATATGACGGAGAGGTACCTCTGGGCCCACTCGGTAAGACATCATCATAATGAGCTCAATGTGACTAAGTAGTTAGTCACGGGATGATGGATTAGGGATCGAGTAAAGAGACTTGCCATGATGAGATTGAACAAGGTATTGGGAATCCCGACGATCGAATCTCGGGCAAGTACCGTACCGATGGACAAAGGGAATAACATACGGGATTAAGTGAATCCTTGACACGGTGGTTCATCCGATGAAGATCATCGAGGAACACGTGGGAACCAACATGGGTATCCAGATCCCGCTGTTGGTTATTGACCGGAGAGTGGTCTCAGTCATGTCTACGTGTCTCCCGAACCCATAGGGTCTACACACTTAAGGTTCGGTAACGCTAGGGTCGTAGAGATACATGCATGTGGAAACCCGAAAGTTGTTCGGAGTCCCGGATGAGATCCCGGACATCATGAGGAGTTCCGGAATGGTCCGGAGGTAAAGATTGATATATAGGAAGTCAGGTTTCGGCCATCGGGTGATCTCCGGGGGTCACCGGGAGCGTCCGGGACCACCGGAGGGGCCCCGGGGGTCCACTGGGTGGGGCCACCCATCCCGGTGGGGCCCCTAGGCCGCAAGGGGAAGTGTCCAGCCCTAATGGGCTGGTACACCACTAGGGGCCCACCTCCCCATGCGCCTAGGGTTGAAACCCTAAGGGGGAGGGGGCGCCCCACTTGCCTTGGGGGGCAAGGACACCCCCCTGGCCGCCGCCCCCCTGCAGATTGGATCTGCAGGGCCCTGTCGCACCCCTTGGCCCCCTATATATATGCGGGGGGGGAGAGGGCAGCCGCACCCTTGCCCTGGCGCCTCTCGTCCTCCAGTCACACCTCCATACTCCAACGCAGGGCGCCCGGCGAAGCCCTGCTGCGATCTCCACTGCATCCGTCATCACGCCGTCGTGCTGCCGGATCTCTGACGACTTCTCCTCCCCCCTTGCTGGATCAAGAAGGAGGTGACGTTGCTGCACCGGACGTGTGTTGAACGCGGAGGTGCCGTCCGTTCGGCGCTAGATCATCGGTGACGAAGAACGTGAAGAGTACGACTACTTCATCCACGCTTCTTCGAAAGCTTCCGCTCGCAATCTCCATAACGGTATGTAGATGCACTCTTACTTGCTCGTTGCTAGATGTCTCCATAGTTGGATCTTGGTGAAAGCGTAGAAATTTTTTGATTTATGCTACGTTCCCCAACAGTGGCATCTGAGCTAGGCTTTATGCGTAGCATCTTGCACGAGTAGAACACAAACAGTTGTGGGCGTTTGGTTTTGTTCAACTTTCTTACCATTACTAGTCAATCTTGATTCGGCGGTATTGTGGGATGAAGCGGACCGGACCGGCTTTACACGTACGCTTACGTGAGACTGGTTCCACCGACAGACATGCACTAGATGCATAAGGTGGCTGGCGGGTGTCTGTCTCTCCTACTTTAGTCGGATCGGGTTCGATGAAAAGGGTCCTTATGAAGGGTAAATATAAGTTGACAAATCACGTTGTGGTTTTGGCGTAGGTAAGAAACGTTCTTGCTAGAAATCCTATAGAAGCCACGTAAAACTTGCAACAACAATTAGAGGACGTCTAACTTGTTTTTGCAGCATGTGCTATGTGACGTGGTATGGCCAAAACGAAGATGTGATGAATGATATATGTGATGTATGAGATTGATCATGTTCTTGTAATAGGGAATCACGACTTGCATGTCGATGAACTTGACAATCGGCAGGAGCCATAGGAGTTGTCTTAATTATTGTATGACCTGCGTGTCACTGAATAACGCCATGTAATTACTTTACTTCATTGCTAAACGTTAGCTATAGTAGTAGAAGTAATAGTTGGCGTGATGACTTCTTCAAGACACGATGATGGAGATCATGATGATGGAGATCATGATGATGAAGATCATGGTGTCGAGCCGGTGACAAGATGATCATGGTGCCCCGAAGATGGAGATCCAAGGAGCAAGATGATATTGGCCATATCATGTCACTTTAATTGATTGCATGTGATGTTTATCATGTTTATGCATCTTGTTTACTTAGAACGACGGTAGTAAATAAGATGATCTCTCACTAAAAAATTTCAAGAATTGTGTTCCCCCTAACTGTGCACCGTTGCTAAAGTTCGTTGCTCCGAAGCACCACGTGATGATCGGGTGTGATAGGTTCTAACGTTCACATACGACGGGTGTAAGACTGATTTACACACGCAATACACTTAGGGTTCACTTGACGAGCCTAGCATGTACAGACATGGCCTCGGAACACGGAAGACCGAAAGGTCGAACACGAGTCATATAGAAGATACGATCAACATGAAGATGTTCACCGTTCATGACTAGTCCGTCTCACGTGATGATCGGACACGGGCTAGTCGATACGGATCGTGTATCAATTAGATGACTAGAGAGATGTCATTCTGAGTGGGAGTTCATTAAAATTTGATTAAGATGAACTTAATTATCATGAACTTAGTCTAAATTCTTTACAACATCTCTTGTAGATCAAATGGCCCACGCTCCAGTTGCCCTCAACTTCAACGCGTTCCTAGAGAAAACCAAGCTGAAAGACGATGGTAGCAACTACACGGATTGGGTCCGTAACCTGAGGATTATCCTCATAGCTGCCAAGAGATCATATGTCCTAGAAGCACCGCTAGGTGATGCACCTGCTCCCGATGCGGCCCAAGACATTTTGAACGTCTGGCAGTCGCGTAGTGATGATTACTCCCTGGTTCAGTGCGGCATGCTTTACAGTTTAGAATCGGGGCTCCAAAAACGTTTTGAGCACCACGGAGCATATGAGATGTTCGAAGAGCTGAAAATGGTTTTCCAAGCTCATGCCCGAGTCGAGAGATATGATGTCTCCGACGCATTCTACAGCTGTAAGATGGAGGAGAACAGTTCTGTCAGTGAGCACATCCTCAAGATTTCAGGATTGCACAACCGCTTGTCTCGGCTGGGAATGAATCTCCCAGATGAAGCGGTCGTTGACAGAATCCTCCAGTCGCTCCCACCAAGCTTCAAGAGCTTCGTGCTGAACTTCAATATGAAGGGGATGGAGAAGTCCATTCCCGAGGTGTATTCGATGCTGAAATCAGCGGAGGTTGACATCAAGAAAGAACATCAAGTGTTGATGGTCAATAAAACCACTAAGTTCAAGAAAGGCAAGGGTAAGAAGAACTTCAAGAAGGACGACAAGGGAGTTGCCGCGCCTGGCAAGCCTGTTGCCGGGAAGAAGCCAAAGTATGGACCCAAGCCTGAGACAGAGTGCTTTTATTGCAAGGGAACGGGTCACTGGAAGCGGAACTGCCCCAAATACTTAGCAGACAAGAAGGCCGGCAACGTCAAAGGTATATATGATATACATGTTATTGATGTGTACCTTACCAGCACTCGTAGTAGCTCCTGGGTATTCGATACCGGTGCAGTTGCTCACATTTGTAACTCAAAACAGGACCTGCAGAATAAACGGAGACTGGCGAAGGATGAGGTGACGATGCGCGTCGGGAATGGTTCCAAGGTCGATGTGATCGCTGTCGGCACGCTACCTCTACATCTACCCTCGAGATTAGTTTTAAACCTCAATAATTGTTATTTAGTACCAGCTTTGAGCATGAACATTGTATCTGGATCTCGTCTTATGCGAGATGGCTACTCTTTCAAATCGGAGAATAATGGTTGTTCTATTTATTTGAGAGATATGTTTTATGGTCATGCCCCGCTGGTCAATGGTTTATTTTTGATGAATCTCGAACGTGACGATACACATATTCATAGTGTAGATGCCAAAAGATGTAAAGTTGATAATGATAGTCCCACATACTTGTGGCATTGCCGCGTTGGTCATATTGGTATCAAACGTTTTAAGAAGCTCCATTCAGATGGACTTCTAGAGTCTCTTGATTATGAATCATTTGACATGTGCGAACCATGCCTCTTGGGCAAGATGACCAAGACTCCGTTCTCCGGAACAATGGAGCGAGCAACCAACTTGCTGGAAATCATACATACCGATGTGTGCGGTCCAATGAGTGTTGAGGCTCGCGGAGGCTACCGTTATGTTCTCACCCTCACGGATGACTTGAGTAGATACGGGTATATCTATTTGATGAAACACAAGTCTGAGACCTTTGAAAAGTTCAAGGAATTTCAGAATGAGGTTGAGAATCAACGTGACAGAAAAATAAAGTTCTTGCGATCGGATCGTGGGGGTGAATATTTAAGTCATGAATTTGGCACACACCTTAGGAGCTGTGGAATTGTTTCACAATTGACACCGCCCGGAACACCTCAACGTAACGGTGTGTCCGAACGTCGAAATCGTACTCTGTTAGACATGGTGCGATCTATGATGTCCCTCACCGATTTACCGCTATCTTTTTGGGGTTATGCTTTAGAGACTGCCGCATTCACTTTAAATAGGGCTCCATCGAAATCCGTATGAACTTTGGTTTGGCAAGAAACCGAAGCTGTCGTTTCTAAAAGTTTGGGGTTGCGATGCTTATGTCAAGAAACTTCAACCTGAAAAGCTCGAACCCAAATCGGAAAAATGCGTCTTCATAGGATACCCAAAGGAAACGATTGGGTACACCTTCTACCACAGATCCGAAGGCAAAGTCTTTGTTGCCAAGAATGGATGCTTTCTGGAGAAAGAGTTTCTCTCGAAAGAAGTGAGTGGGAGGAAAGTAGAATTTGATGAGGTGACAGTCACCCCTCCTGTACCGGAAAGTAGCGCAGTGCAGGAAACTGTTCCCGAGGTGCCTGCACCGACAAGGGAGGAAGTTGATGATAATGATCATGAAGAAACAGATCAAGTTACTACTGAACTTCGAAGGTCCACAAGGGCATGTTCCGCACCAGAGTGGTACGGCAACCCTGTACTGGAAATCATGTTGTTAGACAACGGTGAACCTTCGAACTATGAAGAAGCGATGGCGGGGCCGGATTCCAATAAATGGCTTGGAGCCATGAAATCCGAGATAGCATCCATGTATGAAAACAAAGTATGGACTTTGGTGGACTTGCCTGATGACAGGCACGCCATAGAAAGCAAATGGATATTTAAGAAGAAGACAGACGTAGATGGTAATGTGACCATCTATAAGGCTCGGCTTGTCGCTAAGGGTTATCGACAAGTTCAAGGGATTGACTACGACGAGACTTTCTCTCCCGTAGCGATGCTGAAGTCAGTCAGAATCATGTTAGCTATTGCCGCATTCTATGATTATGAAATATGGCAAATGGACGTCACAACAGCATTCCTTAACGGCTTCCTCAAGGAAGAGTTGTATATGATGCAACCGGAAGGTTTTGTCGATCCAGAGAACGCTAACAAGGTATGCAAGCTCCAGCACTCGATTTACGGGCTGGTGCAAGCATCTCGGAGTTGGAATATTCGCTTTGATGAAGTGATCAAAGCGTTTGGATTTATACAGACTTATGGAGAAGCCTGTATTTACAAGAAAGTGAGTGGGAGCTCTGTGGCATTTCTCATATTATATGTGGATGACATATTGCTGATGGGAAATGATATAGAATTCTTGGAAAATGTAAAGGCCTATTTGAATAAAAGTTTTTCAATGAAGGACCTTGGAGAAGCTGCTTACATATTGGGCATCAAAATCTATAGAGATAGATCAAGACGCCTCATTGGTCTTTCACAAAGTACATACCTTGACAAAATATTGAAGAAGTTCAATATGGATCAGTCAAAGAAAGGATTCTTGCCTGTTTTGCAAGGTATGAGATTGAGCAAGGCTCAGTCGCCGACCACAGCAGAAGATAGAGAAAAGATGAGTGTCATTCCCTATGCCTCGGCCATAGGTTCTATCATGTATGCCATGCTGTGTACCAGACCTGATGTGAACCTTGCCATAAGTTTGGTAGGGAGGTACCAAAGTGATCCTGGTACGGAACACTGGACAACGGTCAAGAACATCCTAAAGTACCTGAAAAGGACTAAGGATATGTTTCTCGTTTATGGAGGTGACGAAGAGCTCGTCGTAAAGGGTTACGTCGATGCTAGCTTCGACACAGATCTGGATGACTCTAAGTCTCAAACCGGATACGTTTATATTTTGAACGGGGGGGCAGTCAGCTGGTGCAGTTGCAAGCAAAGTGGCGTGGCAGCATCTACATGTGAAGCGGAGTACATAGCTGCTTCCGAAGCAGCGCAGGAAGGAGTCTGGATGAAGGAGTTCATCACCGACCTAGGAGTCATTCCAAGCGCGTCAAGCCCGATGACTCTCTTCTGTGACAACACTTGTGCTATTGCCATTACCAAGGAGCCCAGGTTTCACAAGAAGACCAAGCACATCAAGCGCCGTTTCAACTCCATCCGGAATTATGTTCAGGATGGAGACATAGATATTTGTAAAGTGCATACGGATCTGAATGTAGCAGACCCGTTGACTAAACCTCTTTCACGGGCAAAACATGATCAACACCAGAACTCTATGGGTGTTCGATTCATCACAATGTAACTAGATTATTGACTCTAGTGCAAGTGGGAGACTGTTGGAAATATGCCCTAGAGGCAATAATAAAAGTATTATTATATTTCCTTGTTCATGATAATCGTCTGTTATTCATGCTTGAATTGTATTGTATGGAAACAGCGATACATGTGTGAATACGTAGACCAAAATGAGTCCCTGGTAGGCCTCTAGTTACCAGCTCGTTGATCAACAGATGGTCACGGTTTCCTGACCATGGACATGGGATGTCAGTGATAACGGGATCACATCATTAGGAGAATGATGTGATGGACAAGACCCAATCCTGAGCATAGCACGAGATCGTATAGTTCGTAATGCATAAGCTTTTCAGTGTCAAGTATTTATTCCTTAGACCATGAGGTTGTACAACTCCCAGATGCCGTAGGAATACTTTGGGTGTGCCAAACGTCACAACGTAACTGGGTGGCTATAAAGGTACGCATCGGGTATCTCCGAAAGTGTCTGTTGAGTTGGTACGAACCAAGACTGGGATGTTGTCACTCCATATGACGGAGAGGTACCTCTGGGCCCACTCGGTAAGACATCATCATAATGAGCTCAATGTGACTAAGTAGTTAGTCACGGGATGATGGATTACGGATCGAGTAAAGAGACTTGCCATGACGAGATTGAACAAGGTATTGGAAATACCGACGATCGAATCTCGGGCAAGTACCGTACCGATGGACAAAGGGAATAACATACGGGATTAAGTGAATCCTTGACACGGTGGTTCATCCGATAAAGATCATCGAGGAACACGTGGGAACCAACATGGGTATCCAGATCCCACTGTTGGTTATTGACCGGAGAGTGGTCTCGGTCATGTCTACGTGTCTCCCGAACCCGTAGGGTCTACACACTTAAGGTTCAGTAACGCTAGGGTCATAGAGATACATGCACGTAGAAACCCGAAAGTTGTTCGGAGTCCCGGATGAGATCCCGGACGTCACGAGGAGTTCCGGAATGGTCCGGAGGTAAAGATTGATATATAGGAAGTCAGGTTTCGGCCATCGGGTGATCTCCGGGGGTCACCGGGAGCGTCCCGGGACCACCGGAGGGGCCCCGGGGGTCCACCGGGTGGGGCCACCCATCCCGGTGGGGCCCCTAGGCCGCAAGGGGAAGTGTCCAGCCCTAATGGGCTGGCGCACCACTAGGGGCCCACCTCCCCATGGGCCTAGGGTTGAAACCCTAAGGGGGAGGGGGCGCCCCACTTGCCTTGGAGGGCAAGGACACCCCCCTGGCCGCCGCCCCCCTGCAGATTGGATCTGCAGGGCCCTGTCGCACCCCCCTGGCCCCCTATATATATGCCGGGGGGAGAGGGCAGCCGCACCCTTGCCCTGGCGCCTCTCCCCCTCCCGTCACACCTCCATACTCCAACGCAGGGCGCCCGGCGAAGCCCTGCTGCGATCTCCACTGCATCCATCATCACGCCGTCGTGCTGTCGGATCTCTGACGACTTCTCCTCCCCCCTTGCTGGATCAAGAAGGAGGTGACGTTGCTGCACCGGACATGTGTTGAACGCGGAGGTGCCGTCCGTTCGGCGCTAGATCATCGGTGACGAAGAACGTGAAGAGTACGACTACTTCATCCATGCTTCTTCGAAAGCTTCCGCTCGCAATCTCCATAACGGTATGTAGATGCACTCTTACTTGCTCGTTGCTAGATGTATCCATAGTTGGATCTTGGTGAAAGCGTAGAATTTTTTTGAATTATGCTACGTACCCCAACAATGACCTCCGTGAAGTCGCTACTACCGATTTTGCTGAGGAAGACATACTGACATATTTATTGATCTTGAAGAGCGCCATTAGGATAATCACCATCAGCATAATCAATTTTCCATCATAATCGATTTCCATCAGCACAGCGACCTACAGCAGCATATGCCCAACGCAAGTTCTTCCTCCCCCCTCCAATCTGCCCCGACCTCCTTCGTCGATCTTCCTATGCACCTGCGGTGAGGAGCAAGAGCAAGAGCAACAACCTCGCTACCCAATCCTCTCGGCAACCTCGTCTTTCTCTGATATCCTCTGCCCCATATCTTCTCCATTGAACCTCCTCAGCCGGGGAGAAGCAGGAACACACCTTACTATTCTCCGATCTATCACTCGAGGAGTACAGCCACGCGAGGAGCAGCCAGCCAGCGGCTGCGTCTTGCCTCCGCAACGCCATGGTCCTTATCATGATCATGCCACTGTCCTTCTCCACCTCCTCTAGATGTCAATCGAGTTTCCTGTTCATGTGCCTCGCATAGGGAGAAATATATTGCGTGAGGATTATTTGTACGTGGGGGTTCTTTGGGGAAGGATCGATTAGATTGTTCTTTTTACAGGTACCCTAGATTGGTTTTTATAGCTGCGCTATATATGTTGGTTTTTTCTTGGATTGCAAGGATTACATCAGTGGATCTACACCGTTATAACTCGGTCCCATTAGATTAACGGCTGGTAATTTCTAATTAACGTGAGAATTTTTAGGAAGTCTCTAATCAGGTATAGATGGTCCCTCTAAAAGGACATGAATGTTCCAACAAAGGGCCGCGACTAAAGGTAGTTATGTGCTTTCGGTATGGCGATTTGGTCTCAATATATTGGATTTAGGCATATAGTTGAAATTTCATCAAACATAAGCACAAGGTTGATAGAAGGAACGATTTGATTTTATCGGTACAGTTATGTATTTGAAAAAATTATTGGGATGTACTCTTTATATTAACACTACAATCAATGTAGTTATATGTATAGATAATTATTATTTTCTCACATGAGTTGAGGCACCATTTTATTTGGAAATACTTTCATAATTTCTTTTTTTTTGATAAACTGTATGATTTGCAGAGAGAAAGGCGCATAGGAGATGTGAGGAAAGCGGTCCAAAAACCAAAAGAACTTATCATACCTCACATTACAGATTTACAATTTGTACTATATATTTTACTGTAAAATCAAATTGACAAGAATACCATGTTGGCTAGAATTTGTGGCCCTTACTGCTTCAACACGAGAAACGGTTGCTAAATTTTGTAGGCCAGAATTTGCAGCAGAAACTGTCATACGTGCTTGCCGATCATTAGACCGTCTTTGAAAAATCTAACGACTAGAAATATAATGGCTCTGCTAATACCATTAGCAACATTTTAGTTCATGGTGTTTTTATTGTCTTCCTCAAATCCGGTTGCCATCAGAATGGCTTTGTTTGTGATATTTGCTATAATTTCTCGCTACTTGTCGGTATTGTGTGCTGGATGTGACAATGTCATCAATATAATCATCATAAATAGGAGGCATGCTTTCATCATAATAAAGTTTCTCATCAAAACTTGGGGGACTAAAAATATCATCTTCATCAAACATGGCATCCCCAAGCTTCTAGCTTTGCATATCATTAGCATGATGGATATTCAAAGAATTCATACTAACAACATTGCAATCATGCTCATCATTCAAATATGTTGTGCCAAACATTTTATTGACTTCTTCTTCTAACAATTGAGCACAATTTTCCGATCCATCATTTTCAGAAAATATATTATAAAGATGATCAATAATATGATGCAACCTCAATTCCATTTTTTATAGTTTTCTTTTACAAAACCAAACTAGTGATAAAACAAGAAACTAAAAAAAATTGATTGCAAGATCTAAAGATATACCTTCAAGCACTCACCACCCCGGCAACGGTGCCAGAAAAGAGCTTGATGTCTACTACGCCACTTTATTCTTGTAGACACGTGTTGGGCCTCCAAGCGCAGAGTTTCGTAGGACTGTATCAATTTTCTCTCAAGTGGACCTAAGGTTTATCAATCTGTTGGAGGTATAGGATGAAGATGGTCTCTCTCAAACAACCCTGCAACCAAATAATAAAAAGTCTCTTTTGTCCCCAACACACCAAATACAATGGGAAATTGTATAGGTGCACTAGTTCGGCGAAGAGATGGTGATACAAGTGTAATATTGATAGTAGATATTGATTTTTGTAGTGCGAACAATAAAAACAGCAAGGTAGCAAGTAACAAAAGTGAGCACAAACGGTATTGCAATGATGGAAAACAAGGCCTAGGGTCCGTACTTTCGCTAGTGCAATCTCTCAACGGTGCTAATATAATTGGATCATATAACCACCCCTCAACGTGCGATGGAGAATCACTCCAAAGTTCTTATCTAGCGGAGAACATAAGAAAAAATTGTTGGTGGGATACAACACCACCTCAAAGTTATTCTTTCCGATCAATCTTTCCAAGAGTTCGTACTAAAGTAACACAAAGTTACCCTTTCCGGTTGATCTATCCAAGAGTTCGTACTAGAATAACACAAGGTTATCTTTTCCGATCGATCTTTCAAGAGTTCATACTAAGATAACACAAAGTTATCCTTCCCGGTCGATCTATCAAGAGTTCATACTAAGATAACACAAAAACATATTCAGATTTTGTAATACTCAATCCAACACAAAGAACCTCGAAGAGTGCACCAAGATTTCTACCGGAGAAACAAAGACAAGAACGTACATCAACCCCTATGCATAGATTACCCCAATGTCACTTCGGGAATCCACAAGTTGAGTGCCAAAACATATATCAAGTGGATCAATGCGATACCCCATTGTCACCACGAGTATTCAATTGCAAGACATATATCAGGTGTTCTCAAATCCATAAAAGTATTCAATCCAAAGAAATCTCAAAGGGAAAACTAAAATCATCACAACAAGAGGGGGGGAAACACCATATGATCCAACTATATTAACAAAGCCCGCGATACATCAAGATTGTGCATCTCAAGAACACGAGAGAGAGAGAGAGAGAGAGAGAGAGAGAGAGAGAGAGAGAGAGATTAAACGCATAACTACTGGTACAAACCCTCAGCCCCGAGGGTGGTCTACTCCCTCCTCGTCATGGTGGCCATCGGTGATGATTTCCCCCTCCGGCAGAGTACCGGAAAAGGTCTAGATTGGTTTTCGGTGGCTACAGAGGCTTGCGGCGGCGGAACTTCTAATCTAGGTCTATTTCTGATGGTTTCTCTATTTATAGGAATTTTTGGCATCGGTCTCACGTCCGGATGGGCCTCGAGGTGAGCACAACCCATCGGGGCACGGGCAAGGGCCCAGGCGTGCCCTGATGTCTTGTGCCTACTCCTTCACTTTCTGGTCCTTCCACAAAGCTTCGGGGGCCTCTTTTGTTCCAAAAAATTCGTCAAAAAGTTTCAGCTCATTTGCAGAACTTTTATTTTTGCACAAAAAACAACACCACGGTAGTTCTGCTGAAAACAACGTCAGTCCGGGTTAGTTCCATGCTAATCATACCAAAGCCATATGAAATTGTTATAAACATGGCATGAACACATCATAAATTATAGATATGTTGGAGACGTATCATTGGGCAATAGGGGAGAAGAGGAGGCATGCCAAGGGGAGGTGGCGCCCTCCCCCCCCCCCATGGAGTCCGAATTGAACTAGGGGAAGGGGCGGCGCCCCCTTTGCCCTTTCCCACTCCCTCTCTGTTTCCTTCTTTCCTACTCCAAAAAGGAAAGGTGAATCCTACTAGGACTTGGGAGTCCTTGTAGGACTCCCCACACTTGGCGCGCCCCTAGGGGGTCGGCCTCCTCCTCCCCTCCTTTATATATGTGGGCACGGGGCACCCCAAAGGCCCAACAGACAATCTCTTAGCCGTGTGCGGTGCCCCCCTCCACAGTTTACTCCTCCGGTCATAGCGTCGTAGTGCTTAGGCGAAGCCCTGCCCGTATCACATCACCAAAACTGTCGCCACGCCGTCGTGCTGACGGAACTCTCCCTCGACCCTCTACTGGATCAAGAGATCGAGGGACGTCATCGAGCTGAACATGTGCTGAACACGGATGTGCCGTACGATCGGTACTTGGATCGGTTGGATCGTGAAGACATTCGACTACATCAACCGCGTTAATACAACACTTTCGCTTTCGGTCTACGAGGGTACGTAGACACACTCTTCCCGTGTCGTTGCTATGTATCTCCTAGATAGATCTTACATGATCGTAGGAAAATCTTTGAAATTGCATGCTATGTTCTCAACACTTGGAGATGGTGAGGTAGAACCAGCGGATGATGATGGCGTCGAGGATCATCCACTCCTCGTCATGAATCATGAGGCTCGAGTCCATGGTGCCGTCGACGTGGCCGTGGAGCGGGTACTCGCGAGACACCAAGGAGAAGTACCGCTTCCAAGCGGAGTAGGACGTAGTGGATTGATCAAGCACCACCGGAACGCGCTCATGGATGTTAAAATCGTGGACAAGGGTGACATCGGGACCGACGAAGGGGTTGGAGAAGGTGGTGGACGAGAAGCTCATGGCGCAACGAGAGGAGAGGGGCGCGGCGCGGGTGGAGTAGCTAGGGTTCGTCGCGGGTACTGCACAGGTGCGATCGTTATCATTCCTGTCCATTGGCTTCGAGATGGCCAGCCCGCCACGTAGGTATAACAAGTGTATTTCCTCATTTTCGAAAGCTGATGGCCCACATCTGACACGTCACAGAGGCCATGCCGTTTGTTTAGCAGACTATCGGCTCGGGTGTTCTACGACAACGACAACATGAGCCGTCTACAGACATATTCTGTCCTTGACGCCGGAAGTCCATTCAGACCTATTTATTACATCCACATAATTGCATTTGAGGATAGATAAAAATAAATAATAGAAATTTGTATCCATCAGGAACCAGTTCCTCACATAATTGTCAAATCCAGATTGTTGTCTATATGTATACGTGTATATTGTGATTTGGGCCCGCCTCCTAGTTCATCTGTATAGTTGTGGTTATGGCCCCCTCTATACTCATATATACGTGTCTGATGCACCGATCAATGCATTGTGTTGTAACAACCGATTCTTTCCCTTCAACATGGTATATATCGCAGCAAGATCATAGCCCTAGCCGCCGCCGCCGCTGCACCCTCTGGCCGCCGCCACCCGCCGCCGCCACCGCTGGTCGCCGCCACCTTCCCGCCACCAGCCGCCACCGCAGCCTCCTTAGCCGTCGCTGCCGATCGTTGCCGCGCCCTTCTCTTCCGCACCTCCCTCCCCACCCCACGCCGCTCTTCCCTCGCCACCTCGCGCCACCCCTACCAGCCGCGCCACCCCTAGGGGTGGGCATAAAAACCGATGAACCAAAGACCGAACCGATGCCGAAACCGAATAAACCGAAATTTCGGTTTTTTGGGCTATTACAGCAAAAATCGGTTTTCACACTTGCTAACCGAACTAAAATTTTTCGGTTCGGTAGAACCCAGGTTAACCGAATAAAAAACCGAGCGTATGTGAAAGTGTTGAACGAGTAGTCAAATCAGCTTGTTCTCATGCACCAGAATAAAATATCCAGCGCTAGATCAGTGCGTGACTGCATGCAACAGAAGCGCATGCAGCTTTTACTTATGGAGACAAGGAGCGCATGCAGCTGGTTGGATCAGTCCACGGGATGATATTTTATTGCGAAAAAAATACTGCATGCAAAGCCCAAGCAGAGAAGCCGTTGTGGGCTTCTGTTTCTAGTCTGATGAGGCTGTTGTATGGCCGTAGTGTGCTTGTACGTGCGTACCTACAGAACCACAGGGCGCTGCTCGTTGTTGTTTAGTCCCACCTCGGCGGAAAAAGTCCATTGTAAACCCATAATTTGTAGACGTTCGGCGAAACGAACCTTCAAGTCGAAATCTCGATCGATTGCACCCTGAACTATGCAATCCCGGTCTAAATCGAACCCTGGCAAATGTGAACCGGGATTTGTCTAGCTGATGGGCCAAAAAGCACCCGTCCGCCATGCTGGCCAAACCCATTTTGTTTTTTTGTTTGCTAAAAAAAGAATTGCGGATGTATACATAGGCGGAAGTCTGACTGGGCCGGCCCATGAAAACTGACAACCAACAGCAAACCAGTACTGTAGCATGAGCATGTAACGCTAAAAAATCGTGTGCTTGACAAGTTGCGAATCCAGGATTTGCAGCCACAAATAGCGCGCTCAAAAATCTTTGAAAACTATTCAGAAATATATGTTTTTAAAATTTCAGAAAAATATTTTAAATTCAAAAAGTTCTTTCTGTTTTCAAATTTTGTACACCTTTAGAAAAAGTTCACCGCAGCAAAAAAAATGTGCAACGTACATTGAAAAAAAGGTTCATTGTGTACAAAACAATGTTCATCGTGTATAGAAAAAATGTTCAGATTGCATTTCAAAAAAGTTCACTGCAGTGAAAAATGTGCAACATACATTGAAAAAATTGTTCACTGTGTACAAAAAAATGCTCATCGTGTATAGGAAAATTGTTCAGATTGCATTTAAAAAAACGTGCACCGTATTAAAAAAAATGTTCAGTATGTATTATTTTTCAAAAATGTTCAGTATGTATTTTACATTCATCGTGTACAGTATGTATTTTACATTCATTTTTTTTAAATAGTTCTCTCTTCATAAAGATTTTTTGGAATTAGGAATTGGTTTCATTATCGAACAATATTCGTATTTTTCAGAAAATATGTTCGCACCTTTTTCCAATAAATGTTTCGCATATTGAAAAAAGAGGGATCAGCTGCGTACTTAAAATATACACTACGTTATCGTCACAAGTTGTATCGGGGACGACTGGCTATCGACGGTACTTTTCGTGATGAGGTCGGGAGTTCGAGTCCCACGCCCTCGCTGTTACTCTCTCCGTTTCCAAATATTTGTCTTTATAGACATTTGAAATGATTACAATATATGGATGTATGTAGACATATTTTAGACTGTAGATTCACTCATTTTGCTTTGTATGTAGTCACTTGTTGAAATCTCTAGAAAGACAAATATTTAGGAACTGAGGGAGTAGTTTTTATGATTTTTTTCACATCCGCTTGAGGCATGGTGATGGGCCGGCCCGTTTTGCGCGCCCCTTCGGCGAAGACTGGACTATTAGACGCACGCGGACGGCCCAGCAGGAGCACGGTGTAGCGGTCGTTGTGATTTTCTATTTTTTAACGGAAAAAAACTAAAGCGGGGTGGCCCAGCGGGGTGCAGCTGTGCGCCCACAGCGAAACACATCAATCCCGGCCATCCAAACGACTCGAAGGTTTAATTTAGACCGGGATTGCATAGTTCAGGATGCAATCGACCGGGATTTTGACTTTGAGGTTTGTTTCGCCGAACATCTACGAGTTCAGGGTTTAAAATAGACTTTTTCCCACCTCGGCCGTCCACGCAGAAGCAGTTGGATAGATTGGCTATATAAGAGCGCGCGAGGATGGGAGCCAAGCACGCGGCTCATTTTTTTTTGGCATATTCGGTAAATATGGTATAAACCGAATACCAAACCAAAAACTTGGTTAACCGAATTTTCGGTTAGCTATTTTAAGATGTATTTTTCGGTTTTTAACTTTGGAAACCGAATTAACAAAAATACCGAACGGTAGAAACCGATATTTCGGTTTATACCGAATGCCCAGGCCTACCTGTGCTCGTGCACGGAACAACACGTTCGCATTTACCTAGTCAAGTTCTATGTATCTAATAATATTGCACTGTCGATGCTCCGAATTTGATGAATTGTTTCTCTTGTCAAGTCAGCACCTTCACCGACCTGCCAAATGGAGGAGAGTTTAAAAAATATATCTCCAACTGAAAGGCAACAACACTGAATACATGAAAGAAGTTCACAATAAATACATTCTTATAATAGAACGTGAACATGTAGATTAAACCTATCCACTGATACGGGATAAACTAACATCTTGTACCATCTACAATGTTTTGGATTCAAATCACGTCGGCGGTTGATTCTGGCGGCGGCAATGGTCGTTCGGTTGTCCATGGACCTTGATATAATTTTTATTATATTTGGATTGCTTTGTACTTTCGGTGAATCTTTATAATAGATCTGTTATTTTCTAAAGAAAATGGTTGTGGTCAGGCCGTACAAGAATATACATGGAAGTCATAATGAACTTCCACTAAAAGACCTCAAGTTGATCGCTACAAAACAAATAATAACGGGAGATGATTTCGAACAAGTTAGACAACATGCACTAGATGGAAAATTAACATTATTCGGAGTTCTGATGCTCTCTACAAGGAATTTAATGACACAATAACAGTCAGTTCAAACAGAATTCATTTAGGTTGTCGAACATGAGAATTATACTTTTAGACAAATAGTTTCAGAAACTAGTTACCTTGGAAAGCAGATCATTAGCTGCCTTATTTTCATATGATATTTGAACCACATCATATTTTTTTTCTATACTTTAGCTTCAGCCCCAATTCCTATAAGAGATCTGTAAAAGTGATCGACTAATTTCATGTTAACAAAAACAGAAAAGAAATCTCAAAATAAATGTGTAGGTGTTCCGTGGAAATGTAGCAGGGCCATGAGGAAATGGATGCAGCAGCTGGCATCATGTAATTTGGAGAACGTGTGGTCACCCGTGGTTGTTGTTGTGACGGAGCAAAATATCAGGAAGCGGCTGTGATTTCTGGTTGGAGGTGGGTAACTTCCTTTTTGCGGGGAGGATAACTTCCTTTAAGAAATTTTATTTAAAACGTAAATTATTCATTTAGATGGATAATTACTTACAATGAATTGAGCATTCCTAACTATTGGTAGACACGGTTTGGAAGTCCATCTGATAATGTTTTTCTTTAAAGATGTTCGAACTCAGTTTTAGTTCCTGATACGTCCAAAACGTATCTATAATTTCTGCTTGCTCCATGCCACTTTTGGGTGATATTGCTATGATATTCATACACTTCCATACACTTTTGATCATATTTGGACTAACTTACTAATCCAGTGCACCCCAGTGCCAGTTTCTGTTTTCGGCTGTTTTTGTATTTCAGGTTTTCACGTTTCGAGAACTGCCCAGAAAAATCCATAAAAATTATATAAAAAATCAGCGATCCGAGAACGACACTGCCTCCGAAGGGCAGCCTGGGGGGGCCACAGGGGCTACAGGCGCCCTGTGGGCGCCCCCCCCCCCCCCCCGGCCGCGCCGGGGGGGCGCCTGGGCCCCCCGAAGCCCGTCCGGTGCCCCCCTTTGGCATATATTTAGAGGGACCTCCGAAACTCTCAGAACATGACTTCTTTTCGCGATCCCATCTCTGTTCCGCCGCCGCCGCCACTTCCAAGATCGGGCGCACCAGGAGAACTCTTCCCGGCACCCTGCCGGAGGGGAGGATCACCACCGGGAGCTTCTCCACTACCATGGACGCCTCCCGGATGACTCGTGAGTAGTCTCCCTTGGACCATGAGTCCATGACCAGTAGCTATGTGATGTTCTCCTCCCGTTCTTGTGCTTCACTAATTAGTCCTCGTGAGCTGCCCTACATGATCGAGGCACCTATGTAATCCTTATGCTGTTGCTATGTTGAGTTTGCTGGGATCCGATGGATTATGAGATTATGTTCAGATTGATCTTGAGTAATATATTTGATTCACCTCTTTTATATTTTAGTTCATAAGTAATTCTCGCATGTTCTCCGTTGTTATTTATTGCTTTGGCCGAGTAGTAAGTAGTGACTCCAAGAGGGAACGTTATGCTCGATTGTGGGTTCATGCCCCTCGATGACTAGCTTGAGTGACAGAAACATGAGTCTAGGGGATGTGCTGTTGCCACAAGGGGGAAAACAACGGTGCTTGTGCCCGCGGGTGCAAGGATTGTTTACTTTACGCAAAGTTCTTTTAATGCAGTTGTCTGTTGCATTGAGTTTACACTATGGGTGGGACTCGCAACTTAATACCAGCGAGATGTTCTGGATAGATATCTCAAGGTGGATGATTAGTAGTAGATATTGATGGATTTCGGTCTACTTACTTTGGCGTACTGCCCATGCTTTGAACCTCAAACTTTCTTGCAATGTAGTCAGCATTGGTTTGCGTTCGTGGTCCTGTCAATTGCCCAGCTGTAATTTGTTACCTCACATAGCTGTTTTATCGTCTTTTGGGAGAGAGACATCACTAGTGAACATCATGAGACTCCGGTCCATATTACCATCATTGATCACATCCACTATTTACTTTCCCGTTATTATTTACTATTGCAAAAATTATCTATCACTACTATCATTGCTTTTAACCCTTTGTGAACTACAAGGCCGGAGAGATTGACAACCTCTCTGTACTCGTTGGGAGCAAAGTTATTTGTATCTGTCTGCAGGTCCACGTTGGTTGCTATTAATCTGGCGCCGTAGCAATTGACACCTACCTGTTGAACCTAGGAGTCTCTGGGGAATCGATCCTTGGCATCTTTGCTAGGGGAAAAGACTTCTACTTACTGCATCTTACACCTTCCACTTGGGGTAACCAACGAGGGGTTCGAGGCCCATCAAGGAGTATTTTCTGGCGCCGTTGCCGGGGACTCCACTCTTCAGGATAGGGGAGTTGCATGCTATCTTTTACCTTTGCTTTTTAGTCTTGTTAGTTTACCTTTCATTTTTGCTTTAGTTCCTTTTATCGAAAATCACAAAAATAGTTATCTTGCTTGCTTGCTACTATGGGTTCCACCGAGAACACCAAGTTATGTGACTTCACTAGTCACAACAACGATGACTTTATCAGCACACCTATCACTACACCTGCCACTTCAGCACCTTCGTATGAAATTAAACCTGCTTTACTTAACTTAGTCATGAGAGAACAATTCTCCGGTGCTGGAGATGATGCTGCTTTACACTTGAACAACTTTGTAGAACTTTGTGATATGCAAAAGTACCAAGAAATAGATGGTAATATTGTTAAGCTTAAGCTTTTTCCTTTCTCTTTGAGAGGAGGAGCTAAAATTTGGTTTCAGTCTTTGCCTAGAAATAGCATAGATTCTTGGGACAAGTGGAAAGATGCTTTTATTGGAAAATACTATCCACCTGCTAAAATTATCCAACTTAGAAGTAACATCATGAATTTTAAACAATTGGATAATGAACACGTTGCCCAAGCTTGGGAACGTATGAAGTCTCTTATCAAGAACTGCCCTACTCACGGTTTGACTACTTGGATGGTTATCCAAACTTTTTATGCAGGCTTGAACTTTACCTCGCGGAACTTGTTAGATTCGGCCACGGGAGGAACTTTTATGTCAACTACAATTGGTGCTGCCACAAAGCTTCTCGATGAGATGATGACCAACTATTCCCAATGGCACACCGAACGCGCTCCAACAGGTAAGAAGGTAAACTCTGTCGAGGAGATTTCCTCCCTTAATGAAAAAGTTGACTTGATCATGTCTCTACTTTCGAAGCAATCTTCTGTCGATCCTCGTTATGATCCTTTGGATTCTGTGATTGCCGATGCTTATAGGAGTAACTTTGGTAGTAATTCTAGAACGTTCCCCTCCAATTCCTATGGGAACAACAATGCTTATCCTAACATCAAAAACTCCTTCAAAAAAGATAGAGACTTGTCTGGCTATGAGAAACTGGTAGAAATAGAGGGGGCCACTAAGAACTACATGCACACCCAATATGAACAAAACAAAACCTTCTCGAGGCAATTAAATGAGCATACTGCTATCTTGCAAGACATTAGTAGACGATTAGAGAACATAAATATTGAGATTTCTAACCTCCAGACTAGACTCACTATCACTGAGACCCAAGTTTCCAACATGTCCCACACACAGGCCACTTTGATAAACCAAATGGCAGCTAAACCCGAAGTGGTTGCATCCCTAAGGGAGGAAGAGGAAAGAATTAAGAGCCTTCCTACCCACCACACTGTTGCTACTATCCAAGTTATTGAGGATGTTCACACTCTTAGCACCCAATGTTCTCCTGGTCCCAATGGACCTATTAATGGTGATGCTATGACTTTAGAAACTACCAAACAAGTGAACCTTAAGGACACCACTACTACTTTACTTGATGCTCGTGACCTTGATTTTGATAATTGCACTCTTACCGAAGTTATTGATTTCCTTCACAAGATGTCTAGAGATCCCCGCACTAGCACGCCTAACCTTGCCTTCACAGAGCATATCACTAATGCTCTCATCAAAGCTAGGGAGGAGAAACTTAGAGTAGAAGCCTCCATACCTAGAAAGCTAGAAGATGGTTGGGATCCTATGATAAAAATTTATTTGAATGACTTCTCTTGTTATGCATTATGTGATGTTGGTGCTAGTACCTCTGTTATGCCCAAAAGGATATATGATATGCTTAAATTGAAACCTTATGATTCTTGTTCTTTTGGTGTTCGTCTCGTTGATTCCTCCATAAAGAAACCTTTGGGGAGGATCGATGATGTTCTTATTGTTGTCAATGATAATTATGTTCCCGTTGATTTCACTATTATGGATATTGAATGTGATCCTTCATGTCCAATTATTTTGGGACATCCCTTTTTGCGCACCGTTGGTGCTGTCATTGACATGAAAGAGGGTAATATAAAATTTCAGTTTCCTATCAAGAAAGGGATGGAACACTTCCCTCGTAAGAAGGTAAGTTACCTTTTGAGTCCGTTGTACGGGCTAGCTATTCTTTTACTCTTGATAAAACTTGATCTTTGCATTATGCCTAGCTTAAAGGCATAAAAGAAAGCGCTTTTGGGAGGCAGCCCACATGAATAAATTTTTTGCTTTTGTTGTGTCTTGATGTTGTTTACTGCTGTAGCATCATCATTGTATCTTTTCTTTTCATATTTGTGCCAAGTATTGCCTCTGATTGCTAGAAAGTTCAAAAGTTGTGAGGTGCTGTCCAGGAAACAGATTCTGTCCTTGGATAGAAAAATTCGTATAAAATCACCAGATCATCTTTTTGGTCTGAATTTTTTCGACAGCATTCTCTATATAATTTTCTTTCGTGCATCAGTTCTGAGTTTTTTTATTTGAGTTGCAGAAGTAGTCCGAACAGGTCAATTACTGCCTGCTGTTCTGTTTTTCACAGATTCTGTCCTGTTTTGCCTTACCTTCACTTTGCAAATTGAGAACTTGCTTTTTCTTTGCAAAAACCTTTTGGCAATCTTGAGAAACAGTAGAACTTCAAGAATATCCTTATTTCCAGCAAGGTATAACTATTTTATTAAGGGTACTAACCTCGCTAATCAGATTATGATGAGTTGTGTATGAAGGGAGTTTTCAAGTGTGCGAGGGAAGATGATAAAAAGATTCAGTAGTGTCAAGCGCTCAAACTTGGGGATGCCCCCGTGCACCCCCAAGAAATATTCAAGGAGACTCAAGCGTCTAAGCTTGGGGATGCCCCCGTGTATCCCCTTCTCCATCAACATTATCAGTTCGTCTTTCGTTCCACTATATTTTAATCACTTCATGTGTTATGTGCTATGCTTGGAGCGTCTTGATTTTAGTTTTCTTTTTAGTTTTTCATAACGAGTCGGAACTCAGCATTCCTTTATGTGGGAGAGAAACACGCTCCACTCCTACCTAGAACATAACATAGAATTTTCATGTCTATCTATGCTGTGTGTGTTCTTTGTCTTTTAAATAGCTACTATCGTGCTCTGCTCTTAGTATTCATGCTTATCTTTTCAAGAGCTTTTATTTGGTTGGTTGCTTGAACTCTCTTTAATTACCATGCTCACCTTATTAAGAGAGTTTGCTTCCGTTGCATGGGTTAATGTGTCTATGATAAAGATGCTACTTTCATGATGGTGCTTAGTAGTTCAGGTTTTCTTATGGTTAATCTCAAATAGCTGGGGAGTTCCCAATGTGTTATTAGAGTACCAACTTGGTTTGTTTGCCTATGATGTGGTATGGTTTAGTAATATCTTCCTTCGAGAATTTATTTTGATTGACTTGGCGTATGCTCACGCATATTCAAGACTGTAAAGAAAGTCTGTCAAGCCTTGATGATCTTTTGTTTCTAAGTAGCGATATAACTACCATGCCTGATTCAATATTGCTTTGTCGCTCTGCATGATTATGACCGTCATTGCTCTCTTAGTTGGTCGCTCCCAGTCTTTTGCTAACCTCCACCTGTACTAAGCAAATTAACCATGCAATACATAGCTCATGGGAAAGTAGCCTAAAAACTATTGTGGTAAAGAATATGTTGCTTATGTATCTTATTTCTTATGAGTTGCTTGCTGAGCGGTAACCATGTTTCTGGGGACGCCATCAACTGTCACACTTTTGTTGAATATCATGTGAGTTGCTATGCATGTTCGTCTTGTCTGAAGTAAGGGTGATTTACCGTGGGTTGAATTAACTATGCATATTGTTAGAGAAGAACATTGGGCCGCCAACCAAAGCCATGCATCATGGTGGAAGTTTTAGCTTGGACCTTAATCCTCAATCTCTCATGAGAATATGCTTATGCATTAAAGAGGAGTCCATCATCTATTTTCTATGTTGTCCCGGTATGGATGTCCTCAAGTTGAGATCTATCAAAAACGAGAAATCAAATGCGATCTATCTCCTTGGACCTTTGTACAGGTGGCATAGAGGTACCCCTTTGTGACACTTGGTTAAAACATATGCAATGCAATGATAACCCATGGGAATCCGAGCTAATTAGGACAAGGAGCGAGCACTATTGGTATTCGATGCATGAGGCTTGCAACTTATAGGATGTTTTATGCATGACACATATGAAGTACTACTACCGTTGACACAATTGCTTCCATGTTTCAAAATAAAAAGCTTTAGCACTTAACCTTTCTTTTACTTTTTATGTCGAAGCACCAACTACTGAGAGCATGATTATCATTCTGAGTGTAATGTGCATTGTCCCAAAGAAGCATTGTCTTTTGCATGATTGTGATATCGTTTATTCTGAAATCATTGTATCTAGTCATCACTTAAACCTTGAAGGTGCCCTTGCATTTATGTTTTGCATCACTAAAGGGGCAAGCTAGATATCACTTTATCATATTTGCACATCATGTTCATTGCAAATCTTTTTGATGTTTCAGTTTCATGTTGTAAAACTTTCAGTCATTTGTGATTTTCTCTTGAGGCAACTTAATTACTTTAGAATCATTGTCTTAGTAAGCTTTTGTCATATGACTATGAGAAAGTCCTATATGATTAATAGCACGTCACCACAGAAATTATTCTTGTTATCATTTACCTACTCGAGGACGAGCAGGAATTAAGCTTGGGGATGTTGATACGTCCAAAACGTATCTATAATTTCTGCTTGCTCCATGCCACTTTTGGGTGATATTGCTATGATATTCATACACTTCCATACACTTTTGATCATATTTGGACTAACTTACTAATCCAGTGCACCCCAGTGCCAATTTCTGTTTTCGGCTGTTTTTGTATTTCAGGTTTTCACGTTTCGAGAACTGCCCAGAATAATCCAGAAAAATTATATAAAAAATCAGCGATCCGGGAACGACACTGCCTCCGAAGGGCAGCCTGGGGGGGCCACAGGGGCTCCTGGCGCCCTGTGGGCGCGCCCCCCCCCCCCTGGGCCGCGCCGGGGGGGCGCCTGGGCCCCCCGAAGCCCGTCCGGTGCCCCCCTTTGGCATATATTTAGAGGGACCTCCGAAACCCTCAGAGCAGGACTTCTTTTCGCGATCCAATCTCTGTTCCGCCGCCGCCGCCGCTTCCAAGATCGGGAGCACCAGGAGAACTCTTCCCGGCACCCTGCCGGAGGGGAGGATCACCACCGGGAGCTTCTCCACCACCATGGACGCCTCCCGGATGACTCGTGAGTAGTCTCCCTTGGACCATGAGTCCATGACCAGTAGCTATGTGATGTTCTCCTCCCGTTCTTGTGCTTCACTAATTAGTCCTCGTGAGCTGCCCTACATGATCGAGGCACCTATGTAATGCTTATGCTGTTGCTATGTTGAGTTTGCTGGGATCCGATGGATTATGAGATTATGATCAGATTGATCTTGAGTAATATATTTGATTCACCTCTTTTATATTTTAGTTCATAAGTAATTCTTGCATGTTCTCTGTTGTTATTTATTGCTTTGGCCGAGTAGTAAGTAGTTACTCCAAGAGGGAACGTTATGCTCGATTGTGGGTTCATGCCCCTCGATGACTAGCTTGAGTGACAGAAACATGAGTCTAGGGGATGTGCTGTTGCCACAAGGGGGAAAACAACGGTGCTTGTGCCCGCGGGTGCAAGGATTGTTTACTTTACGTAAAGTTCTTTTAATGCAGTTGTCTGTTGCATTGAGTTTACACTATGGGTGGGACTCGCAACTTAATACCAGCGAGATGTTCTGGATAGATATCTCAAGGTGGATGATTAGTAGTAGATATTGATGGATTTCGGTCTACTTACTTTGGCGTACCGCCCATGCTTTGAACCTCAACCTTTCTTGCAATGTAGTCAGCATTGGTTTGCGTTCGTGGTCCTGTCAATTGCCCAGCTGTAATTTGTTACCTCACATAGCTGTTTTATCGTCTTTTGGGAGAGAGACATCACTAGTGAACATCATGAGACTCCGGTCCATATTACCATCATTGATCACATCCACTATTTACTTTCTCATTATTATTTACTATTGCAAAAACTATCTATCATTACTATCATTGCTTTTAACCCTTTGTGAACTACAAGGCCGGAGAGATTGACAACCTCTCTGTACTCATTGGGAGCAAAGTTATTTGTATCTGTGTGCAGGTCCACGTTGGTTGCTACTAATCTGGCGCCGTAGCAATTGACACCTACCTGTTGAACCTAGGAGTCTCTGGGGAATCGATCCTTGGCATCTTTGCTAGGGGAAAACACTTCTACTTACTGCATCTTACACCTTCCACTTGGGGTAACCAACGACGGGTTCGAGGCCCATCAGTTCCAACTTACATAAACATTTATATGTAGACATCCACTTTTAGATGTATGGACTCGCATTTATCCTGGATTTATTTCAGGATTTCCGGCGACATGCTTTCATTGGGAGGAGATGTTCCCGTCGACTACGAGACGCCTACGGTGACTTCGTAAAATCTCAAGATGATATGCCGGCTCAGTCTCTCGGATGTGCTCATATGGGTAGGGTGTGCGTATGTGCGTTCATAGGGTTGAGTGTATGCGCGTATATATGAGCTCTTGCATCTGTATTGTGTTAAAAAAAGATGTATGGATCATACATTTGAACAGCCTGTACATAACTATATGTTCATGATCATAGAGAAAATAAATAAAAACAAATATATCCTGAAGATTTTAAGCGGATCTGTTCATATCTGGGAGCATCCTGTACAGGATTATACCTTCTCTCGGAATTTCAAAAGGTTACTGCAGTAGACAGTAATGAAAAAACTGAACAAAGTGATCTTACTAGGGCATGCACAGTGCCATAGGACTGTAGATTCCAAAAGCATATGAATATGCCAAACTTAATAAGTGGCATTGTTGAGTAACTTAGTAACATGTCCAACACAAGCCGCCACCTCCTCCTCCTCCTCTACAAAAAAGCTAGGGTTTTTGCCTCCCGCCGACGCCGCCGTAGGTTCGCCTCCTCTCCGATGACCCTAGGGCCATGGGGGCGCGGTGGATCTCTGCAAGGGTCGGCGGGAGGGCTCCGTTTTTAGTCATTCTTTCAGTTTTGCTAGGGTTTGTGTCCTGCTCAGGAAGACGAGACGGCGGCGGCTACCTGAAGATGGAATAAAGGTCTCCCCGCCTAGCCCCCGTTCCGGCGGTGCGTCTAGCAACGTTGGTGGGCGTGTGGAGGTGTGTATCCGGCGGATCTATCTTTGGTGGATTTGCTCAGATATCGTCGTTGTTCGTCTACGTTCGTGTGTCTTCGGATTGGATCTTCCTGATCTACGTTATTCTTCATCTGCGGCGGTTGCTGTTCTGGTGCGCTGGTCCTACGGGGCCTTAGCACGACGACTTCCCGACTGTCTACTACAACAAGTTGTGCCCGGCTCCGGCGATGGAGGGGCGATGACGGCGGCGCGCCTTCGGCTCGCTTCAGTGCTGGTAGTTGTCGCTAGGTGGTCTACGGATCTGGATGTAATTTCTATTATTTCTAGTATTCGTTGTACTACCATGATTGAACATGAATAGATCAGAAATTTTCTCGAAAAAAATTTGTCCAATATATGATAATTCAATGTACACAAATAGTATTATAAACTAGCAATTGCAGAAAACATGGCTGACAAAGCATCAGGTGAATGTCCTTAAACACTAGAAGCCCCTGTAGTCTACTTTGTCACAGCAAATTGATGTTATCACAAGGAAACTTCATAAACCATACAACAAGATTGATTTCAGGAAGATATAGTGTGCACATCAATCAGCACAAATCTATTATATACTAAAAGTAATATACGGTGAACAAGAAGGGAGAGAAATCTGTTAGAAAATTCCTCATTAATTAGAAAATATCAACCCTTGATCTGGTAGATTTCTTAAAATTGCGATTAGATGACCGTTCAATTTACGTAACATATACAATATGGTGGACCTCCAAAGATTTACGTGGCACATGTCCATGTACATATTTTCCAATCTAGAAAAAAATAGATTATTCGGTTGTCAAAAGAAAATTGAGCTCCTCTATAAAAAAAGATGTTGCGTGAGGATTCATGTTCTTTTTTGCAAGCCTACCATGTTAATTGGAAATCACATGCATGCACACATGTTCCATAAGGAAAAAAAAACCACGCACATATGTGTATATAGAGAATCCCTTACAAACTCATACATACATGGTCACGTACTGCATATATAGTATCTATTATATATTAAAAGTAAATGGCAGGTTAACCAACAAAGGGAAATATGATCTAAAATTCTATAAAAGTCAGAAGTGTCTGACTGTTGATTTAATATAACTTCTCTGTATTAATAAATCATAGCCTTAGATCTTCGTAACCTGGTGGACTCTAAAAAAGAGTGTACCCCTCACATATAAAAAATAGAGTACACATCTCACATCGTTCATTCATCAAGGAAAAAAAAAGAACGTCCCCACACATATCCATTAGGTACGTACATACATTTGAAAAATAAAAGTAATATACGGTGAACAAGAAGGGAGAGAAATCAGTTAGAAAATTCATCATTAATTAGAAAATATCAACCCTTGATCTGGTAGATTTCTTAAAATTGCGATTAGATGACCGTTCAATTTACGTAACATATACAATATGGTGGACCTCCAAAGATTTACGTGGCACATGTCCATGTACATATTTTCCAATCTATAAAAAAATAGATTATTCGGTTGTCAAAAGAAAATTGAGCTCCTCTATAAAAAAAGATGTTGCGTGAGGATTCATGTTCTTTTTGGCAAGCCTACCATGTTAATTGGAAATCACATGCATGCACACATGTTCCGTAAGGAAAAAAAACCACGCAAATATGTGTATATAGAGAATCCCTTACAAACTCATACATACATGGTCACGTACTGCATATATAGTATCTATTATATATTAAAAGTAAATGGCAGGTTAACCAACAAAGAGAAATATGAACTAAAATTCTATAAAAGTCAGAAGTGTCCGACTGTTGATTTATTTAATATAACTTCTCTGTATTAATAAATCATAGCCTTAGATCTTCGTAACCTGGTGGACACTAAAAAAGAGTGTACCCCTCACATATAAAAAATAGAGTACACATCTCACATCGTTCATTCATCAAGGAAAAAAAAGAACGTCCCCACACATATCCATTAGGTACGTACATACATTTGAAAAAAACAAGTGCGTACAAAAGGAATGATCCCCACCCTTTTAAAAATACAAGCACGTACATATCCCTCCAGAGGAAAAAAAACAAGCATGTAGACATCGCAAAAAAGAAAAACCATGTAGGCATCCCTTCAAAGCAGAAAAAAAAAAGATACAAACACCGTACATACATCCCACGTCCTTGATCCAAAAGAGTATGCAAATACATAGTCCTAAACATCTTCCTCCTCGAGTGCGTCTTTCCATCTCACTTCCCTTTAATCTAGCGACTGTCGTTCCTTTGTAGATACCGACGTGCTCCGGGAAACAAGTGGGCCACATGGCGCCGGCACGAAACAGAGCAGTACGTCATTGGCTACGTCGAGGCTTCATGGGTACCGGTAGTTGCTTGAAGTGTGGCACTGCAATAGGGCTTGACTATCAAGATGAACATGTTTGGTGCAACATTTGGAGGTATAAATAATGTTATACAAAGGATGATTATTACAGATATGCTCTCACCGTCTACTAGAAGAGGCACCTCAGGTACTATGATTTGGCTGATGCGGTATCTCAATGTTAAATAATACATGTAGACTATTGTATAATCGGTCGCCAGTCAGGTGGAAAGGATATTATCAATGAAACATCTAAACCATGAGCTTCTGATTAGTATATTTGACCCATACAATTAGATGGCATATATGAAGCAGTTTAGATACCAGGGCGTTATCCTAAGCTAAGCTAAGCTAGCTAGGACTTTACTACCTACTATTGATGAATTCCATATGCATATGCAAACATGATTTCCATGAAGTACACTATTGTTTTACATTATAACAAAACGTAGTTTTGAATCCTTTGTTTGTAGTGCGTTGGACATGAGCCAATGCTAGATGATGGTGTTTAGTGTTATCAATGCTTATAGAGGTCCTTGATCTAATATCAGCCCTTGATCTAATATCAGCCCCACTAGGAATTAGCAACAGTAAAACACATGCAACTTGTTTAGAGGAAAACACATGCGACAAAGAAATATAAATTTAGGATGTGGTGCGTAAAATATATACTATAAAGTGTAAATTTATGTTTTCTTATTATTGAGTTCGAAAATAATTTACTTAGACTAAAAACTTAATATCACATACTGACATTTTCAAATTAACCACTAAATCATGTCTGACACTAGACGCAACAATGAAACTATGGCGCACTTGATAGATACATATGTTGGCCATGTATACTGTGCCCTAATCATGTGATAGAAGAAAAGTTGAATAAGATTGATGATATGTCTAGAAGCATTGATAGAATTACGCATGATGTAGAAAATCTCAAGATTAATTTTTTTCCACCTAGGCTGATATTAATGAATCAATTAAGGATTTATATGTTTCTATAGATGAAAGTAAGAAAGAACTGATATGCTTAGAGCTAAAAGAGAATTTTTGGAAAAAAACATTTTCTTGAATGCTTTCATAGTAATGATGAAGAGATTAAAATGATTAGTGTTTCTTCTATTGATCCTTTGTTTAGTAATGTTAAAATTGTTGGAAATATGCCCTAGAGGCTATAATAAATTGTTTATTATCATATTTCCTTGTTCATGATAAATGTTTATTATTCATGCTAGAATTGTATTGACCGGAAACTTAAATACATGTGTGAATACATAAACAAATACTAAGTCCTTATTAAGCCTCTACTAGACTAGCTCGTTGATCAAAAGATGGTTAAGGTTTCCAGACCATAGACATGAGTTGTCGTTTGATAATGGGGTCACGTCATTAGGAGAAGGATGTGACGGACTAGACTAAACTGTAAGCTTAGCATCGAATCGTTTAAGTTATTTGCTATAGCTTTCTTCATGTCAAGTATCTGTTCCTTCGACCATGAGATCACGCAACTCCCGGATGCTGGAGGAATACCTTGTGTGCTATCAAACATCACTTTGTAACTGGGTGATCATAAATGTGCTCTATTGGTATCTCCCATGGTGTCTGTTGAGTTGGCATGGATCGAGACTGCAATTTGTCACTCTGTTTTACAGATAAATATCTCTAGACCCTCTCGGTATTACAACATCATAAGAAGCTTGCAAGCAATGTGACTAAGGAGTTAGTCATGGGATCTTGTATTACAGAACGAGTAAAGAGACTTGACGGTAATGAGATTGAACTAGGTATGGAGATACCGGCGATCGAATCTCGGGCAAGTAACATACCGCCGGACAAAGGGAATTGCATACGGGATTAACCGAAGCCTTGACATCATGGTTCAACTAATAAAAGATCTTCGTGGAATATGTAGGAACCAATATGGGCATCCAGGTCCCGCTTTTGGTTATTGATCGGAGAGGTGTCTCGGTCATGACTACATGATTCCCGAACCCACAGGGTCGCACGCTTAACATTCGTTGATGCTAGAGTAGTATTGCAATATTTGATGATTGGTAACCGAATGTTGTTAGGAGTCACAGATGAGATCTCGGACGTCACAAGGAGTCTCGGAATTATGGGTGGGCATAAAAACCAACAAACCGAACACCGAACCGATACCGAAAACCAAAAAAATAACCAGAATTTTTAGTTTTTATTGCATATACAGCTAAAATCAGTTTTTAGTTTCAGTAACCAAATTCAGATCTTTCAGTTCGGTATTAGGGTCGCTAACCGAAAGAAATACAGAAGTACTCACCAGTCGTCACGCATCTCGTCAATGCTTGCGGCCACGTGCCTATCCGGCCATAGAGTGAATGAACAACCCAAGACCTGCTAGGCAGCAGCTGTTGATTCATAGGTATGGGCCGGCCACGTAATTGCAAAGTTCAAACACAGCAAGACGTGCTTTTATGGACTAGTGAAGTGTACGATGTGAGGTGAAGGTGGTTTATTCCCACCTCGACTGGCCATGCACAAGAGGACAGATCGCTCGGTGATATAATATGTTCCTGAGAATGGAAGCGCTCGTAACCAACACAACGCATTGTTACGGTTTAAACTGAAAACCGAACCGAACTGGTCGGTTAACCAAAATTTCGGTTAGCTAGTTTTTTGTGTTTATTTCGGTTTTCATTTTTGATAACCAAATTCACAAATAAAGCGAATAGCAGAAATTTCGGTTTCCACCAAATGCCGAGGCCACCTCGGAATGGCTGGGAGGTAAAGATTTATATATGGAAAGTTGTTTTTAGGGTTCCGGAAAAAGTTACAGTTTTTTCGGTATTGTACCGGGAACCTTCCAGAAGGTTCTGGAAACTTCTAGAGGCGTTCGGAAGTTCGCCAAGTCCCAAGGGTCGGCATGGGCTGAGGGGAGGTTCCCTGGCCTTATTGGTCCAGGTGCAAAAGACCGTCAAGGCCCATGTAGTTGGGAAAGGTGGATGGTCCACTTTTGTATGGAAGGGAAGGTTGTTGGGGAAACGACACCTACGGGATCACGTGCATCCCTTCTATGGTTTGGCAGGGAAAAGGAGTGCACAAAGAGCAGATCTAGCGATCAACACAAGGGATTTTTACCCAGGTTCGGGCCGCTGAGAAGCGTAAAACCCTAGTCATGCTTTGAGTGTATATTCAGTGTTCTTGAGCTTCGACTAGTTGCTATGCATCCAAACTGGGCTGAAAGTCCAAAATTACCTTTCTATATCGCCTTGGACCTCCTTTTATACTAAGGTGTGTCCACAGTGGTGTACAGACACACAGGAGGTGTAAAGCTACGACAGTGCGTATACTTATCACTGGCGTCTTAGGACAAACACATTAAATGCGCTGGTTACATGCCCCTAACTTTATCGGGGACGGAAACAGATCCCGTCCCATCCGTCGCCGCCTCACCCCATCTTGATACGCACCCAGGATGACGAGGCATGCAATGCCAAGCTGACTGGCTAGCCGTTGCGCTAGAGCGGTGGAGGGATCTTCACGATGATCTGCATGCCACCACGCAGGTGCTTGCCACGTTGGCCGACTGGTCGCTATGATGGAGCAGTGGCAGGGCGACGGAACCTTGACGCACGCGAGTCTTGCCGCGGCCTCGCGTACGTCCCCGGAAGAATCTTGCTGGGGCCTCACAAACGTCCCCGGCAAGAATCTTGCTGGGAACCTTGACTACTGGTCTTCACAAAGATATGGATGCCACCACGCAGATGCCCTTGGATCTTGGTATTGACATTGTCGACGGTGTCAGAGCTCTCAACCTCAAGGGTGACGGTCTTGCTGGTGCTTCGCAAATCATCCCGGCAAGGATCTTGCCGGGGTTTCACGAGCCATCCCGACAAGTACCTTACCGGGGCCTCAATTATGTCTTCTCTTATATGATTACTGGCTCAGATGCTATCTTTGTCGCCTGGTATTTGCTCCCAGCTATCCCCGGCAAGCCTTGCCGCGGGTGTGGCTGCAACTGCTCGTGCACAAGTATGGGGGTACTAAAGGGCCTGATCTTTAGTGCCCCGACAGGAGCCCTCGAGCCTGTGCCATACACGAGTGCGAGGCGTCGTTGGGCCAGGCCCAAACAGTGCTCGGGCACGCATGGCAGGATTCAATTGTTGTAATCGTCTCGTCTGCTGCGCTTCCCCACGACCCGCGTTGAGTGCGCGACATGGGACACATGCGCGGAACGACCGTAGCAGCATCACGCCCATGAAAATGCTTTCACATCAAATAGTAAAGAGGCAGCCTCGCGCCTTCCCCATAAAAAGAGGAATCCGCAGAGGTGATTCTCATTTACTTCTCGCCCGTTCCAATCTAGAAACCAACGTCGTCTCCTTCCTTGAGCCCAAACCAAAGCCTCCTCATCCATCTGCCGCCCCTGCGCTCCCACCATCCTTGGCTCCCGCTCCTCTCCAGTCTCCAATGGCGCCTCAAACGTGCAAGGGCAAGGAGGCGCCCAAGGCGAGCGAGGGGGAAGAGCTGCCGGAGAGCGAGTTGGTGAAGATGCGGATGGATAACGTCGTCTTCATTCTGACGCTCGATGCGCGCACTCTGAAGGAGGGGTATCTGTGTAAGTGGGGGAGAGCGATGACAGGGAACCCTGCTACCTGTGTCAACCCAGCTTCTCGCGCCGGGTCTGCTCTAGATAAATTTCCTTTCTTAGTTGATTACTTCTACTGTAGGCTTTGTCCCCCATTTTCAGATTTCTTCAACGATATCATGTACACATTCGGCCTCCACATCTTGGATTTCACGCCAAATGTTGTGTCATGCATGTCCTTCTTCGCCCACCTCTGTGTGAACTTCGACGGGGTGATCCCCAATACGACCCTCTTTTGCCATTACTTTGTTCCCCGCATCCAACCAGGAGGGGCCCTTTCCGGCTGTGTCACTTGGATCCTAAGGGCGTTGGCCTAGAAGACGTACCCAGAGGGGGGCGCCCATGAGAACTGGGACGAATGGCGGGGCGGGTGGTGCTAGATCGTGGAGAAGGACCCGGAACTGTTCTGCATGCCCCGTCAAACAAAACTGATCCATGGCAGCGACAGGAGCGACCTCGACCCTCAAGACGGGAAGTCACGGTCGCAATCACCATGATCCAGCGCCTCAAGGCTGTCGGGCTCACAGTCGAGATGATTGGTGCCAACTTCCTTCGCCGCCGCATCACCCCTCTACAGAACAAGAGGAGACCAGCTTGGGAGTACCGGAACGCGGCAGATATCATGAGGCTGCGCCCTGGCCTGAACAACAAGCTGATGATCATGTAGCATGTGGCTCTCTGCCAAAGGCTATTCTACTTCAAGGCTGCCGACAAGCCGCTCAGGTTGCCAGTGGGCGTGATTTCCTTATGCAACAACTCTGCCCTGACCTCGATCATTTCCATGATGCTGGTGTTCAATGCCCATGGCCTTGATCAGACTTGGGCCGAGTCATCTACGGAGCAGGCGCAAGAGTTCTTCGACAACTTGTCAGAGAGGGCCATCGGGGAAGAAACGAACTTCATTCGCCCCATCACCGACGAAGAGACGGCGTATATTGCCAGCAGGGCGGAAGAGGTTGCCCTTGTCGCGGAGGCCGGCAGCGTCGGCTTTGTGGAAGACAAAGCAAATGCAGAGGAGGATTGTGCCGAGCATGGGGGGCCTACCGGAGAGCACACTGGTGCAACTGTCGAGGGCCCTTCTGCCGAAGAGACAGCTAAAGAGGAGCCGCATGAGGATCCCCCAGTCCCGGGGAAGGAGAAGCGTGTTCTTCGGCGAACCGTCTCCGGGAGCCAGTCCGTCTGGCTTCCTCGCACGAAGAGGTCCCCATCAAGGGGGCGGGCAGCAAGGCTGCACAGCGGCAAGAGGTCCAGCCGCAACTTGTGCGCCAGATGAGATGCACGACCGAGAAGCAAGGAAAGCAGTAGCCGCCGCCTCCGCCACGGCCAAGCGGCCCAGGTCTCTGTCTCCACCCTCGGGCGCGGGCACCATAGCAGAGGTCAAGAGCAAGTACAATAGTGGGCTATAAGCCCGCTTACATGTCATTTTTGCCTATGTGGAGGAGAGAGACAAGGAAAAAGTGAAGGAGTGGGCTCTCATGCAAGAGTCAGGCTCTATGCGTGCTCCTAGGCAAAATCATTTAATGAGTAGAAAGAGATAGAGAGAAAGGGAAAAAAAGTTGTGGGCTTATAGCCAATCTTATAGCCAACTCTATTGTATGAGTAGTTAATATTACTAACTCTTGATGACATGGCATGTTTATATAGCCAGCAGCTGGCTATATTATTAACCATGCTCTAACGGTGGGCTAATTGAATGTGATTCCCGAGAAAGACATGATGCATATAATTATGATTGACAAATTAATGTTGGGCTAATTAAACGGAGTACATGGCAATCTCCGAGAGACATGCATGACACATATAATTATGATTGGCATCATAATGGCGAGTTAATTAAACGAATTATGTCTATGGATTCCCGTGGGGCATGCATATATGACAACACGTATTTTGTCGCATGAGACTCCAAGAACACATATGTTATAATAAAACCAATCGATTACATGTGACTGGATCACAAAACAAAAAGGTACAAAAAATATCTGACTCCATCCACTAACCCTCAAACCAAAGGTAGTCTTCCGCCACTGATATTTATCCACACTCTTTTTCTCACCTTTGTTTTGATGATTTCTTTGCTTGCTTCCATGTGTGTTTTGCTACTTTCATCTAGAGTCCCCAATTCATTCGCCGCAATTACAATTTACCTACATATGCAATTTAATTTCATGTGAAGTCAATGACTGATTATTTATGAAACTCTTCAGGTTTGCATGATGAAGTTGCATTTGACCCAATAGATATGTTAAATTATGTATGTTTTTCGCAATTAGTATCCATCTAGGTTGGTTTGCTTGCTGTTATTGGTGCTGCAATTGTTATTCTAGGTTGGCTTGATTGTTGTTGTCCTCAAATGATTCAACACATTTTCTCATCGGCCATCGTTGTTCCACGATACAGTTTCTCGACTCGGCAACGTGGTTCATAGAAATCGTTGTCTTTTCCCATTGCAACACAAGGGCATTGGTGCTAGTTGGAGATTTAAAAGAGCAACTCTAATAGATGATGTATATTTGTGATGTAAAACAGACGACTGTCGCTCGTCAACAGTGCAACAACCGCTGGGTCTGCCCTTCCCCTTTCCCCTTCCATGAGCAGCAGCAACAGCAGCGGCTGGCGCCGCCCTTATGCTCCCCCTTTTCCCTTCCACGAGTAGCAGTAGCAAGAGCCGCCAGCGCTGCCATTCTCCTTCCCCTTCCCCTTTCACATGAAGCCGCACACGAATTTGAATCGAGCCACCGGTCGCAGCCACCACATGAATCAAAGGGCGCGCTGCACGGGACCCGCACAAGCTCCTCCACAAGAGCAACAACACATGCGCATGGTGCGCTGCACAGTACCACATCAGCGGCATCTCCGCCGGCATCTGTCCCGGAGCGCGGGCAGGGGCACACCGCTGTCAACCACGACCAACGCTAGATGGAGCACTACAAGAAACTTGCTAATCCATGACAGATTACTGCTGACGTTCCTGTAACACACCGAATACAATGGTAAATTGTAAATTGTATAGGTGCACTAGTTCGGCGAAGAGATGGTTGTGGAGAAGACAAAAAGAGAAAGATGGTCTCAAATCAACTAGGCGTATCAATGGGCTACGAAGACCTAGGGCATTTGAGGAAGCCCATCGCTGCAATATACAATCCAAGTTCTATAATGAAAAATTCCCACTAGTATATGGGAGTGACAAAACAAGAGACTCTCTATCATGAAGATCATGGTGCTACTTTTAAGCACAAGTGTGGGAAAAAAAGATAGTAGCATTGTCCCCTTTTTCTTCTTCTTTTTTTCTTTTTTTGGCCTTCCTTTTTTTATTTGGCCTTCCCCTTTTTAATATATATTTGGCCTTTTTGTGGCCTTTATATTTTTTATTTTTTCTGGGACAATGCTCTAATAATGATGATCATCACACTTCTATTTATTTACAACTTAAATATTACAACTCGATACTAGAACAAAGTATGACTCTATATGGATGCCTCCGGCGATGTACCGGGATATGCAATGGATCAAGAGTGACATGTATGAAAAATTATGCATGGTGGCCTTGCCACAAATACGATGTCAACTACATGATGATGCAAGGCAATATGGCAATGATGAAGCGTGTCATAATAGACAGAACGGTGGAAAGTTGCATGGCAATATATCTCGGAATGGCTATGGAAATGCCATGATAGGTAGGTATGGTGGCTCTTTTGAGGAATGTATATGGTCGGTGTATGGTACCGGCGAAAGTTGCGTGGTACAAGAGAGGGTAGCAATGGCGGAAGGGTGAGAGTGCGTATAATCCATGGACTCAACATTAGTCATAAAGAACTCACATACTTAGTACAAAAATCTACAAGTCATCAAAACAAAGTACTACACATATGCTCCTAGGGGAAGGGTTGGTAGGAGTTAACCATCATGCGATCCCGACCTCCACATAAAGGATGACAATCAAAGAAATACCTTATGCTTCAAATTTGTCACACAACGGTTACCATATGTGCATGCTACAGGACTTGCAAACCTCAACATAAATATTTTTCAAATTCATAACTACTCTACTAGCATGACTCTAATATCACCATCCTCATATCTCAATACAATCATAAGGAATCAAACTTCTCTTAGTATTCAACGCACTTTATATGAAAGTTTTTATTATACCCATCTTGGATGCCTATCATATTAGGACTAATTTCATAACCAAAGAAAATTACCATGTTGTTCAAGACTCTCAAAATAATATAAGTGAAGCATGAGAGTTCATCTATTTTTTTCAAAATAAAACCACCGCCGTGCTTTAAAAAGATATAAGTGAAGCACTAGAGCAAATAATAAACTACTCCGAAAGATATAAGTGAAGATCAATGAGTAGTTGAATAATTATGTAACTATGTGAAGACTCTCTAACATTTAAGAATTTCAGATCTTAGGATATTATTCAAACAGCAAGCAAAACAAAATAAAATAAACCCTGTGCATGCACAAGAAGTAAATTTGTGCCTCTTGTGGAAGAAAGAAACATATTTTTCGCGCAATCTTTTTAGAAATAAAATTCTCAAAATTGGTGGGAAAATTGGTGCGAAAACCCGAGAAAAAACCATGTTAACCCTGAAATCGCGTACAGAAAAAATAAAAGCAAAATCCTGACGGAGCACTGAGCACACGATATGTTGTGGTGGCTGAGACCACCCCACTTGGCACACTCCTAGGCTACCAAAATATGGCCTTCGAGGGGCATCCGCATGGGGTACCCCTTTGTTTGTTCTCTCAAAAATCCTATATGCTGCACATTGCGGCAAAGACTAGTGCAATCACATAGAAGATCGAACCGGGCGCGAGAGATGGGCCGGCCCATTTCGATCATAAATCAAAGTAGCAGCCAACTGGTTTTGGGAAACTACTAGAAGGTTCCTAAGACCAATTTTTTCCTAGTTTTTTCTGTTAATTTTTTCCTCGCTTTTTGACTGCTCTAGGGAAAATTGGTACCGAAAAGATAAAATCCCGAGAAAAAATCATCTTAACCTTGAAATCGCGTACAGCAAAATGAAAAGCAAAATCATGAGGGAGCACTGAGCACACGACATGTTGTGGCGGCTGAGAGCACCCTACTTGGCACACTCTCAAGTACCAGAAAATGGCCCTCGAGGGGCATCCGCAAGGGGTACCCCTTTGTTAGTTCTCTCAGAAATCCTATATGCTGCACATTGCGGCAAAGACTGGTGCAATCACATAGAAGATCGAACCGGGCGTGAGAGATGGGCCGGCCCATTTTGACCATAAACCAAAGTAGCAGCCAACAGGTTCTGGGAAACTACTAGAAGGTTCCTAAGACAGATTTTTTTCCCTAGTTTTTTCTTTTCATATTTTCCTCTCTTTTTAACTGCTCTTACAGGTTTTCCTGTTTGTTTTTCTTTTTATTTTTATTTTTTCATATTTATGTTTATGTTCTTTTATTATTTTATTATTATTATTTCTCATATTAAAAAATCAATTTCCTTTCAGATTATTTTGGGAATTTCAGATAACGTTCAATTTTCAAAAGAAATTCCTGTTTCATTTAAAAAAATTACAAAATTGCTCTCGTTTTTTGAAGCATGTTCACATGTTTAAAAATTATTCCTTTTTCAATTTTTTTTCAAAAATTGAAAAAAAATGTTTGCATTTCGATTTTTTTTTAGAATTACAACAAATGTTCATGTACTTAAAGTTATACATTTTTTCGAAAAACTTCTTGATTTCAAATTTTATGCACAAAAGAAAAAATGTTTGTGAATTTTAAAAAATGTTTGCGCTTTTCCATTTTGCTTGGAGTTTCAAACAATGTTCCTGTTCTTTACAAGTTAATAGATACCAAAAATAATTGTGTTTCCCAATTTTCTTTAGAGTTGTGTTTAAAAATATATTTAAGTTTTCATAAAAACTCGTGTTTAAAAAAATCAAAGATTGAGAAAGTGTTCGAGCTTTCAAGAAATATTGATGATTTATCAAAAAAA
>LR738712.1:758445839-758520978 GCA_902687465.1 Secale cereale
AACATTGGCAAAAAGGAAAATTGTACGGGAATGTACCACTAGACTCAGCTTAGTGAACTCATAGGGTTCTCTATTTTACTTCTGTAGACCACATTAAAATAGTATTTTAAAAATTGAATTTATGAATTGTGACAAACACCTTACACAGCAAGAAATATTGCTTGAATACTGATTTTGTGGACGTTAAATTGCTAGCCCGTGCAAGTGCACGGGCTGACGACTAGTGATACTTTAATTTGTTTGGATTGACATTCTAAAATTAATAATGCATATGTAAGATTTATTGATTTCCTGGGATTGGTTTGACTTTTACGGAGAGAAATAAGACTATATTTTCTCGTCGAAAGAGATAACAATATTAATAGTCGTCATCGATAATAATGAACAAAAGAAAGAAAAACCAATGGCTTACATACTTCATATAAAGTTAAAATAAACAGATGATTAAGACATTGTCCACAGGTTGCTTTGCTAGTTCTAACAATAGTAAAATGGAGTGCTCTAGCTAGCTGCGTGCTAGCTAGCTCAAGCACACTTACAAATTAATCAAACGTGGGTCTAACTTATGTATTGCTGTAAAACATTTTTTTTAAAACTCAGTTTTATTTCGGAATATATAAGGGCAAGGGTTGATTTTTTTATTTTCTTTTTCTTCTTCCCACCTAAACTAGCTAGCGCATTGAATCAACGGGAAGAACACAAGAGTTACGCATAGATGGAAGAGAAGAACATGCATGGAATAACTATAGCAGTGTGAGGCCAGACCATTTGGCTAAACAACCACATCCAAATCGAACTATACCCCATAATAATGCCATGTCTGTGATTGGCCCAAAAATGCTATAGCCACCAAACAAGTTGACCTCCCTTAATCACTTTTAGAAAAAGAATCGATCTATGTATAGCTAGCACACAGCTGGCCTAAGATCACTGGTAGAAATATGCCCAAGATAGGACAGAGCATATGGAGCAGGTTGTTTTATTTCCCGAGATTACAAACGTTTCTAAGAATGGAACCGGGCAGTTTTCTTTATTTTCATTTTCCTTGCTTATTCCTACCTAAACTGGCTGGCGCTTTCATGCAAGAGAAGAACAAGGAGTGATGCATTGACTGAGGAAGAATATACTTAGAGTGACTACATGCACGTGATGCGATACCATGTGGGTAAACAACCACACCCCGATCTTATTACTTAACATCACGTCCCATAGAAATAGGTTGTGTTTGGCAGAAACAGTTAATCTGGTTATCCATTGAGTTGATCACCCTATCACTTTTATTATATCGTCAAGATTGCTGGCTAGTACAGTACTTGTCTTATTTTTGACTGGCCACCTGGATTGGCATCGTTGTATAGAAACACCCACTCTAGCTAGACAGGCAATAGCATCGTGCAGACGCTTGTTTTGTTTTAATAAGAAGGAAATGGTACGTTGTTTTATTTCCCTTTTGTTATGCCCACCTAAACTAGCTAGCGCATTGATTCAAGAGGAAGAATGTAGGGATTACGCATAGATGAAGGAGGTATAACATGCATGGAGAGTAAGTATAGCAAACCCCATAATAATGCCAAGTCTGCGTTTGGCCCAAACATTCTATAGCCACCCAACAAGTTGACCTCCCTTGAGCACTTTTAGAAAAAGAATCGATCCATGTCTAGCTAGCACACAGCTGGACTAAGATCACTGGTAGAAATAAGCCCTAGATAGGCCATAGCATATGCAGAAAGTTGTCTTATTTCCCGAGATCGCAAACTTTTTTAAGAAGGGAACCGGGCAGTTTTCTTTATTTTCATGTTTCTTGCTTATTCCTATCTAAATTGACTGGCGCATTGATGCAAGAGAAGAACAAGGAATGATGCATTGACTGAGGGAGAACATACTTAGAGTCACTACATGCACACGATATGATACCATGTGGGCCGGTAAACAACCACACCCGGATCTAATTAATTTACATCACGTCCCATAGTAATAGGCTGTGTTTGGCAGAAACAATTAATCTGGCCATCAAAATAGTTGATCACCCTATCACTTTTGTTATATCATCAAGCTAGCTGGCTAGTACAGTACTTGTTTTATTTTCGACTGGCCAGCTGGATTGGCATCACTGTATAGAAACACCCACTCTAGCTAGATAGTAGGCAATAGCATCATGCAGAAGCTTGCTTTGTTTCCCAGTATTAATTGATGTTGTTTTAAGAATATAAGGAATTGGTAGGTTGTTTTGCTTCCCTTTTCTTATGCCCGCCTAAACAAGCTACCACATTGATTTAAGCGGAAGAACGTAAGAGTTACGCATAGATGGAAGAGGAAGACCATGCATGGAGAGTAACTATGGCCAATAGTGCCAAGTCTGTGTTTGGCCCAAACATTCTATAGCCACCCAACAAGTTGACCTCCATCGACCACTTTCAGAAAAAGAATCCATCCATGCATGTTTAGCTAGCACAGCTAGCCTAAGATCGCGGGAAGAAATATGCCCTAGATAGGCCATAGCATATGCAGAAGGTTGTTTTGTTTCCGTATCGAGATTGCAAACGGTTCAAATTAAGAAGAAGTGAACCGGGCAGTTTTCTTGCTTATTATTCCTATCGAAACATAGTGTAGAATAAGGGAGCGATGCATCAATTAATTGATTGAGGATGGCCATGTATACGTAAGAGTGACTACATGCACGGGATGGGATACCATGTCCACACCCTGATCAAAATAATTAACCTCGCCCCATAGTAACACTAGTTATTTAATAGGCTGTGTACGTTTGGCAGAAACATAGTGTAGCCATCCAATAAGTTGATCGCATCATGCTAGCTGGCTACTACTAGTACAGTAGTAGTACTTGTTTTATTTTGGACTGGCCAGTTGGATTGGCACCCTCTAGCTACCTAGATAGGCCAAATATAGTGTCATGGTGCACAAGGAAATTAAGGTTGTTTTGTTTCCAAGTATTAATTGCAGTTGTTTTAAGAAGAAGGAATTGGTACAGGTTGTTTCAAGTGGCTGCCAAATTAAACAGGCCAAGAAACACGATGTCTGGCTCAGTTTTAGCAAGAAAACTACCTGGCTCTTAGCTTTCCTAATACAAGTATATTGCCTTATTATTGATTACGTATGTGACAAGAGAAGAGTGTCACACAAGAGTAAGAATGACAAGAAAATACGTAACCAAGGGAGACTGGACTGGAGTTGCTGCTGCCTGCGATCGATTATAAATACCCCTAGCTACTACGTACCCCTCCCTAGGCAGGGCAGGAGCAGGAGAAGAGTAGGACCAACCAACCAATTCAATCGGAGGTGAGGGACACAGGAGGAGCTGGAGCTAGCTGATGAAGTCGTCCGTGACCGTGATGAAGGTGGGGGTGCTGCTGCTGATGCTCCTGCTGGCTGTCAAGGCTGACCGCCTTGAGAAGGACAACTCCTTCGGGTAAGTAGTGTTTCATCCTGCCCTATGACCGTGGCTAAAGAAACTGATTTCCTTTGGTACGTTTTGAATCTTTTTTTTATTAGCTAGCTAATAACTCGGGGTTAATTTGGTTTCATTCTCAGGACGGTCGAGTGGCAGCCGAAGCAGCTGAAAAAAGTGACCTGGAACGTGAGTCGACCGGCCGCTGCGTACACGACATTCATGTGGGAGATGGATCGCCAGGTGAGGCTTACGACGACCAAATCGTCTATCTCGGGGCTTCCTGTCCTCAGCAAGTGGGACTCTACGCGAGACAACTGGATCCAAGTGACCCTCCAGGCCCAGGGGCGGCAGGGTCGCACGGAGTCCGCCCTCGCGATTAGAGCCGATAACCTCTATCTGGTGGGGTTCAGGACCCAAGCCGGACAATGGTACACCTTCAAGTACAAGGGCGATCTGATCCCAGGATCAACAGCCCTCGACTACATCGAAGACAACTACGGCAACCTAACTGGCGGTAGAAACTATCGAGCCCTCAACCAGGTTGCTTTCTTAATTCCCTCATACAAGCTCTATTATATCCTCTTAATTCATAGATGATGCAAAGCTTATGCCTACGTTTCAAAAAAAAAAGGTTGTCCTGAGCAGGGGATCTACCCAAGCTTCCGTAGAGCTTCTGGCAAGCTACGTCCATGGGTCAACCGACAAGGATCAACTGAGGACGTCACTGCTCAGGTTCGTGGTGATGGTATGTGAGGCTGCAAGATTCAAGCCTATGCGTGCCGGCGTCGCTGCAGCTTTGGCTCAGGATGTCGGAGCTACAGTCGGGAACATACCCGTGGAGCTGACCGTGAAATGGAGGTTCATTTCGTGTGCCTTGGTTGGATCGAGCAAAGGGAAGAAATGGGACCCCACAGACATGGATGTAATCAGCGAGTTCAACAGATTAGGGGACCCAGCGATTGTGAGCCGCCAGACTGCCGTTGACAACCTCTATGTCATCCTGCAGATGGAAGGCTGCAAGTACCAGCCAAGCTAGCTAGGCCCTCCCTGGCGATAGATGAGCTGATCGAGATCACGCTCCTCTAAGCTAGTAGTTCAATAATAAGAAAAAGAAAATGTTGACGATCATCCTGTGTATTGCTACTCCACTTGTTCGCGCCATGGCATAATATATATCATTTGTACTCGTATTATTAATTCCAGTTGGTTGATGTGTGGTGTACCTACTGTTTTACTATCATTTGTGGAGTACTAGAGATCCATGTCCCTGCTTCATGCAATCTAAATTATGCCCATCATGCATGTAGATTAATTAGTTAATTAATGGCTACGTTGAATGTGAATTTCCAGTTACAGTACAAGCTGTTTCACATGGCGCTAGATGTGTTAGCTGGAATGTAGTACTACTAGTAGTAGTACAATGGTGCTTGCTTTTCTTTGCTTCCACATGGGTTCAATTCGCTATCAATCAACTACTCCTGTATTATATAGTGCTAGTGTGCTACAACAGTTTGGGCAACAGTCTTTGGTAAGCATGCCAAAATCTTAAAATCAGACATTTTTTACAAGGGCAAAAAAATGGGCTGAGCATGATTAACACAGACACAAAAAAGAATCCAGTTGATCAATATTCTTTATCAAAGCATTGACTCTCTTGTTCCTTTGGTGAATTGTTTTGCGGAACCCGCTGCTGTTATCTGCTTAAAATTAATAAATTCCTTTGGCTAACAGACGGCATGTGTGAGATTTCTTCATTCGTTTCCGTACACATTAGTTGCCAAGTAGTTCGCCGCCACAACTTACTACCCTCGCTTTTGTTGTTGGTGTCGAAGAGCTCGAGGAATAGGAGGAGAAACCAATTATCTTTCTCCACGCTCCTTTCTTCTTTCCAGCCAATAGAGCCAGTGGACGCCATTGCATCCAAACTCTGGCATACTTTTCATCACACTTACCGTAAATTTGAGAAACCTTATCACAAACATTAGTAAAATAAAATAAGAAGAAGAATCTACATTTACGGCATCACTTAAGAGTGAGAGAACATTACCAAACCATTCAAATTTAGCCCTACGATCCAGAACAAATGTAAATGCATACAACACTGGAATTTTTTTTCAAATATTTCAGGTATTTTCTTTCATGGCAACAACATATAATAAGGGCATGTAGTCTTCCTTTGTCCGGCCGCTCTATAATAAGTGCATGTTGTAAAGTCTTCTTTTATTTTCGAGTGGTTTTGCATAACTTCTCATATCCCTAGTTGTAGTTTCTATCTAGGATTCTGGGATGTTTGAATTTATTAGGAAAAAGCGGGAGCCTCACCAAAACTTAATGATAAATCCTTGGAAGCAATTAAACAAAAAAAGAGCTTCTCGAGCTCTATCAGTACAACTGACTTACCTATCCGTCAAGATTGTATTGGAGGCAGGTTTGTATTGCCGCCATCTCACCCTCCTTCTTCAAGTGGCTCTTGGAATGCCTCCTCGGGTGGAAGGCCCATGTTCTGGATTCCCCGATCAGCTCCCCCTTGCATATTTTGCAGATAGCCTTCCGGCTCCTAACTCCATTCACCTCCACCATATCTTGATCCAAGGGTTCCCACACAGTCTGGCGACGAGGCCTTTTTGAACCGGTGATGGAGGACAGGCTGGCACTACTTGAATGAGATTGTGTATGGGGCATTTTCGATGGTTGCAACTCGGGGATAGGACTAAGAGAAAAACTTAGATCGAGGCTCTTGAGTATGTGAATCCTGAAATCGTCTAACTGGAGGTAGGGGACTGGTTAGAATTGGGTTCAGCCATGAGAAGAGTGGCCAATAAGATATGGGATATGGTGTGTGACCTTGGAAAATGAAGTGAGGTGGCAGGACTATTTATAGCAAAAAAACATCAATTCTCAAATCAATTTACCCCTCAAATTTGAACGTTAAACTAAAAACGTGAAATTGCAGCTGAAGGAGCCTAACAGCCCTAAAAGGCCCTACCTAGGTTGTTGACGCGTGCCATGCGTGTTTGGCACGAGACGATTAGGCAACGCTCCCAGCCCCGTGCCCCCAGGCCCCGCGTAATGCGTGTCGTCCAGCACAGAACACACGCACACACGAGCTCACGGACACTTGTGTTTTGCGTTGCGTAAAATCTTGCAACTTTTGTCTTTCTTCTTACTCCTCTTGTGTTGTTACAGAGAGATCGAGACCACCAATGGCCCGATGAAAACGCCCACGATGAACCTCATCAATCACGCCATTTCACGACCCAGTTTGTGCGGGAATGGACTAGTTGTAGAAAAAAAACAATCCTAACAAACTTATCTACTCAGCTGAAACAACTACTCACCTATTATTTCTGATAAATCTGAGAAAACGAGGGAACAAGGGTTAAGTCCACAATCACTCCCTAAGCCTCGTCCTTGCTGCGGAGCAGGTACATCCACATGAACCTGCTATGATCATCAATGAGCAGGAGGAAGTGGCGCTTGCCATCCGGAGTATGCGGCAAGATGGGGCCGCAGAGGTCACCGTGCACGAGCTCAAGCGGCTCGGTGGCGCGGTAGTTGTCCTGCTATGGGAATGATGCCCTTCGCTGCTTGCTGACCAAGCAGGCATCGCAGACCTGCTAGGAGTGGTGAATCAGGGGCAGGCCCCGGAACATGTTCTGATGGCCGGCCTCTCGAGCCTGTCGAAGTGTTGATGACCGAAGCATGCATGCCAGCGCCATGCTTCCTCGCAGGAGTGCACGGAGAGGCGAACTGGGTTGGCGAGCTACAGCTGGACGATGTAGAGGCGGTTGCGGGAGCATGGCGCTCTGGCCAGGATGCGGTGCTCCCGGTCACGCACCATCATGACTCCGGCCTCGACGTGCGTGGGGGCAGCCGCTCTCATCGAGCTTCCCGATGGAGATGATGTTGCTTCTGAGCCGCGGGATCCGCTACACGTTGGTAAGTGCACGGTGATCCTTCCTGGCCGCGGCAAACAGGACGTTGCCACGCCCTTGGATCGCCATGTACGAGCCATCCTAGAACTGACAGAGCCCCGGATGCCCTTCTCCAGCTCGGCACTGCCTCATCGCCATCATGTGATTCGACGCGTGTCCAGCTACCGGGCCATGTCCACATCCTCGGGAATGCGCTGGAGGTCCACGTGGGCTCGTGACTCGTTGAGGAAGATGAGCTCATGGGTCGTGCCAGTGCCTAGTGCATCAGCCGTCGCTGCCAGCAAGGCATCCTCAATCATCAGCAGGCCAGGGTTGTTGTCCTCCCCTGCTTGGCCTTGGGCAAGGATAACCTGGCCCTCCTTGCGCTTTTTCTTGTGGCAATCACGCGCCCAGTCGTAGGCGATACCACAATAGTGAGATTTGTCACGGTCTGCATCGCTGCCGTCACCGACCTTTCCATCACCAGCCTCCGTGCCGCGCTGGGTTCTTACCTTTTCTGCCACGACCTCACCTGCGCCCTTGTGCGCCTGACGAGTTGCTACTGCCAGAGCCATTGTTGGCTTTGCGCTTCTCATGCCCACGCCACTCCTCCAAGGTGAGCAGGAGGCGCCCACCGGCGTCGCCCACACCATCTTGGTGGAGGCATTCCTCTACCACCTTGAGGCATCCAGTGAGCTCCTCTAGTGTTAGGCTGTCGGCACAGACTAATGTCTCAATGGAGAACGCCACCTGAGCATACCTGCGGGGCACAACACGAAGGAACTTGCACACCACGCGCCCGTCTCCGACAGGGTCGCCGTGGATGGAGAGGTTGTTGATGAGCCCAGGGAGCCTCATCACGAAGTCGTCAATGTTCTCGTCGGGCTTGAAGCGGATGTCCTCGAACTCCCGGTGGAGGTCCTGGGCCTTGACCTCACGCATAGCGGCCGAGCCCATGTGCATGGTCTTCACGGCGTCCTAGGCCTGCTTTGCCGTCTCCTTGGTGGAGAGGACCGCGAGCATCTCTGGCAGCACCGCCCGGAGTATGGCCTCCAGAAAGGTGTGATCGTCGTGGTAGTCGGTGACTCCTGTTTTCACAGTGTCCCACAATCCAGAGTATGCAGGATGGCCCTCATGAGGAGCGACCAGTCGCCGTAGTTTCTCCGAGTCAATGTTGCGAATACCGTAGGCAGGGCCACCTCACGTCTCTGCACCACTGGCACGGTGACCTCATGCCCGTGGATGGTGCGGCTATTCCTAGCCCTGGGAGACCGCGACAGCATGCGCCCACGCTGCGGGCTGCGACAACGGCGTCCTGGACCAGTTGTTGTGACCCGTCCTGGACCCGTCGTTGGAGCCCTTTCATGGCACCTTGCTTCCCGCCATGACCGTCGGTTCGAACAGACTGCTCTGATGCCAATTGTCGGCACAACTCTCTCTCACACACACACGAGCTCACGGACACTTGTGTCTTGCATTGCGTACAACCTTGCAACTTTTCTCTTTCTTCTTACTCCTCTTATTATGTTACGGAGAGATCAAGACCACCAACGGCCCGAGAAAAATGCCCATGACGAACCTCATCAATCGCGCCATCCGACGTTCCAGTGCGTGCGAGCATGGACTAGTTCTAGGAAGAAAAACAATCCTAACAAACTTATCTACTCAGCTGAAACTACTACGCTATTATTTCTGCTAAGTCTAAGAAAACGAGCGCACAAGGGTTAAGTCCACATGCCTCACATGTCGGGCACACGCGGTTGACCCATGTGCTCTAGCCCGCATGCCGGCCGGGCACGACACAGTTGGTATACAAGACACGAATTCTACATGTAATCCTTCCTGTGTGTAAATTACTATTTGTAACTTTTATTTTCATGGTAGAATTTTGGCAGGGAGAAGGCTATAAATTTCAAATTCAGGTCACATTGAGTGTGCCTTTGCTGTCTTTCTTCTGTATGTTGATCTCTATATTGTCTTTTTTCCCCTCCCCTTACCTCTGATTCTTGTGGCACCGGCGGCGAGGCCTTTGGCCAAGAACATGGGCGCGCGACTGATCGGGAATCCCGAAGTGGTGGTGAGTGCCCCGACGCTGGTTGGACGGTGGTCGGCAGTGACATGTCCTAGAGAGTAATTGACAAAAAACTACCACATTTCACGTAATCGTCCCACAGAACTACCACATTTTGAAAAACGACCGAAAACTCCAGTTTAGTGCTGATTTCGTGACCAAAAACTACCAGATCCAGTTGATGACCGTTTGAAGCGTTTTAAACGTCTTTCTGACAGGCGCGGCCCACCGGTCAGGGCGGCGGCTGCGCTAACGGCTAACGGCGCTCGCCTGCCGCCCGTTAGCCGCGTGCGTCGGTCGGGCCCGGTCGGACCAGGACAAACCCTAGTCGTCTCGCTCGTCGTCCTCCCCACCGCACTCTCCCCCGAGCTCACTGTCCTATCCCTAGCCGTCTTCATTCATGGCGGCGGCGGATCCAAACTCCGGCGCCGAATCGCTTGGAGGAGCGCCCCCCGACGTGCTGGGCGGCGGGGATGCCGTCTTCGTTGAGGTTGATAACTGGCTAGGCAGCAGTAGCTTTGCGGTCGAAAATCAATCCCATCCTCAATCTCAGCCGTCCCAGACGATGATGAGGCGGCGTGCAGCAGCAGCGTTGAAGAGAAGAAGCGGAGCTCGAGGCCGGCGAAAGCTTCCTCGTCCTGCTGGCGGCGCTAGGTATGGCAACAGATATGTAATTGTTTTTCTGAAATGATTTGTTTTGTTAGGAATCACGATATATAGTTAGATTTACATTAGAAACATGTTTGAGCACAATGGTAATTGAAATGTGTTGGGAACATTAACAATTTGTTTTGCTGTGACTGAATCCAAAATGTCAGAAACTAGAAAATTTGAACGGCCAGACACTAAATATTGTGCAGACCATTTAATTATAAATTTTCTAATTTGTGGGGCAGTATTGATGACCCAAATTGGGAAATTTGGTTCCATTTCTTAGCCAGAGAATCCGTGGTTAGAGGAATTTACCAGTCAGACATATCATTTTTTACTATGGTTTCTTTTATTTCGAGTGAGGGCTATGGAGCTAATAATTATATGTATTATGTTCTTGATGTGGAGAAAGGAATAGAAGGTATGGAGCATCTTGGTTGTGAACATGATGTGCAACAGATGTTGATCCACTTTGAGAAGGAAAAGAGTGTGAACATACGACTTGTTAGGGCAGATGAGCAATGTAATGCAGATGAAAACAGACATAGTTATTTTGCTGAACATTGCATTAACACTCAACAAAGTTGCACAAAGTTGGTGGATGCAGTCGGTGACAGAAAGGATGAGCTTAAGCAAAGTAGTCTGTAGATGGAAGCTGACTTTAACCATTTTGAAGGTGACACTGATGTGTCTGAATTTCTTTCGGATGATGCGCAGTCAGGTTCAGATGACAACAATGTGCAATTACATACAGGTCCCCCCTCTGAAGAAGAAGCTGCAGAAGTAGATACATCAGTGGTCCAGATACTTAAGGCAGTCAGAAACCCTGGTCCAACCAGTAGATCCCACCAAGAGGTTGAGAAAGAGGTAAAACCAGACTGGTTTCTTGAAGCAGATGAATTTTGTTTTCCTGGTGATGTTGGCATTAGTGATGAATAAGAAGAGCCTGAAGGAGCTTTCAAACTAGCAAGTGGCAGGAAAAGAGTGTTGAAGAAGTCAAAGGATAGGGTATGGTTCAATGAGAAGCTTCCAGATCCACATGAACAGTTTTGTAAGGGATTGTGCTTCAGCACTGTTTATGAGTTTAGAGACGCACTTAGGGATTTTCACATCAGGACTCTGAGGAATTTCCAGTATCACAGAAATGCCCCTGATAGGATTATTGTTTGGTGCTCAGAGAGAGCCCATGGATGTGATTTTCATATCAGTGCATCTAAGATAGCTCATGAAAAAACTTTCTGCATCAAGAAGTGTGATATGATGCATACTTGTGGAGCATGCGCAGAGACCACAAAGGTTACTACAAAGTGGTTGTCCAAATCAGTACAAATAGCAATGAGAGAAGACATTAGATCTCCTGTGGATGCATTAATAAAGAAGACTAAGACTAAATTCTCAGTTGATGTTTCAAGAAGTGTTGCCTATAGGGCAAGGAGGAAGGCTGTTGGTGTGGTGCAGGGTGACCACAAGCAGCAGTACTTCAGGCTGAGGGATTATCTTCAAGCTGTTCTTGATACAAACCCTGGAAGCAGGTGTATTGTAACAACATTTATTGACCCAGAAAACCCTGCACCCACTCCTAGATTCAAGTACATGTTCTACTGTTTGGCAGCTTCAAAGGAAGGTTTTCTTAATGGTTGTAGACCATTTATAGGTAAATATTTGTTGCTTGTGTTGTACATATTTGTGTGTCAATTTTCTTCTGTAGCTAATGTGTGACTCCATCCAGGACTTGATGGATGTTTCATCAAGTTAACCACTGGACAACAAATTCTTGCTGCCACAGGAAGGGATGGCAACAACAACATCTACCCTATAGCTTTTGGTGTGGTTGACAAGGAAGATGGAGACAGTTGGACTTGGTTTTTAACTCAGTTGAGATGCTGCATTGGCAGTGGCAACAAATTTGGAACATACACAATAATATCTGACAGGCAAAAGGTTAGAAACTAAATCATTGATCATAGTTGCTATAGTAATTCACTGAATTATGTGAGTGTGTTCATATGTAGATCTATTTTGTGAATGTACAGGGTTTACTTAAGGCAATAAATGAAGTGTTCCCTGATTCACCTCAAAGATTCTGTCTTAGGCACATATATGCCAACTTCCAATCAGCTGGTTACAGAAGCAAAGAACTGAAGAAGTGTGTTGATAAGGCTAGCTACTCTTATACTAGACATGGGCATGAATTAGGGATGGCAGAGCTGAAAGCACAGTGTGAGGATGCTTGGAAATGGCTTAAAAATATAGAAGTCTCTGCTTGGGCTAGGTATGCTATGGACCATACTTGCAAAACAGATCTAGTTGTGAACAACCTTAGTGAAGTCTTCAACAAGATGATACTTGATGTTAGATCCAAACCAATAAGGACAATGTTTGAAGGGATCAGGACAAAGCAGATGATCAAGAGGCAACAGACTAGGGAGAAGTTACATACTTCCAGGTGGACAATCACACCAAATTACTCAGAGATACTAGAGGAGAATAAAAAATATGCCAAGTACTGCCAGGCTGACAGAGCTGGTGAAACAATTTGGCAAGTAACAAGCAAAGAAAAGCAATATTGTGTGGACATGGCAACCTCCACATGTGACTGCAAGAGATGGAACATGACAGGTGTACCTTGCAGTCATGGCATATCTGCAATGACAAAGCAAAAGTTGCATCCTGAGGACTATGTGTCTGAATTCTTCAAGAAGCCATTGTACATGGAGACATACAAAGCAATTATTTACCCTGTCCCTGGTCCAGATTGTTGGCCTGATACAAACACTCAAGACATTCATCCTCCTGTGTTTAAAGAAAAGGCAGGCAAAAAGCAGACATCAAGGAGGAAGGGAGAGTTTGAGGTTCCAGCTCCAAGAGACACAAGTAGGATGGGCACTATCACATGTGGAAGCTGTGGTTTGGAAGGGCACAGGTATACAACATGCAACAAGACTCTGAAGCCTAGACTTCAGATGAGGAAAAATAAACACCAGGTAATTACCAAGCTTGGAAAAAATCTCAGACACTTTTGACTGAGTACACTTTTAAAAGTTATGTTTGACATGCAGGAAAACAGGGCAATTTACTCTGATATACCTACTGCAATAACCACATCAGTCCCTGTTGCAAGAGGTAGAAGAGGAGCACAAGCTTCATGTAGGCCTACTGCATCTCCACCAGGTCCTTCTACTTCTGCACCAGGACCTACACCAAGAGCTAAAAGAGGTAGGACTGCAGGTGGAGGGAGGACTCATGGATTTACTGCACCAAGAGCTGCAACCACTTCAGATATTCAAGTTGGGACCAAGAGGAAGAGGATCCCAAGCTCAAAATTGGCAGGCTACTTCTACTGTAGTGGTAACTACTGAAACCTGTCAGCATTGTCGCTAGTTTTGTGTGCACTTTCTTAATTTGTTGTGCACTTTTCTGAACTTGTTGTGCACTTTCCTGAACTTGTTGTGCACTTTTCTGAACCTGTTGTGCACTAGCTGAACCTGTTATGCGTTTTGTTCACATAACTGTGGAAATGGGCCTCAGACTGGGCTCTCATATTGGACCACGGTCCACAAACCTGCCTAGGTGTCTATAAAAGGACCCTAACCTGTCCTTTCCCATATCACTAAAACCCTAGCCGCCAGCATCACTACAACCCTAGCCTAGCCACAAAGATGGATCCAAGCTTAGGAGAGGTTGTCGACGACCGGGAAGAAAATTCTAGAACAGCAAGAAGGGCCGCGAGAGCAGAAAGGAGGGGTCGTAGGCCCCAGGGACGTGAGCAACGTCAGAGGCTGGCGGCCACGATTATGGCAGCCCGCAACTCCCTCGACGTGATGCAGTTCAAGGAAGTGTTCCCAGATGGAACAATCATCACTGATGATTTGATCATCTGGTGGGCTAGAGATAGGGCAGCCTTACATCGCTACCAGGTCACAAGGGCTAGGTGGAGTAGAATCCTTGATTCTGCGTCTTGAAACAGTTTGAGGTTCAATTCTTCAATGTTATCTGAATTCTAGAAGTCTCTGGTTCTATGTATGTGATGATGTGTCTGAAATGTCTTTGAATGTATGCAAACTTGTCTGCATGGATTTGCTGAATTTTCTGAATTAGCGCTCTGAATGTATGCGTGGATTCTCTGAATTTGCTGAATTAGTGCTCTGAATGTATGTGTGGTGTGTCTGAATTTTCTGAATTTGTGCTCTGAATGTATGTGTGGTTTCTCTGTCAACTACTGCACAACTTTCACCTAACATTACTTAACCAGCACAAGTTTCACCACACAATAACTACTACACAACTACCACCCTGTCAACTACTGCTGTGCAACTTTTACTTCTCCACTGCCTCACTCCACCTCTCTTTAACTCCTCTTTCGTCAGCTACTCTACTCACATCACTCTCACTCACCACAACTTCACCTCGCTCAACACCACTGCACTCACCACTTCCCATTCCAACCATGGCTGCTTCTTCCTCTTCTTCGGACCCATGGCTCAACCCATTCCCAACTGGCAAGGGATGGGTTGCCATGCTTTATGGTTCAGCGCGCGGCGACCAAGACCTCTTCGTGGACTACATGAAGGTCGCCACGAGGTACACCAGCGTTCAAGGGCTACTGGATGGAGCAGACGAAGTGAAGTAGAAGGCGACGAGTGAGGAGAAGCAACGCATGGACCAGCAGTATGGAAACCGAGGTAAGGGGATACTGCCCATAGATATACTGCTATAGGCAATGAAAGAGGCGGGCTCCGCCGATGCTGGGCAGAGGCAGCGATGGGCAGAGCACCAATACGTTGCTCCAGCACAATCTGCGGCTGAAGCAAACGCAAACAAGCACCAAGACGAGGACGACGACCTCCAGATCATCGCACCACCAGCACTGCAGGCTCGCCGCCGCCCTCCTCCTATCATCTTCATCGATGAAGACGAAGATGAAAAAGAACAGGAGGTGCAGATGTTGCCAAATCATCCTACCGAAGTGAAGCAGGAGGTACGACGCTCAGGCCGCTTAGCAAGGCAGTCGCCTAACTGAAACCGAATGTGAAACTATTCTGTTTCAGTTTCGCATTCAGTTTCGTCAGTCTTATTCAATGTTGGCTAGTTTCAGTTATCCTCAAACTATTTGGTGCTATCTATCTATGTAATGCTATCTATGTTGCATCCTCAGACAATTTGTGTTATCTATGCTACATCCTATGTAATGCAAGTTTCAGTTTCATTTTCAGCTTCAGTTTCAGTGTTGTTTGGTGTTACCGAATTCAAGTCTAAGTATTAGCAACAACTAGCTAGCAGTAACAAATTGCAGGTAGGAGATATAACAACATCTGGATAATATGGTTCATGGGGCATTACAAATATGATTATCTTAGAGCATTACAGATCAGGGCCATTACATCACCCAATAACACAACCAAAATGATCTGAAACCATAGGCAGTTAATAGGGAGTTCATATTAATACTAAGATGCATATCTGCATCAGATTCTAGTACTAGGCCAGTTATATATATAGGCCTCATATTCTCTTACCAACCATAGGTAACACTTCACTCCTCCATGACAACTTCTTTGATCTTGTCTAGCTTTTCTTTGCACCCATGACCAGCCTTCAAGAGCTCAGCAATGATATGCTCCAGCTTCTTCTTCTCTTCTTTAAGGAGGTCTCTCTCCACTTGTATCTCCTTCATGGCTTTCCTGGTGTTTTGAATGATATCAGCTTGACTCTGCAGGATGCACCTCTGTTCTTTCTTGAGCTTAAGCTTCTCCATTTGAAGCTCAATCTTTGTCTGCTCCTCAAGCTGATCTTTCTTCTTCTTAAGTTCATTGATTGCCTGGCTTGTGTAATCCATGTCATGGGATTTCTGCCCATCCTGGTAATCAAACAGCTTGGATACATCATCCACAAGCTGAGTGTACTGATTGCCAAGAGAATACAGCTCCTTCTTCAGTTTCTCAACCTCTATCTCATGAGCCTCTTTATCTTGTACTCTACCAAGGTTCTCCTCATGATACATATCCCAGAGCTTGGTTAAGCACCTTTGCAAAATTACAGGCCAAGGGGCATCTACCCACTCTAAAACACCACAGTTCACACCAGCCTAAAAATTCAGGTAAATTTTCAGAAAAACATAAAATGAATCAATCACAGCCATGACAACTTGGTTCATTACCTCAGTTGCACATCCTATGAATCTCCTGCCAGTGTCAGTGCCTTCAAATGCCACAAATTTACCTGCCGTCTGCCTGTGCAGGATGCACCTACGGTCAGATTCAGTCACAAGACCTGAAAAGCTTGGATCTATCACAGTATCTGGAGTTTGCTGCAGCAGGAAACACATATATATCAACTACAGCTCACATATATGAACTTAAATGGAGAAATCCTAATCCTTCTTCAAACCCTAACCCTAACCCTAGCAGATGAGAGGAGAGACTGGGCTGACTTACGAAATACTCCATCTGCATGCTACTGAACTCGCTCATGTACTCGTCATCGTCAGAGCTCTCGTTGCTGTTGGGCCACGACGGCATGGTCGCGGCGTCGCCGGAGTGCGAGAAGAAGAAGAGAAGCAGTGGAGAGCAGAGGAGCAGAGTGAGTGAGCTCGGGGGAGAGTGCGGTGGGGAGGACGACGGGCGAGCCGGTCGGCCGAGTTTGTCCTGGTCCGACCGGGCCCGACCGACGCGCAAGGCTAACGGGCGGCAGGCGAGCGCCGTTAGCCGTTAGCGCAGCCGCCGCCCTGACCGGTGGGCCGCGCCTGTCAGTAAGACGTTTAAAACGCTTCAAACGGTCATCAACTGGATCTGGTAGTTTTGGGTCACGAAATCAGCACTAAACTGGAGTTTTCGGTCATTTTTCAAAATGTGGTAGTTCTGTGGGACGAATACGTGAAATGTGGTAGTTTTTTGTCAATTACTCTGTCCTAGAGGTGGAGCCATCCATCTTGTCTTGTCTTCTGTCCATCGAGAACTGTGGCTTAATTGGTGGTTATTAATATGACAACATGTATGGCGACGATGCTAATGCATTGGTGACTAGCTGCTTAACTGATGGACGTTGGCGGCTAATGTATTGGTGAGTATATGTATCGCTTCTGATAGAAATTGATGTTGCCTCCTTCAGAGAACCAAAATCTGCATTTCTGTGAGGCTGCGTCGTTGCATTCATCAGGGTGCATCTTTGTTGTCTTTTTTCCCATCATACCTGATGACGTTCACCATGGATATATGATACAGCCTACCTATTCAGGCCCTGATGTAAAACAAAGTTGTATATTAATTAGAAGAGGCATCTTAGGTCTCAAGGTGCAGAATGAGCACGTTCGTAATACTAACATATACGTATTTTCTTTTGAACATTTGCATTTTCAACTGCCATCAATGAACTGATGATGCAAGTGCAACAGGTAATACTTCTGTAATTTTACTTCACCTTCACTGAATTATTCAAAACTTTGTATTGACATTTTTTTTAATAAATGTACACTACTGATTCTTATCATATCAACAATTGCAGATAGTCTTATGAAGCTGAAAAACATGATACCTAAGACTTGAAACTGCATTTATGGGAAAGCCATTGTATGAAGATACCTAAACTACGGTTAGATACTGATCATGGATCAGATACTGAATTTTCTTGTTATTTTCCACCACTTAACCATGGCCCGTCGAGGTAACACAGCTCGGACCCGCAAGACGCTCGCCGGTATAGGTGGAAGAGACCCACCTAGCGTCAGCCCACCCTGTCCTAGGTTTTCGGTGTGTGTGCGATAGTGTAGTTATTGTGCTGCTGCACAATTGATTGGTTGTCGACTGTTTGATATGCCTGTCCGTTGGCGGCCGACAGGTAAGACGTGCTCGGGCAGTTCACCATGGTGAGGATGAAGCTCTTCAGCATCGTTGAGGACACCAAGAAGGTAAACAAGGGGTTCACGTGGTGTACCCCATGAAACAAGGGGAGCGCCTCAACGCCACATGTACGCAAAGTCGCGAACTCCTCTGATTTTTTTTTCTTCCAATTTTACATATGTACCATGATATATCTTTTCCCTAATCTATCCCTAATTTATAACTACTAGTCGTCAACCCGTGCTACTGCACGGGCTAGTGATTCTAAATCAATTTTGTCCTATATTATACTAATGGTTGATAAAAAATAATTTTGTGTTTTCATACTATCATAGAAGCATAAATTTAGTTTTGTCGATCGGTTTGGGGAGATATGGATCCATGAAATAATATTGCTACTTGCTTAAGATTTTAGTGCGTGAGTAAGATCGCAATATATTTTACCATTATAAGCTGCATGGGGTAGGTATGACAAACATCATAAACCCCATATCAAAGTATTAGATAAAATAAAAAGGAATATCACTTACATAAGTCAATCTTTATACATTTGAAAATTTGGAACTTTTCCTCAAAAAATTACTCCCTCCGTTTCAGTTTATAAGGCGTGTGCGTACCCCTAGGTTGCCAATTTGATCACCTTAATATAAACTATATAACACAAAAATTATACCGTTTGAAAATAGAACATCTGAAGTTTATAATGGTATATTTTTTGTAATATATGACTTCTATTAGGTTGGTTAAAATGACGACCTAGGGGTACGCGCACGCCTTATAAACTGAAAGAGAGGGAGTAGTTAGATTAATTTGTCGATAGGGAACCTTTTTTCGATAAAGGGCGCTTTTATTATCTCAAAATGTAGCATCAAAGTGATACAAAGCATTAAGAGTGTCACCCAGCCTCTGCATAACTAGGATGCACACAGCCAAACACCAGTAGTCTGATAAACTGAAAGATAAACGGTCGACAATTCAGCAACAGTAGAGTCCATAGACCGACACTATGCCTATGTCGAAACAGATGGTGGACCGATCCGGAGATTATTCTGCCACCCATGTTGGGTAAAAACCTCCGTAGCCACCTGCTCCAACAGCGTACACACCGCCTTGAACAACGGTTGATACTCCGCTCGTTGTAGCGTACACCACATACGAAGCGAGTGCGTACAGCGGAAAATAACCTGCAAAGGAGAAGCATTTTTGTCATTAAAAACAACATCATTTCTACAGAGCCAAAGCGACCATAGTAAGGCATACGCTCCCATCCTAATTAGCGTTTTGTACCTATTTGAAATACCGTCCAGCCAATGACCAAAAATATTGGCAACACTTGTGGGTGGTTTCAAATTTGACGCTATTTGGATGACTGACCACGTAGAACGCGCAAACTTACAATGAAAAAGAGGTGTTTAATTGTCTCATCATGAATACAAAAACAACACTTCTTACTTCCCGACCAGTTGCGTCGTGCGAGGTTGTCTTTTGTTAGCACAACTCCCCTACGGAGATACCACATGAATATTTTGATTTTAAGTGGTATCTTCGCTTTCCAATTTTTTTTGTTATTACTCGCCGGTACCTCAGAATGCATGAGTGCACGATACATAGAGGCTACCCTGAAAGACCCCGATGTAGTAAGGTTCTAGCGAAACACATCACGACCATGTGTCAGGTTAATCGAATCCAGACGGGACAAGAGATTATTCCATGACATAAGTCTGGTGCCAATCAAATCCCGTCTGAACGAAATATTTGGCGGGGATGAGCTGAGCACTTGCGCAATAGTAGTATTCTTATCGCGTGGAATGTTATATAAGGCTGGGTATTGTTCTCGGAGACTAGCAGTGCCTAGCCAGATGTCTTCCCAAAAACGAATCTCTGACCCGTCCTTTATCGCGAAAGACCCAAAGTGAAAGAGATGTTTCTTTGCCGCCATTAGGCCGGCCCAAAAGTGTGAGTCTCCAGGTTTCCAAAACACCTGAGACACCGCCTTTTGGCCTATATACTTATTAGGCAACATGATTTGCCAAACACCATCCTCAATAAGAAGTTTGAACAACCATTTACTAAGTAGGGCCTCATTCTTGATCTGAAGGTCATGAATACCGAGGCCACCCTGGTCTTTCGGCCTACAAACCACGCTCCATTTGGCCAGCCTATATTTTTTCTTTTCACCATCTCCTTGCCAAAAGAACCGGGACCTAAAATAGTCCAATCTTTGCAAGACCCCTTTTGGGAGCTGGAGGAACGAAAGCATATAGAGAAACATATTTGTGAGGACAGAGTTTATTAAAACCAATCGTCCTCCAACTGAGAGCAACTTGCCTTTCCAACTGCTCAAGCGTTTCTCTAGCCGCTCCTCTACATGCTTCCACTCCGCAATGGTGAGACGCCGAAAATGAATTGGTATTCCCAGATATTTAATTGGGAATTGTCCATGTGCACAACCAAAAAGGTCATTATAATCGGCCGCTGCCTCAACGGCTTCTCCAATGCAGAACAATTCACTTTTATGGAAATTAATCTTAAGACCCAACATTTGTTCAAACGCTGACAACAGAAGTTTCAAGTTTCTAGCCTTGTCTAGGTCATGTTCCATAAAGAGAATTGTGTCATCGGCAAATGTAAAAGATATCACCAAAGAAGGAAGTATTTCCATCACCTCGTACTCGTACAATAATAATTGAATTCTTGCCAACTCGTCGACTGCTCAATATTGGACAACTGATCTTTTCATCTAAACATATGTAACCTTGAATAATCCATTTGTGCACTTACATTCAGTACATGGTTTAATGGTGGATTTATAGAGTAAACATCGTATCAATCATATTACCAATGCACAAATGCTATCCATGCGTAACTTCTCATGGATATCAACTTGCTTAGAATCTGAACTACAGCTAATTTTACAGTATCGAGCAACATAATCATGTGAAAATTGGGAAATAATGTTCCTAAAAGGCTGAGTGATCTCACCTATTCCAGAATTTAAACATGGATCCGACGGGAATGAAAAGAACACGTTTCTTACTTAGATCAGAAAAACTTACTTCAGATCGGAGTACACGATTCCGACCAAGGTTAAGGACCATGGCTGCGCAAACCTAACCATCGGCTATGTGCTATGGAGCCGTGGAGCCTCAAAATCTTCTATGTGATGCGTCAGAGAGGCCATGGGGATGCACATGCAGTGGCTGCACCGTTCATGCACTGGCTGAGTCAACTGGATGCATGTCAGCAAAGGAGACCGTGCCGACGCTCAGAACTTTGTCGGGAGAGACAGGGAGAGGGATCAAGGGGAGGCGCTCAAAACTTTTCCCCGAGAGACACGAACAGGGACCAATTGCCTCGTATACAATCTGATCGGAGAGGCTCATATTTTCATGTTTTTTATTTCTAATTCAAGCGATACAGAGAGGGTCAAAGGGTAGGATGCCTTGTGTACGTCAAATCTAGGAGAGAGTCTGATTCTTTTCTTTTTTTTGTTCAAAGTAAGAGAGAGTCCTAGTGAACTACGATTGGGAAAGGAGTGCCTCACATTTATTTTTCAAGGGAAACGGCGAGTCTCTTAGTGGAGGAGGACTCATGTAGATTGAATAGGAGAGTACGCATCATGCTTTTTATCCAACGGCTGCTCATGCATTATATATTAAATGAACAGTCAATTTTCTTTAGTTTCACGGTTTAACGTGGTGTCTCGTATGGTGCCTCCAATTAGTAAATACTAGTCGTCGACCTGTGCATTCGCACGGGCTAGTCAATACTTCTTATGCATTTATTTTGTCATAAATAATATCTGTCATGAAAGGAAATAAGTGAAACATCCATCCATCCACTTGAACCTGAAGCACATGCAGGGTGTCTCCGATATTTTTTAATTACTTCAGTTCTAAGTGACAAAATATGATTCGAAGAAGGCCATCTAACTCTTTGGCTTTTATTTATTTTTGTTTCTAGTAACCTTGCGTCTCTGTATATTCAATATGTGCCTGACCAAATAATTATAATTTCCTTTTGCTATGTTTATGTTTTTCCAGTGTCAGAATCATTAAATCCTTTACAAATTTGAAGGAAGTGAATATAGAGACCGAAATGAGAAAAGATTAATTGGAAATCATTGATTTGAGGCTCTTATAAACTACCTGTAGAAATATATATATGAGAATGATATCCCTACATACTAATTTGGTCGATCCATGCCACCGTTTCAGATTGGACCATAGAAGCATGACATATGATATTCATGCATTTCTAAGTATATAATAACAGTGTCAGATAAATTAAGTGGATAAGCTTAATCATGTTGAAAGATTGCTTTATACTCCAAGTGATACACGCTTCACGTAATGTATTTAAGCTCAAACATGAAATTTCACCCGTGCTTTGACAATATTATGATATTAACCAATTTTTTCATCTGTATATGTACTAATTGGATCTCCTCCAACCCTAATTTATCTGGTAACATGAGTTATACTCCAAAAAAATTGATTGTACTTTTCATCGCAAAAATACTCTATTTCTCCTTTTATTAATAGTGCGATTTAAAACTTCCTGTGGTTTCCAACTCCCCTATCTACTAATCAGTCACATTGATATATGATGATATTTGGTGGAAACCTGAATGGCTCATTTCAGCTCAGCTAAAAAATACAGAAAAAGTGTTCTCTTTGAGTTCCATAAAAACTGTACATTTATATGTGTACTTCCTAACTTTAAGCTTTATTTGAATTATTTTGTATATTACACTGAAAGATTAATAAAATATTTTTTGAGCCTAAATATATACGTAATATACATTTACGTCTAGGAAAATCAGGATATTCGAAAAAATTAGAGGGATTTGATTTGTTTTTGGAATTTTTGCCTATTTGAAGCTTGGGATAACCGCACAATTATCTTCGAAAGGAACTATCAAAGAGAAAGATCTGACAGAAAATCTTGCCGTCGTTTAAGAAAATAGCTGTCCATGGCACTATGTGTAAAATATATAGACATGAGTCATGCATGTAAAATGTAATTAGTTTCATCCATAAACAGCTATAGAGATAAAACTGTACAGCTACTAAAAATCAGCGAGTACCTTTCTTGACTATGAACCTCATATAATATTATCTCTGGACGAAAGGATGTTGTTGCTACTATTATTCTCCAGCAATAGGGCATCAACCCTAGCAGCTGTCCACCAAAAAGTATGGCTTGTCTCTGACTGCCATATGTTCTCATGCAGTCCTGTCAAAGTGCAACTATGCATCTTGCAGTGCGCTAGGCGCTAGCACATGAAGACCACAGGTCCTCATGTACACAGAGCAATGTTCATCGTTCCCCATACAATACTAACAGATGATCAGGGGCAATAAATAATCAATAAAGTTTTTGAAGCACTCGATTTCTTTTCATGTACAGTCCACTCAATGGCAAATTATGTACAGATAACTACATATAAAATATAATTAAACAAACCTCCAATATCTTTAAGGAAGCAACTCTGAACCCCCAACTCAAATCTGAGTACTTCAGTTATTCTTCCCGAGCTCCTTAAGGAAGACGCTAGTGTATTCTGAAATCTGAATCCCGCTATGCTAATACATAGGGTCTGCTTGCTAATTAATAACAATCTGCACTACTTCATACTATTCATACTTGTCCATAAGAAAATAAAGCAGACAAAGCCCAAGCGTGCTGGTATCGGTTTTAATTTGCATGATAGAGAATTAACATATAAAATTCATACGACATGATATACCTGTCAATTTTCAAACCTGACTTACGTTGAAGCATCTCACAATCTTGCTTGCACCTGGGCCGCGACACCACACCGCTCATAGTTTCAGGGCCAGGAGCGGGAAGGGAGTTGTACAGAGAAAAAAGATAGATGCCTTTAGCAAAGAGGTTGATCGATTCCAGCTAGATGTGATAGCGTCGTATGTAAGTACAGATTACAGATGGATTTGTTCCTCTCGCTGATGCTGCCTGTATTGTGTAGGTCAAACCTAATTGATAAAACCAATTAATTCATTGTACTATTCATCTCGGCAGTTAAGACAGGCTAGGCCGCTAGGTAGATTTAGCCATGACCTCCGTGAAGTCGCTACTACCGATTTTGCTGAGGAAGACATACTGACATATTTATTGATCTTGAAGAGCGCCATTAGGATAATCACCATCAGCATAATCAATTTTCCATCATAATCGATTTCCATCAGCACAGCGACCTACAACAGCATATGCCCAACGCAAGTTCTTCCTCCCCCCTCCAATCTGCCCCGACCTCCTTCGTCGATCTTCCTATGCACCTGCGGTGAGGAGCAAGAGCAAGAGCAACAACATCGCTACCCAATCCTCTCTGCAACCTCGTCTTTCTCTGATATCCTCTGCCCCATATCTTCTCCATTGAACCTCCTCAGCCGGGGAGAAGCAGGAACACACCTTACTATTCTCCGATCTATCACTGGAGGAGTACAACCACGTGAGGAGCAGCCAGCCAGCGGCTGCGTCTTGCCTCCGCAACACCATGGTCCTTATCATGATCATGCCACTGTCCTTCTCCACCTCCTCTAGATGTCAATCGAGTTTCCTGTTCATGTGCCTCGCATAGGGAGAAATATATTGCGTGAGGATTATTTGTACGTGGGGATTCTTTGGGGAAGGATCGATTAGATTGTTTTTTTTACAGGTACCCTAGATTGGTTTTTATAGCTGCGCTATATATGTTGGTTTTTTCTTGGATTGCAAGGATTACATCGGTGGATCTACACCGTTATAACTCGGTCCCATTAGATTAACGGCTGGTAATTTCTAATTAACGTGAGAATTTTTAGGGAGTCTCTAATTAGTATAGGTATAGATAGATTGTCCCTCTAAAAGGACATGAATGTTCCAACAAAGGGCCGCGACTAAAGGTAGTTATGTGCTTTCGGTATGGCGATTTGGTCTCAATATATTGGATTTAGGCATATAGTTGAAATTTCATCAAACATAAGCACAAGGTTGATAGAAGGAACGATTTGATTTTATCGGTACAGTTATGTATTTGAAAAAATTATTGGGATGTACTCTTTATATTAACACTACAATCAATGTAGTTATATGTACAGATAATTATTATTTTCTCACATGAGTTGAGGCACCATTTTATTTGGAAATACTTTCATAATTTCTTTTTTTTTATAAACTGTATGATTTGCAGATAGAAAGGCGCATAGGAGATGTGAGAAAAGCGGTCCAAAAACCAAAAGAACTTATCATACCTCGCATTACAGATTTACAATTTGTACTATATATTTTACTGTAAAATCAAATTGACAAGAATACCATGCTGGCTAGAATTTGTGGCCCTTACTGCTTCAACACGAGAAACGGTTGCTAAATTTTGTAGGCCAGAATTTGCAGCAGAAACTATCATACGTGCTTGCCGATCATTAGACCGTCTTTGAAAAATCTAACGACTAGAAATATAATGGCTCCGCTAATACCATTAGCAACATTTTAGTTCATGGTGTTTTTATTGTCTTCCTCAAATCCGGTTGCCATCAGAATGGCTTTGTTTGTGATATTTGCTATAATTTCTCGCTACTTGTCGGTATTGTGTGCTGGATGTGACAATGTCATCAATATAATCATCATAAATAGGTGGCATGCTTTCATCATAATAAAGTTTCTCATCAAAACTTGGGGGACTAAAAATATCATCTTCATCAAACATGACATCCCCAAGCTTCTAGCTTTGCATATGATTAGCATGATGGATATTCAAAGAGTTCATACTAACAACATTGCAATCATGCTCATCATTTAAATATGTTGTGCCAAAAATTTTATTGACTTCTTCTTCTAACAATTGAGCACAATTTTCCTATCCATCATTTTCAGAAAATATATTATAAAGATGATCAATAATATGATGCAACCTCAATTCCATTTTTTATAGTTTTCTTTTACAATACCAAACTAGTGATAAAACAAGAAACTAAAAAAAATTGATTGCAAGAAACCAAAAGAACATATATCAAGTGGATCAACGCGATACCCCATTGTCACCACGAGTATTCAATTGCAAAACATATATCAGGTGCTCTCAAATCCATAAAAGTATTCAATCCAAAGAAATCTCAAAGGGAAAACTAAAATCATCACAACAAGAGAGGGGAAAACACCATATGATCCAACTATATTAACAAAGCCCGCGATACATCAAGATTGTGCATCTCAAGAACACGAGAGAGAGAGAGAGAGAGAGAGAGAGAGAGAGAGAGAGAGAGAGATTAAACACTTAACTACTGGTACAAACCCTCAGCCCCGAGGGTGGTCTACTCCCTCCTCGTCATGGTGGCCGCCGGGATGATGAAGATGGCCACCGGTGATGATTTCCCCCTCCGGCAGAGTACCGGAAAGGGTCTAGATTGGTTTTCGGTGGCTACAGAGGCTTGCGGCGGAGGAACTTCTAATCTAGGTCTATTTCTGATGGTTTCTCTATTTATAGGAATTTTTGGCATCGGTCTCACGTCCGGATGGGCCTCGAGGTGAGCACAACCCACCGGGGCACGGGCAAGGGCCCAGGCGTGCCCTGATGTCTTGTGCCTACTCCTTCACTTTCTGGTCCTTCCACAAAGCTTCGGGGGCCTCTTTTGTTCCAAAAAATTCGTCAAAAAGTTTCAGCTCATTTGCAGAACTTTTATTTTTGCACAAAAAACAACACCACGGTAGTTCTGCTGAAAACAACGTCAATCCGGGTTAGTTCCATGCAAATCATACCAAAGCCATATGAAATTGTTATAAACATGGCATGAACACATCATAAATTATAGATATGTTGGAGACGTATCATTGGGCCATAGGGGAGAAGAGGAGGCATGCCAAGGGGAGGTGGCGCCCCCCCCCCCCATGGAGTCCGAAATGAACTAGGGGAAGGGGCGGCGCCCCCCTTGCCCTTTCCTACTCCCTCTCTGTTTCCTTCTTTCCTACTCCGAAAAGGAAAGGTGAATCCTAATAGGACTTGGGAGTCCTTGTAGGACTCCCCACACTTGGCGCGCCCCTAGGGTGTCGGCCTCCTCCTCCCCTCCTTTATATATGTGGGCAGGGGGCACCCCAAAGGCCCAACAGACAATCTCTTAGCCGTGTGCGGTGCCCCCCTCCATAGTTTACTCCTCCGGTCATAGCGTCGTAGTTCTTAGGCGAAGCCCTGCCCTTATCACATCACCAAAACTGTCGCCACGCCGTCGTGCTGACGGAACTCTCCCTCGACCCTCTACTGGATCAAGAGATCGAGGGTCGTCATCGAGCTGAACATGTGCTGAACACGGAGGTGCCGTACGATCGGTACTTGGATCGGTTGGATCATGAAGACATTCGACTACATCAACCGCGTTAATACAATGCTTTCGCTTTCGGTCTACGAGGGTACGTAGACACACTCTTCCCGTGTCGTTGCTATGCATTTCCTAGATAGATCTTACGTGATCGTAGGAAAATCTTTGAAATTGCATGCTACGTTCTCAACACTTGGAGATGGTGAGGTAGAACCAGCGGATGATGATGGCGTCGAGGATCATCCACTCCTCGTCATGAATCATGAGGCTCGAGTCCACGGTGCCGTCGACGTGGCCGTGGGGCGGGTACTCGCGAAACACCAAGGAGAAGTACCGCTTCCAAGCGGAGTAGGACGCAGTGGATTGATCAAGCACCACCGGAACGCGCTCATGGATGTTAAAATCGTGGACAAGGGTGACATCGGGACCGACGAAGGGGTTGGAGACGGTGGTGGACGAGAAGCCCATGGCGCAACGAGAGGAGAGGGGCGCGGCGCGAGTGGAGTAGCTAGGGTTCGTCGCGGGTACTGCACAGGTGCGATCGTTATCATTCCTGTCCATTGGCTTCGAGATGGCCAGCCCACCACGTAGGTATAACAAGTGTATTTCCTCATTTTCCAAAGATGATGGCCCACATCTGACATGTCACAGAGGCCACACCGTTTGTTTAGCAGACTATCGGCTCGGGTGTTCTACGACAACGACAACATGAGCCGTCTACAGACATATTCTATCCTTGACGCCGGAAGTCCATTCAGACCTATTTATTACATCCACATAATTGCATTTGAGGATAGATAAAAATAAATAATAGAAATCTGTATCCATCAGGAACCAGTTCCTCACATAATTGTCAAATCCAGATTGTTGTCTATATGTATACATGTATATTGTGATTTGGGCCCGCCTCCTAGTTCATCTGTATAGTTGTGGTTATGGCCCCTTCTATACTCATATATACGTGTCTGATGCACCGATCAATGCATTGTGTTGTAACAACCTATTCTTTCCCTTCTACATGGTATATATCGCAGCAAGATCATAGCCCTAGCCGCCGCCGCCGCTGCACCCTCTGGCCGCCGCCACCCGCCGCCGCCGCCGCTGGTTGCCGCCACCTTCCCGCCACCAGCCGCCACCGCAACCTCCTTAGCCGTCGCTGCCGGTCGTTGCCGCGCCCTCCGCTTCCGCACCTCCCTCCCCACCCCACGCCGCTCTTCCCTCGCCACCTCGCGCCACCCCTACCAGCCGCGCCACCCGGCTGTGCTCGTGCACGGAACAGCACGTTCGCATTTACCTAGTCAAGTTCTATGTATCTAATAATATTGCACTGTCGATGCTCCGAATTTGATGAATTGTTTCTCTTGTCAAGTCAGCACCTTCACCGACCTGCCAAATGGAGGAGAGTTTAAAAAATATATCTCCAACTGAAAGGCAACAACACTGAATACATGAAAGAAGTTCACAATAAATACATTCTTATAATAGAACGTGAACAGGCAGATTAAACCTATCCACTGATACGGGATAAACTAACATCTTGTACCATCTACAATGTTTTGGATTCAAATCGCGTCGGCGGTTGATTCTGGCGGCGGCAATGGTCGTTCGGTTGTCCATGGACCTTGATATAATTTTTATTATATTTGGATTGCTTTGTACTTTCGGTGAATCTTTATAATAGATCTGTTATTTTCTAAAGAAAATGGTTGTGGTCAGGCCGTACAAGAATATACATGGAAGTCATAATGAACTTCCACTAAAAGACCTCAAGTTGATCGCTACAAAACAAATAATAATGGGAGATGATTTCGAAGAAGTTAGACAACATGCACTAGATGGAAAATTAACATTATTCGGAGTTCTGATGCTCTCTACAAGAAATTTAATGACACAATAACAGTCAGTTCAAACAGAATTCATTTAGGTTGTCGAACATGAGAATTATACTTTTAGACAAATAGTTTCAGAAACTAGTTACCTTTGAAAGCAGATCATTAGCTGCCTTATTTTCATATGATATTTGAACCACATCATATTTTTTTTCTATACTTTAGCTTCAGCCCCAATTCCTATAAGAGATCTGTAAAAGTGATCGACTAATTTCATGTTAACAAAAACAGAAAAGAAATCTCAAAATAAATGTGTAGGTGTTCCGTGGAAATGTAGCAGGGCCATGAGGAAATGGATGCAGCAGCTGGCATCGTGTAATTTGGAGAACGTGTGGTCACCCGTGGTTGTTGCGACGGAGCAAAATATTAGGAATCGGCCGTGATTTCTGGTTGGAGGTGGGTAACTTCCTTTTTGCGGGGAGGATAACTTCCTTTAAGAAATTTTATTTAAAACGTAAATTATTCATTTAGATGGATAATTACTTACAATGAATTGAGGGTTCCTAACTATTGGTAGACACGGTTTGGAAGTCCATCTGATAATGTTTTTCTTTAAAGATGTTCGAACTCAGTTTTAGTTCCAACTTACATAAACATTTATATGTAGACATCCACTTTTAGATGTATGGACTCGCATTTATCCTGGATTTATTTCAGGATTTCCAGCGACATGCTTTCAGTGGGAGGAGATGTTCCCGTCGACTACGAGACGCCTACGGTGACTTCGTAAAATCTCAAGATGATATGCCGGCTCAGTCTCTCGGATGTGCTCATATGGGTAGGATGTGCGTATGTGCGTTCATAGGGTTGAGTGTATGCGCGTATATATGAGCTCTTGCATCTGTATTGTGTTAAAAAAAGATGTATGGATCATACATCTGAACAGCCTGTACATAACTATATGTTCATGAATCATAGAGAAAATAAATAAAAACAAATATATCCTGAAGATTTTAAGCGGGTCTGTTCATATCTGGGAGCATCCTGTACAGGACTATACCTTCTCTCGGAATTTCAAAAGGTTACTGCAGTAGACAGTAATGAAAAAACTGAACAAAGTGATCTTACTAGGGCATGCACAGTGCCATAGGACTGTAGATTCCAAAAGCATATGAATATGCCAACCTTAATAAGTGGCATTGTTGAGTAACTTAGTAACATGTCCAACACAAGCCGCCACCTCCTCCTCCTCCTCCTCCTCCACAAAAAAGCTAGGGTTTTTGCCTCCCGCCGATGCCGCCGCAGGTTCGCCTCCTCTCCGAAGACCCTAGGGCCATGGGGGCGCGGTGGATCTCGGCAAGGGTCGGCGGGAGGGCTCCGTTTTTAGTCGTTCTTTCAGTTTTGCTAGGGTTTGTGTCCTGCTCAGGAAGACGAGACGGCGGCGGCTACCTGAAGATGGAATAAAGGTCTCCCCGCCTAGCCCCTGTTCCGGCGGTGCGTCTAGCACCGTTGGTGGGCGTGTGGAGGTGTGTATCCGGCGGATCTATCTTTGGTGGATTTGCTCGGATATCGTCGTTGTTCGTCTACGTTCGTGTGTCTTCGGATTGGATCTTTCTGATCTACGTTATTCTTCATCTGCGGCGGTTGCTGTTCTGGTGCGCTGGTCCTACGGGGCCTTATCACGACGACTTCCCGACTGTCTACTACAACAAGTTGTGCCCGGCTCCGGCGATGGAGGGGCGATGACGGCGGCGCGCCTTCGGCTCGCTTCAGTGCTGGTAGTTGTCGCTAGGTGGTCTACGGATCTGGATGTAATTTCTATTATTTCTAGTATTCGTTGTACTACCATGATTGAAGATGAATAGATCAGAAATTTTCTCGAAAAAAAATTGTCCAATATATGATAATTCAATGTACACAAATAGTATTATAAACTAGCAATTGCAGAAAACATGGCTGACAAAGCATCAGGTGAATGTCCTTAAACACTAGAAGCCCCTCTAGTCTACTTTGTCACAGCAAATTGATGTTATCACAAGGAAACTTCATAAACCATACAACAAGATTGATTTCAGGAAGATATAGTGTGCACATCAATCAGCACAAATTTTACAAATTACATCAAACCCAGAGGCTGTAGCGAGGAATGACCAAAAACGGGTATGCGAAGAACAGATGGACACACTAAGCTTTCTTGTAATAATCTCTGTGTGTGTACGCACACAGAGGCTTCCCTCCCAATCAAGTGTGTGATATGCGTTGTTGAACACACTCAAGTGCCGCTTCTGGCAAGGGAAAAGGTGTGCACAAGACAGGACATTAAAAGTGTGATGCTACAGCACATGGTAATAACATTATAACTCCATATGCAATGGATGGAATGGAGCTCCACCCACTGATCAACCTAGTTGAAATTCCGAATTTCAAATCAGCGTACATGTAAAATACAGTATTACCCAGGAACAATAAGAAGCCACATGCCCTACTCAATGAGCTAGCTAAATTTTTTCCTAGCAGTAGATGTTCAAATTCATACTTGCCAAACCAGAGAAGCCAAAACCCTCTTCGTACGAAAAACAACCATAGTAGAATATTTTTCAAGGACAGGTGAACTGACCGTTATTTCTAGTTTAATTAGTTAACAGTCACAAGCCACTCAACTTGCAAACATAGACTATAGCACAAGACCAGCAAACCCAGACCTCGGTGATTTGTGAGAATCCGTACCTCAAGGCAATTAAAGATCGACTCAACAACTGCTCTCTCAGCCATGGCCGATGCAGCAAGGCAATTCAGGATCGACTCAACAACAGGGAAAATAAAGAAACCGGAAATGTCCAACATTTTTACTTTTTCAAGGAACAATCTTTGTACACAAATAGCTTCCAGGAAAACATGTTCTAATCTTCTAGTGAGCTTATAAATTCAATTTTTCAGGGAGTTCTCCCAACCAGCACTGAGTGTATGGGAAACACTCTTCTACATATTGATGGAAGAAATCAGATTCTCGGTCAGTATAGAATTTCGGGAAAACCTTGCCCAAATCTTGAAGCTTTGAGCTACTCCAGTTATAGGCAAGCACTCTGAAGAATTTATCACTCAAGAAGACAACCTCTTTGTAAGGATGAAATCCTAGGAAAACGATACCACAATCATTGCTCCTACCACCAGGTTCCAGAACATTATCATTGTCAGAATCCCACACAAATTTCTGTTCCACTGTTGCTTCGTTGTTGTACACAATGGGAGAATCATCATCAGCATCTTTTTTTGCCCAATAGCGAAATTCTTGTAAGATCCAAGGTCCATCACGTTGTTTGTCGTAGTTCAGATTTGGAAGGATGGAGAAGATATCTCTATCATGCTTCAACACCCACTCTGTCTGACCATGATCACATGGGTCGTTTAGGAACCAAACCTGAAGCTGAAACTCCTGAAATAACGATGCACAGTATATCCCATTGACTGATTTTCCTAGATAAAATTCTGCATCTTCTATGGGTAATTCAATTGCTCGGTACGTACTGTTTGACGGTGATATTCTGCAATAATAAAAGTAGGATAATTAAACAATCTTATACCATGGTGCTCAAAGGCAGAATCAGAATGAATGAGTGACCATGTCTACATAAGAAGTTACCATAACAAAACAATCAGAGCCATGCCTTGTAGACGCAGCGGGAAGCAGCGAGGCCGTGTGGCGCGAGGAGGCGGAGGACGCCCGCGAGCACGTCGTCCAGCACCATCATGGCGAGATCTGCCATCGGTGTGGGAAGCTAGATCTGGATCTGGAGGATGGAGGAAAGGCTCTTCTACCTGTCAACCATGTCAGGCATAACCACATCACTAGTCCACACACAGTTGTCTATATATAGGAGTACGCGTGTGTTGATAGGCAGTATTAATTGCATGTAAATATTAGGTAAAAAATATATGAGATTTGCATATCCTACTTAATATATGAGATTTTCTCGTATCCTACCTAATATTTCCGTGTAACTAATGTAATACATTAATACTGCACATATACTACTCCCTCTGTTGTATTAGAATATGAGGCACATCAATTTTAGTGAAAGTCAAATATTCATATATTTGATCAAGATTGCAGAATAAAATATAAACATCTACAATACCTAATATAAAAAATTATGAAAATAGTTTTTATGATGGATTAATGATAGAAAATGGTATTATAGTATTGACATGTTTTCACAAACACTTGGTCAATAATGCACATGTTTTACTTTTGATTTGAAAAACCTAATACACCTATTTAGATATATTACCACCGCGCACTATTCCAGCCCTCTCAGGCCGCTTGCTTTTTCAGCCGTTGGATAGACGAAATTGAGCATTTCTAGCCATTGGACGACTTTCCCATTCTACACGGACCGCTTCGCACGTTATGGGCCGCTGCTCCGATAACAATATCGGGCCACTACTGTTTAATTGGGCCTAACGGGCTAACATATGTTGTATGCTATGAGGTCCATTCCCTCCCCCGTGTGTGAGCGGATGTGTGCGAAATCACTAATTGAGGAGTACTCGTTGTAAAGATCACCCCAAGCCCTCAGGTTGTGACAAGTGGCGCGTTGTATATGCGCCACATGTCGCAACCCGGGCGTTTTTACTTTTTTCGTAGATCAGTTTATTCAAAATGTTTTATCTCTTAAACCGTGCGTCCAATTCTCGAACAGTTTTCACCGTTGAATTTCTCGCGTTGAGATCTTCAAAACTAGATCCCATGTTGATAGGTTTCGACGAACTTTTTTCACGAAAAAACCGGACAAAGAAACCGAACGAAAAAATCGAACTGGGCGCACTGGTTTTTTCCCTTTCGGAAAGAGGCACGCCCGTGCCTCTCGCAAAATCACAACCGTGCCTCTTGCGGAAGCAAAACCGTGACTCCCGCGAAAGAGAAAAAGAAGAAGAGAACAAGCATTTTTTTGTTTCGTTTCCGAGGAGGCACGGCCGTGACTCTCACGAAAGCCCAGCTGTGCCTCCCGCAGAAGCAAAACCGTGACTCTCACGAAAGGAAAAATACAGAAAATGTGTTTTTTTCGTTATTGAGAGGCACGGTCGTGACTCTCGCGAAAGCACAACTATGGATCTCGCGGAAGCAAAACCGTGACTCTTGTGAAATGAAAAAAAATCCAGAAAACATGTTTTTTTCCTTTCTGAAAGGCACGGCCGTGACTCTCGCGAAAGCACAACCATGCCTCTCGCGGAAGCAAAACCCTGACTCTCGCGAAAGGAAAAAAAATAGAAAATGCGTCTTTTTTCTTTCCGAGAGGTACGGCCGTGACTCTCGCGAAAGCACAACCGTGCCTCTAGCGGAAGCAAAACCGTGACTCTCGTGCGAAAAAAACGAGTTTTTTCGCACACACAAAAAATTCCAAAAAAAAATTTGATCGAAAAGTTAAGGAAGACCGGTGGAAAACCAAAACATCGAAGAACCTGAAAAAAAACCGTTTAAAAAGCAGAAAACGCGTGCGGAAAAATAAAAAAAAGGAGGAAGCATATAGAGCGTGACATGTGGCGAACGACTGAGAGCGCGCCAAGTGGCGCTGATCGCTGCGAGGCTCCCGAAGGAGCGCTCGTTAATGGCCCGATGCGTTGCGTACGGGTACGAGGTAACAGACGGGCGCCTCACAGGGCATAGCTTTCTGAGTTCGGACAGACATGGCTGGGTGGCTCTCATGGAGATCGCCCATGTGGTCCGAGTCCGAGGGACGGGGGCGACCGAGTCACCTTGCCATGCGACGTCGCTGATTGGAATCCTCGCCGCCGATTAAGGCAACTAATGGTGTTCAATTCGCTGGTGGCCAATAACAACATTTCAGTTACCATGCCGATTCATGCTCCTCCTTTATTCTCCGCCCGTCTACATAATCTCCATAGTCCGGCTGCTCCTTGCCCACTCCCATCTTTCCTTGGGGGAAATCTTCTCAGGCAGTCATGGTTGACGCATAGGTCGGTAATTTGTCTTCCCCGTTCTGATGTTTTTCCTCCTCTTCCCCCAGTTGTTCATCGAATTTTAGAACTCATTTTCATTTATATTGTTCTCTCTAATCCCGGATGAATGCAGGCTCAGATGGGTTCGAAGGTGTTGCACTACTTTCAACAATAATGTTTTGTTTCCTGAAAGCATCAGTATTATGTTTGAATCCCCACTTCTTCCAATTGATCAAAGTGCAGCTTGTTATTGGGTCAGATTATTTTGGTAAAAATGTAGTAAACATGCAATTGTCGCTGTCTAATGTACTCAGTATACACTATCCGTGTTCCTCACTTGCTGCTCTGCTCCAGTATTATTTGACAAAGTGCAGATTGTCCAGCGGTACATATACAAGTTTGTATTTGTGACGGCTGCCAGCGGGTGTGTTTTATGCTAATAATTCAAAATGAATACAGGCGCTCTGGGACAAGGTACATTTTTCGACATGAAGGGACAAGGTACTTGAGCTTGGTACTTCTGGGTTGGCTGGTTCTCCTTGGGTGGCTTCAACCCTGCAGCAGATTCTGTTAATCTCCAGCGGCTAATTGACAGGTTAATATCCGTGTAGTGTTAGGCCTTTATTCCTAGAATATCATGCCACCACTTTGTGTAGGAGTTATTGAAATAATTATTGTATTGGTTGTTGTCGCAGCTCTATGCAGACAAAAATATGAGAAAACAAAGTTGTGGATGAGACTGATGCTTGAACATCACTTTCTGAGCCAATCAACATAGTGTGCTGCTGGTGCCAAAACAAGCAAAAGAACACAATCTTTCTATTGATTTCTTTCCTACTCCACCAGAGAGCACGCAAATAAAAATGGATCTGAGCTTGTGTCGAAGGCTTCAAGCTAGGGGTGGGCATTCGGTAGAAACCGAAAATTCGGTTTATACCGTTCGGTTTATTGTCAAATTCGGTTTACAAAGTTATAAACCGAAAACAACAACCCAGAACAGCTAACCAAAAATTCGGCTAACCGTTAGTTCGGTTCGGTTTTCAGTTTTTACCGAACATTTGCTTCGTTGCTTACAAAGCTGTGCACGAGTAGTACCTACTCACTCCTAGCCTCTTATATAACTCGGCACCTCGTCTCCTTGAGCTTAGCTAGGCGATGTGGGACTAAAACACAGTTGCTACATGCTCCACCAGCCCTCAGAAACATTGGTTATTGGGTTTGGGCTTGCAAGCTCGGTAAAAGGCCTATGCCTGACGCAAAAGGCTCTATCCTCTTGGCCCATCAAGTTGGCTGGCTAGCTCGCACGTGAAGCGCTCGTACGCGGCTATGCGGCCAAACACGAGGCGTGTTCGTGATCGGCGGCTAGCGGCTTCGATGTGAGGGTGAGCTTCGCGTGACCTGCAACTTCGGTTTTCCTTCGGTAATACGGTTTACACCGAACCGAGTTATTTCATTTCGGTTTCCATAAGTAAAAACCGAATTTTGATGTAGCAACTGCAAAAACCGAAAATTCGGTTTTTTCGGTTTTGGTTTCGGTTCGGCATTCGGTTGGTCGGTTTTTATGCCCACCCCTACTTCAAGCATGGCCATGCACATTTGTCTCCTGATTTAGTGTTATTCTGATTTATTTTCTTTGCAAATATGTTCATGCGGTTAACCACACGGGTAAATTGCTTAGAACTCGGAGTTTTTGCTATTATCATTTTAGAGCTTATTACAAAAGTATGGCAAATTTAGGTCATTTGAGTGAAATGAGCTAATTATCATTGGTCCAAGATATTGTACAAAATTTAGGTGGTCCATCTAAATTGACAATCAAAAGTCATTTGCAGATTTTGTTCTCAAGCTTCTTTCCAGCGAAATGCACTACACATAGCAGAGGAGTCGATTGGCCCGAGATGGTTTTAGAAGAAAGTGATTAATCTTTTTGAGTGCCAAGGAGTACAATCTGTCATATACTTGAGGCAAATATTTGGTTGGATGGAGATCCCACAACACAGAAGCTGCAATTAGTAGTTTCTGTGTAATTTGATATACACAGAAAACAATCGAGCATTACCTTTTTCATTGCTAACAGATATGTCATTGCGAAAGTTGTGGTCATACAACAATGCCAAAATTGTCGTTAGAAATTTGTTGCTTTACGCAAATTTAATTTTAAACTTTGTTGCTTGTATATATTTATGCAAATTCATATTACTTTTATTGTCAAAATGGACGGGCGCGGCAACGCACGTTGTCTTGATCTAGTACTATTACATAACAAAGGGAGTATGTGATTAGCTCTCATGTTGAAATTGTGTATGATATTTTTTTCGAGAAGGGGGATATATTAATATCATGAAGATATCAATTACAACCGGCCTCTGTATCAATAAGATGTCGAAAGGCATCAAGGATACACACAACCAAAAAAGGAAATAAAAAAACAGAAGAAAAGAAAAAAGGCCTCGCCACAAGATCAATCACTAACAACAACATCACTCTAACCACCACCGAAGACAACACCCATATTACAAAAAAGGTTTGCCAAAAGCAACGCCTCCAAGAAGGAAACAATGCACAAGCGTTGTCGTTGCCCGATCGGAGATCTTGAGCTTTCACCCTGCAAAAACTCTGAGATCACCCAAAAAGCAATGCCTTCAATAAGTCTATTGCTAGGTACAACCAATAAAGGCAAAACCTTGGGTTACTCAGTACTCAAGAAGCACCACCAAAACTGCAGTGCACTAATGCTGCCACCCCCGCTTGCCGAGGCCACTGCTGGAATTCACCAAACACTTACCACACAGTCTTCATCACATCCAATACACCTTTCAGCCAACGCTTCAAGACCTCCAATTGCAGACACTATGACTTTGTCACATCTATCAATGCCTTGGGAATCTTGACTTAGCCATGTCCCATGACTCCGATGAGAAAGTGAAGCTTCACGCCACGCCCTCTTGAAGCCATGCTGGCAGATAATATGAGCGCATGCGACCGGAGCCTTTCCGACCTAGACATCCAGGGGTAATATACGCCACATATATATCTGACAGGGAAGACAAGAACTTGTCAGCGGCCATATTGAAGAGGTTGACGTCCGCGATGTCCGCAGAGAGACCACATGACGAAGGAAGAGCACTAGGGCCAAACCACCACTTCACCAAGTGCATCTACGTCCTAGCAATTGCGCCTGGCACACCTTCCACGCCTCGCCGGCGCGGTCAAGCCACCAGATGCATCACCACCACCATCCCGCCGAGCAGCTGGCCATCGCCAACCCAAACGTCTCCTATCCCGATCGGATATGGGCATCTAGATCTACCGATAGAGGGAAAATCCAGGGCCACCACGCCATGGATAGCACTGTCGGCGAGTAGGACATCACGGGAAAGAGACGAGCGAGAGGAACACCACAACGACCCACAACGCTGAAGGAAGGGGACCTCGCACCCTATCCCACATGCCAGGAGAGAAGGTCCCCGCCTCCACCAACACCAGAGGACTAGGGCGCTTGTCGGCGGTGGCGAGGGAACTAGCGCGGGAGGGAGAACCTAGGAAGGGGTGGCGCGCGCCCCCGGGTTGCCCGCGGGGAGGGCAGCATGGGAGGAGGGGCAGAAGTTGGGCGATGTAGATGTATGCTTGACTCTTTCTTCTTTCCATTTATGCATGATATTAATTGCACACTAAAACATGTTGAGCGCTCACTATCAATGCAATTTAGATCATTGGATGGACTGATATGTCTCCAATGTATCTATAATTTTTTTATTGTTCCATGTTGTTATATTATCATTTTTGGATGTTTTATAATCATTTTTCCAGTAACTTTATATCATTTTTTCGAACTAACCTATTGACATAGTGCACATTGCCAGTTGTTGTTTTTTACTTCGCAGAATATCAATATCAAATGAAATCCAAATGCCACGAAATTTTTGGAGATTTTTTTTCTGCCCAAAAGACATCCAGAGAGTCAAGGAAGCACACGAGGGGAGTCCCGTGGGTCCCAATAGGCACCAGGTTGCGCCCTGGTGGGTAGTGAGGCCCATGTTGACCTTTTCCACCGACCTCCGACTCTATAAATAGCACAATATTCCAGAAACGCTAGACGAGTCGATGAAAATAAAATTAGTCGCGGCAAGTTGCACAGCCACGAGATCCAATCTAGTCCCCTTTTCCAGCACCCCGCCAGAGGGGAACACAATCATAGAGGGGTCCATCATCTTCATTGGTGCTCATTCGATGATACGTGAGTAGGTCACCATAGACCTATGGGTCCGTAGGCAGCAGCTAGATGGCTTCTTCTCTCTTTTTGATCTTCAATACAATGTTATCTTCGCAGATCTATTCGATGTAATTCTTTTTGCGGTGTGTTTGTTGGGATTCGATGAATTGTGAGTTTATGATCAGATATATCCATACATTATTATTATAGCCTCATATTTCTTCTCTGATATTTTGGTTTTGTTTGGCTAACTTGATTGATTTATCTTGCCATGGGAAGAGGTGCTTTTTAATGGGTTCGATCTTGCGATGCTCAATATCAGTGATAGAAAGAGACATGACATGCATGTATCACTACTATTAATGATAACAAGATGGGGTCCATTCCTACATGAATAGATCTTGTCTACATCATGTCATCCTTCTTATTGCATTACTCCATTTCTCCATGAACTTAATACACTAGATGCATGTTGGATAGCGGTCGCTGTGTGGAGTAATAGTAGTAGATGCAGGAAGGAGTCGGTCTACAAATCTTTGACATGATGCCTATATACATGAGCATCCTCTTGGATATTGTCATAATTATTTGATTTTCTATCAATTGCCCAACAATAATTTGTTTACCCATTTTCTCGAGAGAAGCCACTAGTGAAATCTACGACCCCCAGGTCCATTTCCTATCATATACTTTCAGATCTATATTGCTATTTGCTTTTCCAATTTATTTACCCCTTTTGTTTCAGATCTATATTATCAAAAACCCAAAAATATCTCGATGAGTTTATTTTTCTTTTATTCTATTCTCATCCATCAGTCTATCTATTTATCATATTACAATACCTTGGAGGGATTGACAACCCGTCTATGCGTTGGGTTGCGAGGATTTGTTGTTTGTGTGCAGGTGTTGTCTACATAGTTTTGCTTGGTTCTCCTACTGGATTGATAACCTTGGTTTCATAATTGAGGGAAATACTTACAGCCGATGGGCTGCATCATCCCCTTCTCTTCGAGGAGTTTACTGACGGGGATCACAAATAACAGGAAGGATTTCTGGCACCGTTGCCGGGGAGGATCAAGTGAAGATCTATTAGGTTCCTACGCATAAACTCTCATCTCCTTGCAATTTACATTATTTGCCATTTGCCTCTCATTTTCATCTCCCCCACTTCTAAAACATTTACAAAAACAAAAACATATTTTCCTTTTTATTTGCCTTATTTTCATTTGCCTTTTCCTTGCCATATCTCATTCTGTTTGTGTTCTGCTTGCGTAGTCACGATGTCTGAAGAAAACACCAAGTTCTATGATTTTTCCAATACTAATAACAATGATCTTATTAGTACTCCGATTGCTCCTCCCGCCGCTAGTGTGGAGTCTTATGATATCAATGCCGCTTTGTTAAATCTTATTATGAAAGAGCAATTTTTTGGGACTCCTAATGAGGATGTTGCGTCCCATCTAAACACTTTCGTAGAATTGTGTGATATGAAAAAGAAAAAAGATGTGGACAATGATATTGTGAAATTAAATTATTTCCTTCCTCTTTGCATGATCGTGCTAAAATTTGGTTTTCTTCTTTGCCACGAAATAGTATTGATTCTTGGGACAAGTGCAAAGATGCTTTTATCACGAAGTATTTTCCTCCCGCGAAAATTATTTCCCTTAGAAATCAGATTATGAATTTTAAGAAACATGAGTATGAACATGTTTCCCAATCTTGGGAATGATCAAATTAATGATAAGAAATTGCCCAACTCATGGTTTAACTGTGGATGATCATACAAAAAATTATGCGGGATTGAATTTTGTTTCTAGAAATCTTTTAGATTCCGCCGCGGGTGGTACTTTTATAGATAGTACTTTGGGTGAAGCTACTAAATTGGTTGAAAATAGTATGGCTAATTATTCACAATGGCATACTAAAAGAGCTCCTACTAGTAAAAAAATATGTTGAAGAAATTAGTACTTTGTGTGATAAATTTGATGCTCTTATGAAATTGGTTTCTAGTACATGCTCCTATTGATCCTAATGATGTGCCTTTGTCTACTTTGATTGAGGAAAATAAGGATCTAGTAGATGTGAATTTGTCTTACGGAACTACTTTAATAATAATGCTTATAGAGGTAATTTTATTCCTAGGCCGTTTCCTGGAAATTCTTCGAATAATTATGGAAATTATTTTGATGATGATAATAATAATAATAATAATAATAATAATAATAATAATAATAATAATAATAATAATAATAATAACAGGATGCCCTTTGATCTTGAGAATAATATTAAAGAGTTTATCAATGCACAAATTTTTTCATTACTACGATAGAAGAAAAGTTGAATAAGATTGATGATATGTCTAGAAGCATTGATTGAATCACGTATAATGTAGAAAATCTAAAGATTAATTCTTTTCCACCTAAGGCTGATATTAATGAATCAATTAAGGCTTTATATGTTTCTATAGATGAAAGTAAGAAAGAACCGCTATGCTTAGAGCTAAAAAGAGAAAGTTTAGAGAGAAAAAAACGTTTTCCCGATTGCTTTCATAGTAATGTTGAAGAGATTAAAATGATTAGTGTTTCTTATATTGATTCTTTGTTTAGTAATGTTAAAATTGTTGGAAATATGCCCTAGAGGCAATAATAAATTGTTTATTGTCATATTTTCTTGTTCATGATAAATGTTTATTATTCATGCTAGAATTGTATTGACCGGAAACTTAAATACATCTGTGAATACATAAACAAATACTAAGTCCATATTAAGCCTCTACTAGACTATCTCATTGATCAAAAGATGGTTAAGGTTTCCAGACCATAGACATGAGTTGTCGTTTGATAACGGGGTCACTTCGTTAGGAGAATAATGTGATGGACTAGACTCAACCGTAAGCTTAGCATCAGATCATTTAAGTTATTTGCTACAACTTCCTTCATGTTAAGTATCTGTTCCTTCGACCATGAGATCATGCAACTCTCGGATACTGGAGGAATACCTTGTGTGCTATCAAACATCACTTTGTAACTGGGTGATCATAAAGGTGCTCTATTGGTATCTCCCATGGTGTCTGTTGGGTTGGCATGGATCGAGACTAGGATTTGTCACTCCGTTTGACGGAGAGGCATCTCTGGGCCCTTGATACGTCTCCAATGTATCTATAAATTTTTATTGCTCCATGATATTATATATTCTGTTTTGGATGTTTAATGGGCTTTATTATACACTTTTATATTATTTTTGGGACTAACCTACTAACCCAAGGCCCAGTGCAAATTGCTCTTTTTTGCCTATTTCAGTGTTTCGCAGAAAAGGAATATCAAACGGAGTCCAAACGGAATGAAACCTTCAGGAGTTTTTTTTTGGAACGATATCAACACAGAAGACTTGGAGTACACGCAAGGAAGCGAGAGAGGCGGCCACGAGGGCAGGGGGCGCGCCCAGGGGGTAGGAGCACCCCCCACCCTCGTGGGCCACCTGTTGCTCCCCTGACGTCCCTCTTCCTCCTATATATACCTACATACCCTGAAACTATATAGGAGGATCACGAAACCCTAATTCCACCGCCGCGACCTTCTGTACCCGTGATATTTCATCTTGGGGCCTGTTCCGGAGCTCCACCGGAGGGGGCATCGATCATGGAGGGCTTCTACATCAACACCATAGCCTATCCGATGAGTTGTGAGTAATTTACCACAAACCTTCGGGTCCATAGTTATTAGCTAGATGGCTTCTTCTCTCTCTTTGGATCTCATATCTCATATCTCCCATAGCTCCCAAGAATCTCATATCTCCCATGCTACGCACATTATAGGTGGTTCCTAAACCGAATGGTAAAGTTTATACTCCCCCAACCACCAACAAGCACACTCCACGGCCAGCCGAATCCATGGGTTACCGTCCAAACAAGCAACTGCCCTGGGGGAGTTTTGTTTAATTATTATGATTTTGAGCATGGGACTGGGCATCCCGGTTACCAGCCATTTTCTCGTGAATGATGAGCGGAGTCCACTCATCGTGAGAATAACCCACCTAGCATGGAAGATATAGACAGCCCTAGTTGATACATGAGCTATTCGAGCATACAAAACAGAATTTCATTTGAAGGTTTAGAGTTTGGCACATACAAATTTACTTGAACGGCAGGTAAATACCGCATATAGGAAGGTATGGTGGACTCATATGGAACAACTTTGGGGTTTATGGAAGTGGATGCACAAGCAGTATTCCCGCTTAGTACAGGTGAACGCTAGAATGAGACTGCGAAGCGACCAGCTAGAGAGCAACAACGGTCGTGAACATGCATTAAAATTAATCAACAATGAATGCAAGCATGAGTAGGATATAAATCACCATGAACATAAATATCATGAAGGCTATGTTGATTTGTTTCAACTACATGCGTGAACATGTGCCAAGTCAAGTCACTTAAATCGTTCAGAGGAGGATACCACCCATCATACCACATGACAACCATTTTAATATCATGTTGGCACGCAAGATAGACCATTATAAACTCTCAGCTAATTAAGCATGGCATAAGCAGCTATGATCTCTAATTGTCATTACAAGCATGTTTCATTCATAACAAGCTGAATCAAGAACGACGAGCTATCATATTTACAAAAACAAGGGAGGTCGAGTTCATACCAGCTTTTCTCATCTCAATTAGTTCATCATATATCATCCTTATTGCCTTTCACTCGCATGAACGAATGGTGTGGATAATAATAATAGTGCACGTGCATCGGGCAAAGCTGGAATCTGCAGACATTTAATACAAGAGAGAAGACAAGGTAATATGGCTCAAGGTTAAATCAACAACAAATCATATGAGGGCCACTAAGCATTTTCAATCATGGTCTTCTACTCTTAACCCCTAAAGAAAAGAAAAGAAACTATTTACACGGGAAAGCTCCCAACAAGCAAAAGAAGAACGAGAAATCTTTTTGGGTTTTCATTTTTAGTGACTACTACAAGCAAGGAAAGTAAACGAGCTAGAAGCTACAACTAATATTTTTTTGCTTTTCCGTGTTTTTCTAGCACACAAGAAAAAGACTAAGAAAAATAAGTTTAAACTAAGCATGTATGGTACAGTGCAAGAGTGTGAGCACCGACAACTAGAATAAGTGTGAACATGAATGTAAAGTCGGTGAGAAACACATACTCCCCCAAGCTTAGGCTTTTGGCCTAAGTTGGTCTACTCCCTCCAGTGTACTGAGATGCAGCAGATGCTGCCTGCTGAGCTGCAGCTCGAAGGCGGGTTGCCTCCGTCATGTTATAATAGGCATTTGCCTCCTCCATGGTTATAGTGTATCTTCCTTTTTCCTGAAAGTTAAACAATGTTGGAGCAGGAAGAACAATAGGGATGGTATGCTGCAGGTTAAAGATTAGTCGATATTTGAGAGTCTGATTATCCCAATCTATAACCGGTGACTAGCCATAGCATTACAGTCTAAATAAGCATTAGGTAAGGGGTCATCATACAGGTGCACAGACACACCAAGATAGCGGGCTATGCGAGTAGCATAGATCCCACCAAATAAATCTCCATTCGAACCATTATGGTGTATCCTACGTGTAACAATTGCTCCTAAATTATATTGCTTATCATCTAGTACAGCACTCCTGAGAACGCTAAGATCAGGGACACACATGTGACAAGCTTCATCTTTACCATTTAAGCATCTACCGATGAAGAGAGCAAAGTAATGAATAGCAAGAAAATGTATGCTCCCAGTGGTGGCTTGTGTGATGTCCCTGGATTCCCCCACTGTAATACTAGCTAGGAATTCTAGAAATTCAGATTTACGATGATCACACATATTGCCCCACTGTGGGAGCTTGCAGGCTTCATTAAAATCCTCTAAGTCCATAGTATAAGATTTATCATATAGATCAAACAAGACAGTGTGAGAATTACGTGAAGATGAAAATTTAAAACTTCTCACAAAGCTATCAGTCAAGCCGCGGTATTGGAGGCACTTATCTTGCATGAAGTCCTCGAGGTCAGCGTTACGCACATATGCGTAAAATTCATCTTTGATGCCCGCTTGACTCATAAATTCATCTAACGGTCATTCACAAGGCCGTACATCAGCATCCCTCGGTGGTTCATAGTCGGACTCACGGAACGCAAGCCTCGGTCCTTGCTTCCTTGAAGGACCACCTTGGAAGTTTTTCCTAAACATTTTTCTGAAATTTTTTGGAATTTTTAGTAACTCACGAATAAAAGTTAACCAAACTCAACAAGATTGATAGCAACAACTCCTATAAGTGCCTAGAGACTATATCATGCATTAGAACTACTTGGGACCAAGAAAATTTGACATGCAAGCTCAAGAACAAGGTCACCACAGCAGCATAAATTTGCAACAAATAAAGCACTAGAACAAAAACTAATTGGACCAATGGAGGAGTCACATACCAAGGAACAATCTCCCCAAACAGTTTGGTGAATGGTGCTTTGAGCAAGGAAATCGAATATGGCAGCAAAATGAGCTAGAACTCGGGTTTGAGCTGGTTGGGGATTTTTTTTGGGAGGAAGAAGAAGAGCATGGGTGAAAGGATAAGTGGAGGAGGGTCACGTGGGGGCCTCGAGGCAGGGTGGCGCGCCCTGTGCCCTCGAGGCCACGTGCTGGCTCCCCTCGGTTGTGTGTTCAGTGCCATATTTTCTTAAATATTCTAGAAAAAATCATATTTCATTTTCAGGGCATTTGGAGAACTTTTATTTTCGGGATATTTTTTATTGCACGGATAAGTCTGGAAACAGACATATAATGCTATTTTTTTTCTTTTATTTAACCTAATTAACAGAAAGTAAAAGAAGGGTACAGAAGGTTCGTGCTATCTAGATTCACCTATCCCATGCTCATCAAAAGGAATCCATTAACAAGGTTGATCAGGTCTTGTTAATAAACTCTTTCCGAGTAACATGAAACCGGAGAATTTTCGCATAACACTGTGTTACCTCAATGGGGATATGTATGTCACCAATAATAAGTATGTTATATGCCTTTTTGATAGTGGGAATAGGAAACTCAAAACCTCCAATAGTAATTGTTGAAGTTTTTCCAATATAGTTGATACTATGAACCTGAGGTTGTTTCCTCGGAAAGTGTACAGTATGCTCATAACATTGACATGAAAAGTGACATTGCCTTTGTTGCAATCAATAACAGCCCCTGCAGTATTCAAAAAAGGTCTTCCAAGAATAATAGACATACTATCATCCTCGGGAATATCAAGTATAACAAAGTCCGTTAGAATAGTAACATTTGCAACTACAACAGGCACATCCTCACAAATTCCGACAAGTATAGCAGTTGATTTATCAGCCATTTGCAAAGATAATTCACTAGGTGTCAACTTACTCAAGTAAAGTCTACGATATAAAGAGAGAGGCATAACACTAACACCGGCTCCAAGATCACACAAAGCAGTTTTAACATAGTTTCTCTTAATGGAGCAAGGTATAGTAGGTACTCCTGGATCTCCTAATTTCTTAGGCATTCCACCCTCAAAAGTGTAATTGGCAAGCATGGTGGAGATTTCTACATCAGTTATCTTTCTTTTTTTGGTAATAATGTCTTTCATATACTTGGCATAAAGATTTGTTTTAAGCACATCAGTCAAACGCATACGCAAAAAGTTAGGTCTAATCATTTCAGCGAAGTGCTCAAAATCCTCATCATCCTTTTTCTTGGATGGTTTCGGAGGAAAAGGCATGGGTTTCTGAACCCATGGTTCTCTTTCCCTACCGTGCTTCCTAGCAACAAAGTCTCTTATCATAACGTTGATTCTTGATTGTGGGTTATCAAGATCAACTGCACGTTCAATCTCTACATCATTATCATTGCTAGGTTGAGCATCATCATGAACATCATTATTAATATTATCACTAGGTTCATGTTCATTACCAGATTGTGTCTCGGCATCAGAAACAGATATATCATTGGGATTCTCACGTGGGTGAGCTACAGGTTCACTAGAAGCATGCAAAGTCCTATCATTTTTGTTTTTTTTTCTTCTTAGAAGAACTAGGTGCATCTAAGTTAGCTCTCTTAGAATCTTGCTCTATTCTCTTAGGGTGACCTTCAGGATACAGAGGTTCCTGAGTCATTTTACCACCTCTAGTTGCATCTCTAACAGCATAGTCATTATTCTTACTATTTAATTCATTGAGCAAATCATGCTGAGCCTTAAGTTCTTGTTCTACTTGAGTGGTGACCATGAAAGCATGTATACTAATAAGTTTCAGTTCATCTTTAGCATTAGACAGATAATCACTCAAGCGTTCAATCATATGAGCATTGTGTTGTAGTTGTCTACCAACATAAGCATTGCAGTTTTCTTGTTTCACAATAAAATTTTCAAACTCATCTAAGCATTGGCTAGCAGACTTATAATGAGGAATATCACCTTCATCAAACCTATAAAGAGAATTTGCCTTTAATACCTGTGTCGGGTTATCAAGACCATGTATTTCTTCAATAGGTGGTAAATTCTTAACATCTTCAGCTTTAATACCTTTTCTTTCATAGATTTCTTTGCCTCTTGCATATCTTCAAGACTGAGAAATAGAACACCTCTTTTCTTCGGAGTTGGCTTAGGGGCTGGTCCAGGAAGTGTCCAATTATTTTCATTGGCCAACATATTATTCAATAGTAATTTAGATTGTTCCATTGTTCTTTCCCTGAAAACACAACCAGCACAACTATCTAGGTGGTCTCTGGAAGCATCGGTTAATCCATTATAAAAGACATCAAGTATATCATCCATCTCAAGAGGATGATCAGGCAAAGCATTAAGTAACTGGAGAAGCCTCCCCCAAGCTTGTGGGAGACTCTCTTCTTCAGTTTGAGCAAAGTTATCAATTTTCCGTAAGGCAGCTTGTTTCTTATGAGCGGGAAAATATTTAGCAGAAAAGTAATACATCATATCCTGGGGACTACGCACACAACTAGGATCAAGAGAATTAAACCAAGTCTTAGCATCACCCTTTAATGAGAACGGAAATAACTTAAGGATATAGTAGTAGCGAATCTTTTCGTCATTGGTAAACAGGGTGGCTATATCATTCAACTTGGTAAGATGTGCCAGAACAGTTTGAGACTCATAGCCATGGAAAGGATCAGATTCAACCAAAGTAATTAACTCAGGATCAACAGAGAACTCATAATCCTTATCAGTGACACATATTGGTGAAGTAGCAAAAGCAGGGTCATGTTTCATTCTAGCATTCAAGGACTTTTCTTTTAGCTTAGCTAATAACTTCTTAAGATCATATCTATCATTGCAAGCAAGAAAGTCTCTAGCAGTTTCTTCATCCATAACATAACCCTCAGGCACAACAGGCAATTCATATCTATTGGGAGTAGTTTCATCATCACTTTCGTAAATATCATCAACATTTGCACTCTCCCTAACCTTAGCAATTTGTTCATCTAGAAATTCACCTAGTGGCATGGTATCAGGCATAGAGATAGTTTCATCACACATAGCAGACGTAGCATCATCAAGAACATACGACATATCAGATTCGATAGCAGGAGTAGGTGTCGCAAGTTTACTCATAATAGAAGGAGAATCTAGTGCAGAGCTAGATGGCAGTTCCTTACCTCCCCTCGTAGTTGAGGGTAAGATCTTGGTTTTTGAGTCCTTCAAATTCTTCATAGTGATAAGCAGATATAAATCCCAAGCGACTTAAAGAATAGAGCTATGCTCCCCGGCAACGGCGCTAGAATATAGTCTTGATAACCCACAAGTGTGGGGGATCGCAACAGTTTTCGAGGGTAAAGTATTAAACCCAAATTTGTTGATTCGGCACAAGGGGAGCCAAAGAATACTCTTAAGTATTAGCAACTGAGTTGTCAATTCAGCCACACCTGGAAACTTAGTATCTGCAGCAAGATAGTTTAGTAGCAAGGTAATATGATAGTGGTGGTAGCAGCAATAAAAGTAAAGATAGTGTTTTTGTAGTTTTTGTGATATAAGCAACGGAAAAGTAAATAAGCGGTAAGCAATATAGGTAAAGCTCGTAGGCATTGGATCGGTGATGAGAAATTACGTTGGATGCAATTCATCATGTAGAAGTTATAACCTAGGGTGACACAGAACTAGCTCCAGTTCATCAATGCAATGTAGGAATGTATTCCGAATATAGTCATACGTGCTTATGGAAAAGAACTTGCATGACATCTTTTGTCCTACCCTCCCGTGGCAGCGGGGTCCTATTGGAAACTAAGGGATATTAAGGCCTCCTTTTAATAGAGTGCCGGACCAAAGCATTAACACATAGTGAATGCATGAACTCCTCAAACTATGGTCATCATCGGGAGTGGTCCCGATTATTGTCACTTCGGGGTTGCCGGATCATAACACATAGTAGGTGACTATAGACTTGCAAGATAGGACCAAGAACGCACATATATTCATGGAAACATAATAGGTTCATATCTGAAATCATGGCACTCGGGCCCTAGTGACAAGCATTAAGCATAGCAAAGTCATAGCAACATCAATTTCAGAACATAGTGGATACTAGGGATCAAACCCTAACAAAACTAACTCGATTGCATGATAGATCCCATCCAACCCATCACCGTCCAGCAAGCCTACGATGGAATTACTCACACACGGCGGTGAGCATCATGGAATTGGTGATGGAGGAAGGTTGATGATGACGATGGCGACGATCTCCACTCTCCGGAGCCCCGAACGGACTCCAGATCAGCCCTCCCGAGAGAGATTAGGGCTTGGCGGCGGCTCCGTCTCGTAAAACACGATAATTCTTTCTCCTTCATTTTTTTCTCCGTGAAACGGAATATATAGGACCTGGGGATACGTCGGTGGGGCATCGGGGTGCTCTCGAGGCAGGGGGCGCGCCCCGGGAAGGGGGGCACGCCCCCCACCCTCGAGGACAGCTCGTGGGCCCCCGGGTGTGGATCTTCTTACATGTATTTTTTATATTTTCTGAAATAAATATCCGTTGATTTTTAGGCGATTCCGAGAACTTTTTATTTCTGCACAAAAACAACACCAAGGCAGTTCTGCTGAAAACAGCGTCAGTCTAGGTTAGTTCCATTCAAATCATGCAAGTTAGAGTCCAAAACAAGGGCAAAAGTGTTTGGAAAAGTAGATACGTTGGAGACGTATCATGTGGCTACGCCCGGTCCTTGTGAAGGTTAAAACAACACACTTGATGAAAAATCGTTGTGGTTTTTGTATGCGTAGGTAAGAACGGTTCTTGCTAAGCCCGTAGCAGCCACGTAAAACTAGCAACAACAAAGTAGAGGACGTCTAACTTTTTTGCAGGGCATGTTGTGATGTGATATGGTCAAGACGTGATGAGTTATACATTATTGTATGAGATGATCATGTTTTGTAAATTATCGGCAACCGACAGGAGCCTTATGGTCGTCTCTTCATTGTATGAATTGCGAAGGACATGTAATTGCTTTACTTCATCACTATGAGTTAGCGATAGTAGTAGTAGCAATAGTTGGCGAGACGACACGACGCTACGATGAAGATCATGGTGTCTAGCCGGTGACAATGGAGATCATGACGATGCTTTGGAGATGGAGATCAAAAGCACAAGATGATGATGGCCATATCATGTCACATATTTTGATTGCATGTGATGTTTATCGTATTATGCTTCTTATTTTGCTTAGTACGGCGGTAGCATTATAAGATGATCCCTTACAAAATTTCAAGGTACAAGTGTTCTCCTTGAGTATGCACCGTTGCGAAAGTTCGTCGTGCCGAGACACCATGTGATGATTGGGTGTGATAAGCTCTATGGTCAAATACAACGGGTGTAAGACAGTTTTGCACATGCAGAATACTCGGGTTAAACTTGACGGGCCTAGCATGTACAGACATGGCGTCGGAACACTGGAGACCGAAAGGTCGAGCGTGAATCATATAGTAGATATGATCAAGATAAGATGTTCACCATTGAAAACTACTCCATCTCACGTGATGATCGTACATGGTTTAGTTGATTTGGATCACGTGATCATTTAGATGACTAGAGGGATGTCTATCTAAGTGGGAGTTCTTTAGTAATATGATTAATTGACCATTAATTTATCTTGAACCTAGTCCTAGTAGTATTAGCATATCTATGTTGTAGATCAATAGCTCGCAATGTAGCTCCCCGTTTATTTTTATATGTTCCTAGAGAAATATAAGTTGAAGATGATAGTAGTAATGATGCGGGCTTGTTCCATGATCTGAGGATTTTCCTCATTGCTGCATAGAAGAATTATGTCCTTGATGCATCGCTAGGTGACAGACCTATTGCAGGACCAGATGCAGACGTTATGAACGTTTTGACAAAAGCTCGGTATGATGACTACTTGATAGTTTAGTGCACCATGCTTTACGGCTTAGAACCAGGACTTCAAAAATGTTTTGAATTCCACGGAGCATATAAGATGTTCCTAAGAGTTGAAATTGGTATTTCATACTCATGCCAGTATCAAGAGGTATGAGACCTCTGACAGTACTTTGCCTACAAGATGGAGGACTCAACCAGTGAGCATGTGCTCCGATTGTCTGGGTACTACAATTGCTTGAATCAAATGGGAGTTAATCTTCCAGATAAGATAGTAGTTGACAAAGTTCTCTAGTCACTATCTCCAAGTTACTAGAACTTCGTGATGAACTATAATATGCAAGGGATGACGAAAATAATTCCCGAGGTCTACGCGATGCTAAAATCGGCGAAGGTAAAAATCAAGAAAGAGCATCAAGTGTTGATGGTTAACAAAACCACTTGTTTCAAGTAAAGGGAAAAGGGATAGAAGGGGAACTTCAAGAAGAATGACAAGCAAGTTGTCACTCCCGTGAAGAAACCCAAAGCTAAACTCAAGCCTGAAACAAAGTGATTCTACTGCAAAGGAAATGGTCACTAGAAGTAGAACTGAAGGAAATATGCCCTAGAGGCAATAATAAAGTTATTATTTATTTCCTTATATCATGATAAATGTTTATTATTCATGCTAGAATTGTATTAACCGGAAACTTAGTACATGTGTGAATACATAGACAAAACAGAGTGTCCCTAGTATGCCTCTACTAGACTAGCTCATTGCTCAAAGATGGTTATGTTTCTTAGCCATAGACATGAGTTGTCATTTGATCAACGGGATCACATCATTAGGAGAATGATGTGATAGAAAAGACCCATCCGTTAGCTTTGAACTATGATCGTTTAGTTTTACTGCTATTGCTTTCTTCATGACTTATACATGTTCCTATGACTATGAGATTATCCAACTCCCGAATATCGGAGGAAGACCTTGTGTGCTATCAAACGTCACAACGTAACTAGGTAATCATAAAGATGCTTTACAGGTGTCTCCGAAAGTGTTCGTGGTGTTGGCAAAGATCAAGAATAGGATTTGTCACTCCGAGTGTCGGAGAGGTATCTCTGGGCCCTCTCGATAATACACATCATAATAAGCCTTGCAAGCAAATGACTAATGAGTTAGTCACGAGATGGTGTATTACGAAACGAGTAAAGAGACTTGTCGGTAACGAGATTGAACTAGGTATACCGACGATCGAATCTCGGGCAAGTAACATACCGATGACAAAGGGAATAACGTATGTTGTTGTGCGGTTTGACCGATAAAGATCTTCGTAGAATTTGTAGGAGCCAATATGAGCATCCAGGTTCTGCTATTGGTAATTGGCCGGAGATAAGTCTCGGTCATGTCTACATAGTTCTCGAACCCGTAGGGTCCGCACGCTTAACGTTTGATGACAATTGGTATTATGAGTTTATGAGTTTTGATGTACCAAAGGTAGTTTGGACTCCCAAATGAGATCACGGACATGACGAGGAGTCTCGGAATGTCCGAGACATAAATATTAATATATTGGACGACTATATTCGGACACCGTAAGTGTTCCGGGTGTTATCGGGTAAAACCGGAGTGCCGGAGGGGGTTACCGGAACCCCCGAGGGAGAATGGGCCATAGTGGGCCATTGAAGGAAAGACAGGGGCAGCCCATAGGGCTGGCCGCACCCCCCCCCTCCCCCGCCTAGGGTTCCTAGTTGGACTAGGAAAAGAGGGGAGGCGTCCCTGCTACCTCTTGAGCTTGTGTTGTATTCCCTCGAAGAGGAAAGGGAGATGCAACACAGTAGCGTAAGTATTTCCCTTAGTTTTTGAGAACCAAGGTATCAATCCAGTAGGAGACCACGCGCGAGTCCCTCGCACCTGCACAAACAAATAAGAATTTCGCAGCCAACGCGATAAGGGGTTGTCAATCCCTTTACGGTCACTTACAAAAGTGAGATCTGATAGAGATGATAGTTTTTATTTTTTGTATTTTTAGTTTAATAAAACAGCAAATAAAAGCGGTAAAAGTAAAGTAGATGTAGATTGATATGTTGAGAATAGACCCGGGGGCCATAGATTTCTCTAGTGGCTTCTCTCATGATAGCGATATTCTACGGCGGGTAAACAAATTACTGTCGAGCAATTGATAGAAAAGCGAATAATTATGAGACTATCTAGGCATGATCATTGTATATAGGCATCACGTCCAAGACAAGTAGACCAACTCCTGCCTGCATCTACTACTATTACTCCACACATCGACCGCTATCTAGCCTGCATCTAGTGTATTGAGTTCATACGAACAGAGTAACGCCTTAAGCAAGATGACATGATGTAGAGGGATAAAATCAAGCAATATGATATAAACCCCATATGGCAACAATACAATACGTGCCTTGCTGCCCCTACTGTCACTGGGAAAGGATAACGCAAGATTGAACCCAAAGCCAAGCACTTCTCCCATTGCAAGAACTATAGATCTAGTAGGCCAATCCAAACCAATAATTCGAAGAGACTTGCAAGGATATTATGAGCACACATAAAAAGTTCAGAGAAGAACCAATTATTTTTCATAGATAACCTTGATCATAAACTCACAATTCATCGGATCTCTACAAACACACCGCAAAATGAGATAACATTGAATAGATCTCCTCGAAGACCAAGGAGAACTTTGTATTGAGATCCAGAGAGAGAGAAGAAGCCATCTAGATACTAGCTATGGACCCGAAGGTCTGTGATAAACTACTCACAACTCATGGTGAGGGCGATGATGATGAAGAAGAAGGCCTCCGTGATGGATCTCCCTCCGGTGGAGCTCCGGAACTGGCTCCAAGATGGGATCTCCACGGGAACAGAAGGCATGGCGGTGGAATTAGGGTTTTCTCTCTGTCCTCGGAGTTTCTGGGGTAAGTGGACTTATATAGGAAGAAGGAGGGCACCGGGGGCCACTTGAGGGGGCCTCGAGGCAGGGGGCGCGCCCTAGGAAGGGGGCGCGCCCCCCACCCTCGAGGGCCACCTCTCTGTCCCCTGACTTGGTCCTCAAGCTCCGCGTGCGTGATTTTCTCCAAAAATATCTCTCGCGAAGGTTTTATTCCGTTTGGACTCCGTTTGATATTCTTTTTCTGCAAAACCCTGAAATAGGCAAAAAAACAGCAATCTGGACTGGGCCTTTGGGTTAGTAGGTTAGTGATACGTCCAAAACGTATCTATAATTTCTGCTTGCTCCATGTCACTTTTGGGTGATATTGCTATGATATTCATACACTTCCATACACTTTTGATCATATTTGGACTAACTTACTAATCCAGTGCACCCCAGTGCCAGTTTCTGTTTTCGGCTGTTTTTGTATTTCAGGTTTTCACGTTTCGAGAACTGCCCAGAAAAATCCAGAAAAAACATATAAAAATCAGCGTTCCGGAAACAACACTGCGTCCGAAGGACAGCCTGGGGGGGCACATGGGTTCCAGGCGCCCTGTGGGCGCCCCCCCCCTGGGCCGCGCCGGGGGGGGGCGCCTGGGCCCCCCGAGGCTCCCCCGGTGCCCTACTTTGGCATATATTTAAAGGGTCCTCCGTAACCCTCAGAACAGGAACTCTTTTCGCGATCCCATCTCTGTTCCGCCGCCGCCGCCGCTTCCAAGATCGGGAGCACCAGGAGAACTCTTCCCGGCACCCTGCCGGAGGGGAGGATCACCACCGGGAGCTTCTCCACCACCATGGACGCCTCCCGGATGACTCGTGAGTAGTATCCCTTGGACCATGAGTCCATGACCAGTAGCTATGTGATGTTCTCCTCCCGTTCTTGTGCTTCACTAATTAGTCCTCGTGAGCTGCCCTACATGATCGAGGCACCTATGTAATCCTTATGCTGTGGCTATGTTGAGTTTGCTGGGATCCGATGGATTATGAGATTATGTTCAGATTGGTCTTGAGTAATATATTTGATTCACCTCTTTTATATTTTAGTTCATAAGTAGTTCTTGCATGTTCTCCGTTGTTATTTATTGCTTTGGCCAAGTAATAGGTAGTGACTCCAAGAGGGAACGTTATGCTCGATTGTGGGTTCATGCCCCTCGATGACTTGCTTGAGTGACAGAAACATGAGTCTAGGGGATGTGCTGTTGCCACAAGGGGGAAAACAACGGTGCTTGTGCCCGCGGGTGCAAGGATTGTTTACTTTACGCAAAGTTCTTTTAATGCAGTTGTCTGTTGCATTGAGTTTACATTATGGATGGGACTCGCAACTTAATACCAGCGAGATGTTCTGGATAGATATCTCAAGGTGGATGATTAGTAGTAGATATTGATGGATTTCGGTCTACTTACTTTGGCGTACCGCCCATGCTTTGAACCTCAACCTTTCTTGCAATGTAGTCAGCATTGGTTTGCGTTTCTGTTCCTGTCAATTGCCCAGCTGTAATTTGTTACCTCACATAGCTATTTTATCGTCTTTTGGGAGAGAGACATCACTAGTGAACATCATGAGACTCCGGTCCATATTACCATCATTGATCACATCCACTATTTACTTTTCGCTATTTACTTACTATTGCAAAACACTATCTATCACTACTATCATATTGCTTTTAACCCTTTGTGAACTACAAGGCCGGAGAGATTGACAACCTCTCTGTACTCGTTGGGAGAAAAGTTATTTGTATCTGTGTGCAGGTCCACGTTGATTGCTAATTGCGCCGTTAGCAATTGACACCTACTTGTTGAACCTAGGAGTCTCTGGGGATTCGATCCTCGGCATCTTTGCTAGGGGAAAACACTTTTACTTACTGCATCTTACACCTTCCACTTGGGGTAACCAACGAGGGGTTCGAGGCCCATCAAGTAGTATTTTCTGGCGCCGTTGCCGGGGACTCCACTCTTCAGGATAGGGGAGTTGCATGCTATCTTTTACCTTTGCTTTTTAGTCTTGTTAGTTTACCTTTCAGTTTTCTTTATGTCTTTTCACCAGTTATGCTTATGGACAACCTTGCTATTGGATCGTTGCTTGCGGGAAGACGCCCCACACCTGTGGTGGTTGCTCCTCCCCCTACTGAAATTGTGCCCTATAAAATACCGGCTGGTATTATCAATTATGTTTTGGCTAATCGCTATGCAGGAGACAGACATCCCGGTGAACACTTGCTATATCTGTCACAACAATGTTCATTATTTAAGCTTGCAGGTGTATCAAGGGAGTTTGTCATGAGGAAATTGTTCGCCGTATCACTTATAGATAAGGCTTCAGATTGGTACAAGCTTCTCGATAACTCGTACTTGCTTGATTGTCAAGACCTTATGTCTCTCTTTTATACTAAGTTTTATCCTCTTCATGACACTTATGTGGAGAGTAAGAGTACCTTTTTGCATGTGGATCATGGTAACAATTCTTTATGCGAGGCTTACATTGTTGAGTTTATTCGTGATCCCACTGAAAATTATTATGAGAAGGGAACATATGCTTATAGATATTTCAATAATATCAAGTTCCCTTTCTTTATGTTGAAGGCTTTGAAGCTGCACTTGTTTTGTCTTCCTATGCTAGTTGCTTTGTGCTTCAATGAATTATTCTATTGCAATATTCCTATGCATAGGAAGCATGTTAGGCTTAAATGTGTTTGGTATTTGCTTCTTGATGCTCTCTTTTGTTCTTCAACTCTTATTCCTGCGAGAGCATCATTAAAAGTCTTATGCCTAACTTAAAGGCATAAAAGAAAGCGCTTTTGGGAGGCAGCCCACATGAATAATTTTTTTGCTTTTGTTGTTTCTTGATGTTGTTTACTGCTGTAGCATCATCATTGTATCTTTCCTTTTCATATTTGTGCCAAGTATAGCCTCCGATTACTAGAAAGTTCAAAAGTTGTGAGGTGCTGTCCAGGAAACAGATTCTGTCCTTGGATAGAAAAATTCGTATAAAATCACCAGATCATCTTTTTGGTCTGAATTTATTCGACAGCATTCTCTATATAATTGTCTTTCGTGCATCTGTTCTGAGTTTTTTGATTTGAGTTCCAGAAGTATCCCGAACAGTTCAATTACTACCTGCTGTTCTGTTTTCCAAAGATTCTGTCCTGTTTTGCCTTACCTTCACTTTGCAAATTGAGAACTTGCTTTTTCTTTGCATAAACCTTTTGGCAATCTTGAGAAACTGTAGAACTTCAAGAATATCCTTATTTCCAGCAAGGTATAATTATTTTATTAAGGGTACTAACCTCGCTAATCAGATTATGATGAGTTGTGTATGAAGGAAGTTTTCAAGTGTGCGGGGGAAGATGATAAAAAGATTCAGGAGTGTCAAGCGCTCAAGCTTGGGGATGCCCCCGTGCACCCCCAAGAAATATTCAAGGAGACTCAAGCGTCTAAGCTTGGGGATGCCCTCGTGCATCCCCTTCTCCATCAACATTATCAGTTCGTCTTTCGTTTCGCTATATTTTTATCACTTCATATGTTATGTGCTATGCTTGGAGCGTCTTGCTTTTAGTTTTCTTTTTAGTTTTTCATAACGACTCGGAACCCAGCATTCTTTTACGTGGGAGAGAAACACACTCCACCTCTACCTAGAACATTACATAGAATTTTCATGTCTATCTATGCTGTGTGTGTTCTTTGTCTTTTAATAGCTACTATCGTGCTCTGCTCTTAGTATTCATGCTTATCTTTTCAAGAGCTTTTATTTAGTTGGTTGCTTGAACTCTCTTTAATTACCATGCTCACCTTATTAAGAGAGTTTGCTTCCGTTGCATGGGTTAATGTGTCTATGATAAAGATGCTACTTTCATGATGGTGCTTAGTAGTTCAGGTTTTCTTTTGGTTAATCTCAATAGCTGGGGGGTTCCCAATGTGTTATTGGAATACCAACTTGGTTTGTTTGCCTATGATGTGGTATGGTTTAGTAATATCTTCCTTCGAGAATTTATTTTGATTGACTTGGCGTATGCTCACGCATATTCAAGACTGTAAAGAAAGTCTATCAAGCCTTGATGATCTTTTGTTTCTAAGTAGCGATATAACTACCATGCCTGATTCAATATTGCTTTGTCGCTCTGCATGATTATGACCGTCATTGCTCTCTTAGTTGGTCGCTCCCAGTCTTTTGCTAACCTCCACCTGTACTAAGCAAACTAACCATCCAATACATAGCTCATGGGAAAGTAGCCTAAAAACTATTGTGGTAAAGAATATGTTGCCTATGTATCTTATTTCTTATAAGTTGCTTGCTGAGCGGTAACCATGTTTCTGGGGACGCCATCAACTGTCACACTTTTGTTGAATATCATGTGAGTTGCTATGCATGTTCGTCTTGTCTGAAGTAAGGGTGATTTACCGTGGGTTGAATTAATATGCATATTGTTAGAGAAGAACATTGGGCCGCCAACCAAAGCCATGCATCATGGTGAAAGTTTTAGCTTGGACCTTAATCCTCAATCTCTCATGAGAATATGCTTATGCATTAAAGAGGAGTCCATCATCTATTTTCTATGTTGTCCCGGTATGGACGTCCTCAAGTTGAGATCTATCAAAAACGAGAAATCAAATGCGATCTATCTCCTTGGACCTTTGTACAGGTGGCATAGAGGTACCCCTTTGTGACACTTGGTTAAAACATATGCAATGCAATGATAACCCATGGGGATCCGAGCTAATTAGGACAAGGAGCGAGCACTATTGGTATTCGACGCATGAGGCTTGCAACTTATAGGATGTTTTATACATGACACATATGAAGTACTACTACCGTTGACACAATTGCTTCCATGTTTTCAAATTAAAAAGCTCTAGCACTTAACCTTTCTTTTACCTTTATGTTGAAGCACCAACTACTGAGAGCATGATTGTCATTCTGAGTGTAATGTGCATTGTCCCAAAGTAGCATTGTCTTTTGCATGATTGTGATATCGTTTATTCTGAAATGATTGTATCTAGTCATCACTTAAACCTTGAAGGTGCCCTTGCATTTATGTTTTGCATCACTAAAGGGGGCAAGCTAGATATCACTTTATCATATTTGCACATCATGTTCATTGCAAATCTTTTTGATGTTTCAGTTTCATATTGTAAAACTTTCAGTCATTTGTGATTTTCTCTTGAGGCAACTTAATTACTTTAGAATCATTGTCTCAGTAAGCTTTTGTCATATGACTATGAGAAAGTCCTATATGGTTAATAGCATGTCACCACAGAAATTATTCTTGTTATCATTTACCTACTCGTGGACGAGCAGGAATTAAGCTTGGGGATGTTGATACGTCCAAAACGTATCTATAATTTCTGCTTGCTCCATGCCACTTTTTGGTGATATTGTTATGATATTCATACACTTCCATACACTTTTGATCATATTTGGACTAACTTACTAATCCAGTGCACCCCAGTGCCAGTTTCTGTTTTCGGCTGTTTTTGTATTTCAGGTTTTCACGTTTCGAGAACTGCCCAGAAATATCGAGAAAAAATATATAAAAAATCAGCGTTCCGAAAACAACACTGTGTCCGAAGGACAGCCTGGGGGGGCCACAGGGGCTCCAGGCGCCCTGTGGGCGCGCCCCCCCTGGGCCGCGCCGGGGGGGGGGGCGCCTGGGCCCCCCGAGGCTCCCCCGGTGCCCTACTTTGGCATATATTTAAAGGGTCCTCCGTAACCCTCAGAACAGGAACTCTTTTCGCGATCCCATCTCTGTTCCGCCGCCGCCGCCGCTTCCAAGATCGGGAGCACCAGGAGAACTCTTCCCGGCACCCTGCCTGAGTGAAGGATCACCACCGGGAGCTTCTCCACCACCATGGACGCCTCCCGGATGACTCGTGAGTAGTCTCCCTTGGACCATGAGTCCATGACCAGTAGCTATGTGATGTTCTCCTCCCGTTCTTGTGCTTCACTAATTAGTCCTCGTGAGCTGCCCTACATGATCGAGGCACCTATGTAATCCTTATGCTGTTGCTATGTTGAGTTTGCTGGGATCCGATGGATTATGAGATTATGTTCAGATTGGTCTTGAGTAATATATTTGATTCACCTCTTTTATATTTTAGTTCATAAGTAATTCTTGCATGTTCTCCATTGTTATTTATTGCTTTGGCCGAGTAATAGGTAGTGACTCCAAGAGGGAACGTTATGCTCGATTGTGGGTTCATGCCCCTCGAGTGACAGAAACATGAGTCTAGGGGATGTGCTGTTGCCACAAGGGGGAAAACAACGGTGCTTGTGCCCGCAGGTGCAAGGATTGTTTACTTTACGCAAAGTTCTTTTAATGCAGTTGTCTGTTGCATTGAGTTTACACTATGGGTGGGACTCGCAACTTAATACCAGCGAGATGTTCTGGATAGATATCTCAAGGTGGATGATTAGTAGTAGATATTGATGGATTTCGGTCTACTTACTTTGGCGTACCGCCCATGCTTTGAACCTCAACCTTTCTTGCAATGTAGTTAGCATTGGTTTGCGTTCGTGGTCCTGTCAATTGCCCAACTGTAATTTGTTACCTCACATAGCTGTTTTATCGTCTTTTGGGAGAGGGACTTCACTAGTGAACATCATGAGACTCCGGTCCATATTACCATCATTGATCACATCCACTATTTACTTTTCGCTATTTACTTACTATTGCAAAACACTATCTATCACTACTATCATATTGCTTTTAACCCTTTGTGAACTACAAGGCCGGAGAGATTGAAAACCTCTCTGTACTCGTTGGGAGCAAAGTTATTTGTATCTGTGTGCAGGTCCACGTTGATTGCTAATTGCGCCGTTAGCAATTGACACCTACTTGTTGAACCTAGGAGTCTCTGGGATTCGATCCTTGGCATCTTTGCTAGGGGAAAACACTTTTACTTACTTCATGTTACTTCTTCCACTTGGGGTAACCAACGAGGGGTTCGAGGCCCATCAAGGAGTATTTTCTGGCACCGTTGCCGGGGACTCCACTCTTCAGGATAGGGGAGTTGCATGCTATCTTTTACCTTTGCTTTTTAGTCTTGTTAGTTTACCTTTCAGTTTTCTTTATGTCTTTTCACCAGTTATGCTTATGCACAACCTTGCTATTGGATCGTTGCTTGCGGGAAGACGCCCCACACCTGTGGTGGTTGCTCCTCCCCCTACTAAAATTGTGCCCTATAAAATACCAGCTGGTATTATCAATTATGTTTTTGCTAATCGCTATGCAGGAGACAGACATCCCGGTGAACACTTGCTATATCTGTCACAACTATGTTCAATATTTAAGCTTGCAGGTGTATCAAGGGAGTTTGTCATGAGGAAATTGTTCGCCGTATCACTTATAGATAAGGCTTCAGATTGGTACAAGCTTCTCGATAACTCGTACTTGCTTGATTGGCAAGAGCTTATGTCTCTCTTTTATACTAAGTTTTATCCTCTTCATGACACTTATGTGGAGAGTAAGAAGGAGGGCACTGGGGGCCACAGGGGCCAGCCTCGAGGTAGGGGGGCACGCCTTGGGAAGGGGGACGCGCCCCCCACCCTCGAGGGCAGGTCCTCTGTCCCCTGACTCGGTCCTGACGTTTCCCGAGCGTGATTTTCTCCAAAAATATCACTCGCGAAGGTTTCATTCAGTTTGGACTCCGTTTGATATTCCTTTTCTGCAAAATCCTGAAATAGGAAAAAAAACAACAATCTGGACTAGGCCTTTGGGTTAGCAGGTTAGTCCCAAAAATGATATAAAAGTGAATGATAAAGCCCATTAAACATCCAAGACTTCATAAATAATAGCATGGAACAATACAAAATTATAGATACGTTGGAGACATATCAAGCATCCCCAAGCTTAATTCCTGCTGGTCCTCGAGTAGGTAAATGATAAATAAAGAATTTTGATGTGAAATGCTAACCAATAAAGAAAGATTCTAGACAAAAGTCTATACTGACATAAGAAATAACAATACTTCAAGCAATACTAACAAAGCAATCATGTCTTCTCAAAATACTATGGCTAAAGAAAGTTATCCCTACAAAATCATATAGTGTTGACTATGCTCCCTTATTATCACACAAAAATATTCATATCATGCACAACCCCGATTTCAGCCAAGCATTTGTTTTCATGCTCTATCTTTTCAAACGTTTCAACTTTCACGCAATACATGAGCGTGAGCCATGGATATAACACTATGGGTGGAATAGAGGTGGTTGTGGAGAAGACAAAAAGGAGTGAGATAGTCTCACATTGACTATGCATATCAACAGGCTATGGAGATGCCCATGAATAGATACTAATGTGAGTGAGTAGGGATTGTCATGCAACGGATGCACTAGAGCTAAATATGAATGAAAGCTCAACAAAAGAAACTAGTGGGTGTGCATCCAATTTGCTTGCTCACGAAGACCTAGGGCATTTGAGGAAGCCCATCGTTGGAATATACAAGCCAAGTTCTATAATGAAAATTCCCACTAGTATATGAAAGTGACTAAACATGAGACTCTCTATAATGAAGAACATGGTGCTACTTTGAAGCACAAGTGTGGAAAAAAAGATAGTAGCAATTGTCCCTTCTCTCTTTTCTCTAATTTTTTTGGAGGGGCTTTCTCTCCTTTTTTTATAGCCCATCTCTATTTTTTTGGGCCATCTCCTTCTTTTTTTGGCCTTTCCTCACATGGGACAATGCTCCAATAATGATGATCATCACACTTTTTATTACAACTCGATATTACAACTTGATACTACAACAAGTATGACTCTACATGAATGCCTTCGGCGGTGTACCGGGATATGCAATGAATCAAGAGTGACATATATGAAAAATTATGCATGGTGGCTTTGCCACAACTATGACGTCAACTACATGATCATGCATGGCAATATCACAATATGATGCGTGTCATATAAACGGAACGGTGGAAAGTTGCATGGCAATATATCTCGGAATGGCTATGGAAATGCCATGATAGGTAGGTATGGTGGTTGTTTTGAGGAACAATATGGTGGCTGTTTTGAGGAAGGATATATAGTGGGTTTATGGCACCGGCGAAAGTTGCGCGGTACAAGAGAGGCTAGCAATGGTGGAAGGGTGAGAGTGCGTATAATCCATGGACTCAACATTAGTCATAAGAACTCATATACTTATTGCAAAAATCTACAAGTAATCAAAACAAAGCAATCCACGCATGAGCCTAGGGGGAGGTTGGTAGGAGTTAACCATAGCGCACCCCCGACCTCCACACAAAGGTTGGCACTCTACAAATACCTCATGCTCTAACTTCGTCACATAGCGGTTCACCATACATGCATGATACGGGAATCACTAACCTTAACACAAGTATTTCTCAATTTCATAATAACTCCACTAGCATGACTCTAATATCACTATCATCATATCTCAAAACAATTATCAAGCATCCAACATCTCATTCTATTCAATGCACTTGGTGTGATTTTTTTTACTACATTGACATTGGACGTCTATCACATGAAGACTAGTTTCTTTAGCCTAAACACATTACCATGCTGTTTTAATAGACTCTCAAATAGATATAAGTGAAGCATGAGAGTTCAACAATTTCTACAAAATATTACCACCACCGTGCTCTAAAAGATATAAGTGAAGCACTAGAGCAAAAACTATTCAACTCAAAAGATATAAGTGAAGCACATAGAGTGTTCTAACAATTTCTAGGCCATATTTAACTCTCTCAAATAGGTGTGTCCCGCAAGGATGGTTGTGGCAAACTAACAAGCAAAGACTCAAATTATACAAGACGCTCCAAGCAAAACACATATCATGTGGCGAATAAAAATATAGCTCCAAGTATAGTTACCGATGGATGAAGACGAAAGAGGGGATGCCTTCCCGGGGCATCCCCAAGCTTAGGCTTTTGATTATCTTGAATTTACTTGGGGTACCATGGGCATCCCCAAGCTTAGGCCTTTGCTACTCCTTGTTCCATAGTCCATCAAAGCAATACTCAAAACTTGAAAACTTCACAACACAAAACTTGGACAAAAATTCTCGTGAGCTCCGTTAGTATAAGAAAGCAAACCACTACTCAAAACCTACTGTACTCCAACTTCTCTATTGTTCATATCCTCCAATACTACTCACAGATGCATCGGAATAAGCAAACAACACACAAAAAACAGAATCTGTCAAAATCATAACAATCTGTAGTAATCTGCAGGGTTCGCCTACTTCTAGAACTCCAAACCAAACCAATAATTCGAAGAGACTTGCAAGGATATTATGAGCACACATAAAAAGTTCAGAGAAGAACCAAATATCTTTCATAGATAAACTTGATCATAAACTCACAATTCATTGGATCTCGATAAACACACCACAAAAAGAGATTACATCAAATAGATCTCCTCGAAGACCGAGGAGAACTTTATATTGAGATCAAGAGAGAGAGAAGAAGCCATCTAGATACTAGCTATGGACCCGAAGGTCTGTGGTAAACTACTCACAACTCATGGTGAGGGCGATCATGATGATGATGAAGGCCTCCGTGATGGATCCCCCTCCGGTGGAGCTCCGGAACAGGCTCCAAGATGGTATCTCCACGGGAACAGAAGGTACGGCGGTGGAATTAGGATTTTCTCTCTGTCCTCGGAGTTTGTGGGGTACGTGGACTTATATAGGAAGAAGAAGGGCACCGGGGGCCACTTGACGAGGCCTCGAGGCAGGGGGGTGCGCCCCCCACCCTCGAGGGCCACCTCTCTGTCCCCTAACTTGGTCCTCAAGCTCCGCGTGTGTGATTTTCTCCAAAAATATCTCTCACGAAGGTTTCATTCCGTTTGGACTCCGTTTGATATTCTTTTTCTGCAAAACCCTGAAATAGGCAAAAAAAACAGCAATCTGGACTGGGCCTTTGGGTTAGTAGGTTAGTCCCAAAAATGATATAAAAGTGAATGATAAAGCCCATTAAATATCCAAGACTTCATAAATAATAGCATGGAACAATAAAAAATTATAGATACGTTGGAGACGTATCAGCCCCCTCTCCTTTCCTTCTCATCTCCCCTTTCCTTTCCTACTCCTAGTGGGAATAGGAAAAGGGGGTTCTGACGAGGTTACATACCTAGGGTAGGGTCATAGGCCTGACCTAAAGGCCCCTCCCAAGGTCACTATCCTAAGAGATCCAAAGACAAGACCTGCGGCGGTGGAGACAGTCGACTGAGATGGTCCGAGGTGACACTTCACTCGACTGGCTCACATATCCAGGACGACTCAACTCCACTCGACCGGATCAGGCACTCGACTCCCGAAGACTAAACGCCTCTAAGACGGCAACGGTCATAGATTTACTCACTGTAATGAACCCCATAACTACCCTTTATTGCAGGAGTTATCAGCAACGCCCGCCTTAATGTACCTTTAAACCCTTGGTAACGTGGAGCATGGCTGGGGTCTTGGCATACTATATAAGCCACCCCCCTCCTCCAGTACAAGGGTTCGCACCTCTGTAACACATACATACATACATCACTCGACCAAGCCTCCGGGCACGAGACGTAGGGCTTTTACTTCCTCCGAGAAGGGCCTGAACTCGCAAAACACTCTGTGTACAACTGCGCCATAGCTAGGACCTTGCCTATCCATTCCTACCCCCTACCCTCACTGTCAGATCTAGTACAATGATAGTTGGCGCCCACCGTGGGGCAAGGCGTCTTAGTGACATTTGGTGAAGTTGCAATCCCTTCCCCGACCGCTTTCATCATGATGTCAGGCGGCGTTTTAGCGTCGGGCCGCGCGATCCAGCTCGGCACGCTGGTCTTCGTCACCGACGACTCCGTGTGGCTTAAGGAAGCCCCGCTCGACGTTGTGGCTCTACCTACCCGCGGAGCCACTCACTTTCGCGCCGGAGCCGGCGGCGTCCTCCTTCTCCAGCCGTCGACCCGGTACTCATCGTCCACCATCCCCGCTGAACGCCGCCGTAAGCGATCCGGTCGCTCGCGGCTCCAGCGGTGGGTAAAACACGTGGTGGCTTGTCAAATGGCCACCCCGCAAGTCGCGGCCATCAAGCCCGACGGTTACCTTTACGGGCCGGCCGATCAGTCGACCGGGCTCGAAGATTCCGTTTCCGAGTGCGGGAGCAGCGACCCCACGGCGGAAATACTCATGGTCGATCTGCGCCGTAGCCCGCCAGGTTTTCCTCGTGGGGAGAACGGCGGCAGCGGCGGCGGTCGAGCGTACGACAACGACGGCTACGTCCCTCAGCCCCTCACCTCCGAGCAGAGGGCCGAGCTCTGTCGCCGCAACGGAGATGCGCTCTTCACCCCCATCGTGGGAGATTCCCCAGAAGCTTTGGCCCTCGAAGCCACGCGCGTGGCCACCTTGGCCGAGCGCGCGCGCCTGGAAAACATCCAACGTTCACTCGACGAACAAGCCCGCCGATTGGCCCCCGAGTCCAGTCGACGGCCGCGGCAATCACATCAGCGTGAGACTCAGGTGTTCCGCACGCCAGTCCAAAACCTCGAAGCCACGGCTCGTATCGTGGAATCGATTCAGCCCTCCCAGTCGGAGGCTGGAAGAGGCCTTCAGCAGATCCGAGCTTTGCTCTGAACGGCTGAAGAGCAAAACGCGATTGTCTCTCATTTTCGCAACAAGATTCACAGCAGATCGGTGCATGTAGACACCGTATGGTCGGCCCATAGTCCGAGATCGCCCCTGAGGCGTGAGGAACGTGGTACGCGGCATGACCGGCTCCTGGGTCGGAACGACGACCCACTCGACCGTCGACACGGACGCAACGACCGCCGTCGAGTGCCTACCCCTCCTCCGGGGAGTGGATCACACTCGCCTCCGCGGCACGTGGGCAGGCGCCTGCGCGACGACGAGCGAAGGATTCCCCCGGATCCCCGGCGGCCGGGCTTCGACGCGAGGTCCATCCTTGTGCAGGGCCGGGTCGACCGTAACCGGGCATCCAGGGACGAGCGAGTCGGAGACCAACCCTCTGGCAGCCGAACTCCGGCCTCCGGGCCCGAGTGTTTCTGCAGCGCAATCAGGGCCGCAGAGATCCCTCGGAACTTCAGGCTGGCAGCCGGAGTAAGCAAATTCACCAGTGAGTCGAAGCCAGACACATGGCTGGAAGACTACCGAGTGGCCGTGCAGATTGGAGGAGGCAACGACGACGTGGCCATGGAGCACCTCCCCTTGATGCTGGGAGGCTCCGCTCGGGCGTGGCTCAACTAGTTAGCTCCCAGGAGCATATACAGTTGGGAAGAGCTCGCTCGGGTGTTCGTTCGGACCTTCGAAGGCACCTGCAAACGACCTGTCAGGCTCGCCGAGCTTCAGCATTGCACCCAGAAGCCGAGTGAAACTTTGAGGGACTACATTCAGCGGTGGACCACTTTGCATCACACAGTGGAAAACCTCTACGAGCACCAGGCGGTGTGCGCTTTCAAGGAAGGCGTGCGCAATCGGGAGTTGAATCTAAAGTTTGGACGAACATGCGACATGTCCCAGTCGTGAATGATGGAAATTGCCTGTCGGTACGCCAACGGCAAAGAGGCCGACCGGCTCCGTAGCGGCAAGAAACCAGTTGGGCAGGACGACCAGAATCACAATCGGAAGAACAAGCGTAAGTCCGACCCAGCTGCTCGGGGAGAGGCCGCGGTGGTCAATCAAGGAAAGGGCAAAGGGAAGCCCAAAAGCTCCTGGGCCCCCAAGAAAGGAAAGGGTCAGGCTGGAGATGATATGCTCGACCAGCCGTGTCCCATACACACTTAGAAGGATGATGAGGGTAACTTGGTATACCCCAAGCACACCACTAGACAGTGTCGACTCTTGATCCAGAGTTTCCAGAAGGACCAGTCCGCTGAGAAAGAGAAGGAGTCAGAAGAGTCCGAGGACAAGGAAGGGGACGGAGGATACCCCCACATCAACTCCACTTTGGTGATTTTCGCGGACGTCGAAAGCAAGAGTCGACTGAAGATCATCAAAAGAGAAGTGAACATGGTTGCTCTGACGACTCCCACGTTCCTGAAATGGTCAAAGACTCCCATCACATTTGACCAGTCCGATCATCCGGCGCACATCGCCACCCCTGGGAGGCAGGCGTTGGTGGTCGACCTAGTGGTCGAAGGCACTCGACTGACCAAAGTCCTTATGGATGGAGGCAGTGGCTTGAATATCCCGTATGCAGCAACCCTCCGGGATATGGGCATTCCGATGTCCAAGCTAAGGGAAAGTAACATGAGTTTCCATGGGGTAATCCCCGGGAAGAAGGCCGACTCACTTGGTCAGATCTCAGTCGAGGTCGTCTTTGGGGAATCGAAGAACTTCCGAAAGGAGAGGCCGACGTTCGAAGTGGTGGACTTCAACAGCGCCTACCACGCCATCCTGGGTAGGCCAGCCTACGCCAGGTTCATGGCTCGACCGTGTTACGTCTACCTCAAGCTGAAGATGCTGGGACCCAACGGTGTCATAACCATCACTGGGAACCAGCAGAAAGCGGAAGAATGCTTCCAGAAAGGCTCGAAGATCGCCGACGAGCAGATGGCAGCAGTAGAGATGGAGGAGTACCAGAAGCGAGTGGATCCAGGCGACCTGCTGAGGACAAAGAAGCCGGCTTCAGAGTCAGCCTTTCAGTCGGCCGGGGACACAAAACCCGTGCACATCCCCCCCACCGACCCCAACGCAGCGCCGACCCACATCTCCACCACCCTCGACAGCAAATAGGAAGAAGTGCTCATCCAGTTCCTCCGTGAGAACTGGGACATCTTTTCATGGAAACCATCAGACATGCCAGGTGTGCCCAGGGGGCTAGCTGAGCACCATTTGCGAGTCGACCCGAAGGTGAAACCGGTGAAGGAACATCTCTGTCGATCCGCTGCGGAGAAGAGAAAGGCGATTGGGGAAGAGGTGGCTCGACTCCTAGCAGCAGAGTTCATCCGCGAGATATACCACTCCGAGTGGCTCGCCAACGTCGTCATGGTCCCCAAGAAGGACAAGTCTCTCCGCATGTGCATAGATTTCAAGCACATCAATCGGGCCTCCCCGAAAGATCATTTTCCTCTTCCCCGCATCGATCAAATAGTCGACTCGACTGCGGGATGTGAGCGTTTGTCCTTCCTGGACACATATTCTGGATACCATCAGATCCGTCTGTATGGGCCCGATGAAATAAAAACATCCTTTATCACCCCTTTCGGGTGTTTTTGCTATGTCACCATGCCTTTCGGCCTCAAAAATGTCGGCGCTACCTTCATGCGCATGATCCAGAAATGCTTGATAAAGCAAATCAGTCGGAACGTCGAGGCATACATGGATGACATCGTGGTCAAGTCAAGGAAAGGTTCCGACCTGCTGACTGACCTCGCTGAGACATTCGCGAACCTCAGAAGCTACGATATCAAGCTCAACCCGTCGAAGTGTACATTTTGGAGTTTCTAGTGGCAAGTTGCTTGGTTTTCTCGTTTCCGAACGGGGAATCGACGCCAACCTAGAGAAAGTCGGTGCCATCCTCCGAATGAAACGCCCCGAGCGTATACACGATGTCCAGAAGCTTACTGGTTGCTTGGCCGCATTGAGTCGATTCATTTCTCGGCTCGGGGAGAAGGCACTGCCTCTCTACCGACTCATGAAGAAATCTGACAAGTTCGAGTGGAATCCCGAAGCTGAAGCAGCGTTTGAGGAGCTCAAAGCCCTGCTTTCCACCCAGCCGGTGCTCGCTGCCCCAGTCAGCGGAGAGCCTCTTCTGCTGTACATCGCTGTCATCGGACAAGTCGTCAGTACTGTACTCACGGTCGAGCGGGAAGAAGAGGGCAAGGCATACAAGGTCCAACGCCCGGTCTATTACATATCCGAAGTTCTGACTCCCTCCAAGCAAAGGTATCCACATTACCAAAAGCTTGTGTACGGGATCTACTTGACTGCAAAAAAGGTTGCCCATTATTTCTCGTATCACTCAATCTCATTCGTCAGTGACGCCCCATTATCAGAGATACTAAACAACCGAGATGCAACTGGTCGAGTGGCAAAATGGGCGATTGAACTTCTTCCGTTATATCAAGTTTGAAACGAAGAAAGCCATCAAGTCTCAGGCCATTGCGGATTTCGTGGAGGAATGGATAGAACAAGAGCTTCCGACTCAAGTTCAGTCGGACCATTGGACTATGTTCTTCGACGGGTCCAAAATGCTGAACGGATCCGGTGCAGGCATGGTCCTGATCTCTCCTAGGGGTGACAAGCTCAGCTACGTCCTACAGATCCATTTTGATTCATCAAACAACGAGGCTGAATACGAAGCACTTTTGTACGGGTTGCGTATGGCCATCTCACTCGGCGTCCGTCGCCTGATGGTCTACGGCGATTCCGACCTAGTGGTGAACCAAGTAATGAAAGAATGGGACGTCAGGAGCCCGGCAATGACCAGTTATTGCAGTGCAGTGCGAAAGCTTGAAAAGAAGTTCGAAGGCTTAGAGCTCCATCATGTGCCCAGAGCAAAGAATCAACTAGCCGACGATCTCGCAAAAATTGGGTCGACTCGGAGGTCCATACCCAAGAATGTGTTCCTAGAGCATCTGCACACTCCCTCTGTCAAGGAAGACCCCTTCACGGAAGAGCCCCCACAGCCAGTCAGTGCAACCGATCCGACTGAGGTCGAAGTGCCTGCCGTAGTCGACTTGATAATGGAGGTCCTAGTAATCACGCCCGACTGGACTGTGCCATATATAGCATATGTGCTCAGGCAAGAACTCCCAGAAGATGAAGAAGAAGTGCGCCAGATCGTCCGCCGGTCCAAAGCATTCACAGTCCTTCAAGGTCAGCTCTACAGAGAAAGCGTCACTGGAGTCGCCCAGCGCTGCATCGATCCAGAAGAAGGTCGACTAATCTTGGATGAGATTCACTCGGGGACTTGCGGCCACCATGCTTCCTCTCGGACTATCGTGGCCAAAGCATACCGAGCAGGATTCTACTGGCCCCGCGCCAATGAGATGGCCAAGGATATTGTGGACAAGTGCATAGGGTGTCAGTTCTACTCCAACATGTCACACAAGCCAGCATCCGCCCTCAAAACCATCCCACTAGTCTGGCCCTTCGCCGTTTGGGGCTTAGATATGGTCGGCCCCTTCAGGACAGGCAGGAGCGGATTCACTCACCTTCTGGTGGCAGTCGACAAGTTCACCAAATGGATTGAGGCCAAACACATCAAGAACCTCGAGTCGAGCACCGCCATCAGCTTCATTAAGGAACTAATATTGAGATATGGGGTCCCTCACAGCATCATCACAGACAACGGCTCCAACTTTGACTCGGACGAATTCAGGGCTTTCTGTGCTTCCCAAGGGACACGGGTCGACTACGCCTCCGTGGCACACCCTCGGTCGAATGGACAAGCGGAAAGAGCAAATGGGATGATTTTCCAAGGCCTAAAGCCGCGGCTCATGCGTGACCTCAAGCATGCCGCCGGGGCTTGGGTAACGGAGCTGCCCTCCGTCCTGTGGGGTCTGAGGACAACTCTGAATCGGTCGACTGGCCGTACCCTTTTTTTCCCTTGGTTACAACTATCTACTCCGAGTGAAGAGCAACCCTCTCACTCGGGTCCTTAGCTGCGATTTGATGTCTACACACACTTCTACTCTTGTAGACTATGTTGGGCCTCCAAGCGCAGAGGTTTGTAGGACAGCGGCAATTTCCCTCACGTGGATGACCTAAGGTTTATCGAACTCAGGGAAGTAGAGGTTGAAGATGGTCTCTCTCAAGCAACCCTGCAACTAAGATACAAGAAGTCTCTTGTGTCCCCAACACACCTAATACACTTGTTAGATGTATAGGTGCACTTGTTCGGCGAAGAGAGGTTAAATGGCAAGTGATATGGATGGCAAAACAAGGTAATATAAATATGTAATAAAAAGTGCAGCAAGCAAACAAGTAGTAAACGTGAGCACAAACGGTATTGCAATGGTGGAAACGAGGCCTAGGGTTCATACTTTCACTAGTGGCAACTCCCAACAACATTAACATAATCGAATCACATGATATTTCCCATAAAACATGCAAAGGGGACACACTCGGAGATCATTCCTTCGTGGTCAAGAGAGGACGAGAATTATGTAGGGCTACAAAAGCACACCTCAAAGTTCGTAGTTCTCAATCTAAGGATTTCCCAATGTCACCGCGGCCATCCAAAGAGAGTCCCACAATCACCACAACATATCTAAAGGATAGTCAAAGACAAGCACCAAGAGACTCTCAATCTTCAATCAACACACAATAGAGGAAATCACTCATGAAAATATTGTTCTAATCCATGTCCAATAGACCGCTGTCACCTGGGTCTCGGGGATTATACTAGATAAAGACAAGTGAGTACATCAATCCAATACATAGAGGAAGGGGAAATATCATGGGAACACCCTAGATTAACATAGCCTATGATCAAAACGAAGATCACATCATGGGAGAGAGAATTGACCACATAGCTACTGGTAAGAACCTCAGCCCCGAGGAGGAACTACTCCCGCACCATGGAGGGAGGAAGCAACGTCGATGGAGATGAATCCGGGGGCACTTGGCACAATCCGGGGGAAAATTGGTGCGAAAACCCGAGAAAAAACCATGTTAACCCTGAAATCGCGTACAGAAAAAATAAAAGCAAAATCCTGACGGAGCACTGAGCACACGATATGTTGTGGTGGCTGAGACCACCCCACTTGGCACACTCCTAGGCTACCAAAATATGGCCTTCGAGGGGCATCCGCATGGGGTACCCCTTTGTTTGTTCTCTCAAAAATCCTATATGCTGCACATTGCGGCAAAGACTAGTGCAATCACATAGAAGATCGAACCGGGCGCGAGAGATGGGCCGGCCCATTTCGATCATAAATCAAAGTAGCAGCCAACTGGTTTTGGGAAACTACTAGAAGGTTCCTAAGACCAATTTTTTCCTAGTTTTTTCTGTTAATTTTTTCCTCGCTTTTTGACTGCTCTAGGGAAAATTGGTGCGAAAACCGAAAAGATAAAATCCCGAGAAAAAATCATCTTAACCTTGAAATCGCGTACAGCAAAATGAAAAGCAAAATCATGAGGGAGCACTGAGCACACGACATGTTGTGGCGGCTGAGAGCACCCTACTTGGCACACTCTCAAGTACCAGAAAATGGCCCTCGAGGGGCATCCGCAAGGGGTACCCCTTTGTTAGTTCTCTCAGAAATCCTATATGCTGCACATTGCGGCAAAGACTGGTGCAATCACATAGAAGATCGAACCGGGCGTGAGAGATGGGCCGGCCCATTTTGACCATAAACCAAAGTAGCAGCCAACAGGTTCTGGGAAACTACTAGAAGGTTCCTAAGACAGATTTTTTTTCCTAGTTTTTTCTTTTCATATTTTCCTCTCTTTTTAACTGCTCTTACATGTTTTCCTGTTTGTTTTTCTTTTTATTTTTATTTTTTCATATTTATGTTTATGTTCTTTTATTATTTTATTATTATTATTTCTCATATTAAAAAATCAATTTCCTTTCAGATTATTTTGGGAATTTCAGATAACGTTCAATTTTCAAAAGAAATTCCTGTTTCATTTAAAAAAATTACAAAATTGCTCTCGTTTTTTGAAGCATGTTCACATGTTTAAAAATTATTCCTTTTTCAATTTTTTTTCAAAAATTGAAAAAAAATGTTTGCATTTCGATTTTTTTTTAGAATTACAACAAATGTTCATGTACTTAAAGTTATACATTTTTTCGAAAAACTTCTTGATTTCAAATTTTATGCACAAAAGAAAAAATGTTTGTGAATTTTAAAAAATGTTTGCGCTTTTCCATTTTGCTTGGAGTTTCAAACAATGTTCCTGTTCTTTACAAGTTAATAGATACCAAAAATAATTGTGTTTCCCAATTTTCTTTAGAGTTGTGTTTAAAAATATATTTAAGTTTTCATAAAAACTCGTGTTTAAAAAAATCAAAGATTGAGAAAGTGTTCGAGCTTTCAAGAAATATTGATGATTTATCAAAAAAAATCGAGGTTCTAAAGAATTATGCATATTTCTCTAAAGGTTCATATTTCGAAAAGTTTTCACTTTTTCGGAAAAAAAATATGTTCATGAAATTCCCAAAATTGTTTCAGATCTGTCGCTCGCTAATGGTTCTTAAAACATCACGAGCCCATGTGGTGAGATGCACGAGATAACAGCCGGGAGTCTCGAGAGGCCAATTCCTATTTGGCGCCTTCTACGCCGGTTAATGTGTATTTTCCTAACTGGTTCTTAAAGATGTTTTTGAACTAAAAAAATGATGCTTTTACAGTCCATCCCGGGATGCTCATGTGAGCAGAACGACCCCCACCCCCGTGTGTTGAATGTGTACATTCTAGCTATGCAAATGATTGGTGTGTGCTTGTTGTGTTTGTATTCACTTGATGGTTCATTTTGAGGCAACAAAAACCAGTCTCTGTCAAAAAAGGTAGATTTCCATAAAAAAGATAAGTTTTGCGGCATGTGTAAAAAAATGATATTTTTTGTTTGTTGAAATGTATAGACACGTAAGAGGTACAAACATGTATGTTACAGGAAAAAAATGTTGTTTGAACTTTCAATTTTTTTGAATGCTTTTACTGTTCATCCCGGGATGCTCACAGGATCCCCCCTGGACAACAGCAATGCAATGCATCAGCTCAATAATAGGACATGTATGCACCACACAACCC